>WUAM01000431.1:107924198-107944333 GCA_024336885.1 Actenoides hombroni | reverse complement strand
ATAATCTAAACCCTCTGGACACATTTCTTTACCCTATGTACTGTGAGAAGTGTAACAGAATTCTTTCACAAGCAGATATAGTACTTTAATTGGCTGTCAGGTGATATAGAAAATATAGAATCTCATTATCTCATACCTTACAACCTATGCATCCTTCAGTTCAAATGAGACTGTGGTAGAAAGCACAAAAAAGATTGCTGAGAAGAAAGACTTTTTTCTCAGCATCTTTTAAAAATCTCTTGTGTTGGTAAGTAGGTATAGCACGTGGAGATGAATTACATAAAAGTCCACCTAATTTAAACATGGTGTATTTATAAAGTGGAAAATAATAACAAAGAGCATTTCAAATTATGAGATAATTAAATGTCCAGATTTTGTCCTTACTGTTCCATTCAGTTTTACTTTATTTTAGGATTAACAAACTGCCATGCCTAAAATGACTCTTGAAGTGCTGGATCAGTATTTGCATACCTCCTACTGTGACAGTGCTCTGTGAGGAAGTCTCAGCATATATATTCCTATACTGTAACATTTGGCATGGTTGTTTTTAAAGATCAGTAATTACTGTTAACAGCTGAACAAGCAGAAAACTATTCACCCACTCAGTAATATGCAAGTATTTAATATTCTAAATATTAAGAATTAAGTGCTCTAAGTATCGGGGGCTGAAAACATCAGTATATTCAGTTTGTACAGAATTGTTTCACTTCAGTGTCAGCTGAGGAATGAATAACCTTGCATTTAGTTCATCAATACTCTCTGCTGGACTCTCTGGGTTTGCAGCCCACCTTCTTTGGCAGAATCTGCCAAGGTCCATCACTGAAATCACATCTTCATTTCTAGTAACATCCATGACCTTTTGTTGCATGTTTCATACTATACATGCTTCTATGATAGTAATTTTATGTAGTTTTTATGCTGTATTAGTACAGTTCGTGCTTCCTTACATCATTATAAACTCTAAATTTATTTTTTATAAGAAAGTAGGACATTTTTAGAGCACTTGTGTTTGCATGAAGTCAGCAGAAGCTTGGAACTGGTAAAGAATGCAGGACTGGGCTTTTGCTTTGGTAAACCTTAGTTACACAGGTACTTCCTGCATAAGGAATTACTCTTTTAGAAATACAGAGATGTGTTTTGATCGTATTTTTAAGACTTTCTTTTGTTACCATGTTTTTTTGCTTTCTAAATCAAAAAGGATTTTTTTTTTTTCCTCACAGTTCATTTATTGTTTTGGTTTTTCACCCCCTAGAATTTGATTTTGAATCTGCAATTCCACTAGGTTTAGAATTTCACTGAACTTTGGAGACATGTCCTGTCCAAGGAAGGCTTGCAGAACTGGGCACTTTTAAGTGCTGAAGTATTTTTAGTTGCAAATATTTTTAAAAATGCACTCTCAGCCATTCACACGGCAGTGCTTGGAGTGGTTGGAGAACTGCAGAATGCTGATACCTTGATATGTTTTATGATTGTACTGCAGCTTTGCTTCAGGCAGAAATTCTTCAGAAGAATGAGCAAAAAGAACATCAAGTGGAACTGTTTAAATTAAAAAAAAAAAAAAAAAAGATACCTTTGGGTTTTTTTTCCAAAAGGGACAAGTCTACTACTAGAAGTCATATGGACAAAAGATCCTACAATGCAGGTATATTGTAAATTGGCTAGAGTGTCCGATTCTGCTTTTACTATACAATGACTTTTGCTGTATTTCTAAACAGGTAATTATCTCAAGTAAATACCATAACATGAGATTTATATAGCATACTCTTTTTGAACTGATTTTGTTTTTTCATAATACTCATGAATAGCAAGCTGTCAATTGCTAACATTGAAAAAATGAGTGCAGGAACACAGGCAAAACTAGATTTTCCAGGGGAGTTAGAGAAAGTAATCTGCATATCTACTTCCACAGCATCCTCCTCCACTTCTCATTTGCCCCATCTGAAAGGAGAGCACCTGCATTTCTGCATAAATGTGTCCTATCAAAATCCAACCAACCCCAATAGCAGCCTCATTCTGCATTTGACCAGTGGTTCACCAAAGCCAGCAGCTCTTCTCCTAGTAAAAGACAGTATTGACTGAAGGGTTTTGAAACCAAGCAATTGATTGCAGCCTGTGAAGACCTCATGACCATGCACATAGTCTTAGAAAAGTCAATTCCAGACTCTGCAGATTTAAGACTTAGCAGTTAGTTCAGAGAAATTTGTTAACATTTGGGTGCTTTAAACAAACAAACTAAACCTTTCAAGTTGAATCTATTTTTGCTTTTTTGTTTGTTTGATGTCTGCAACACCTGTTTGGAAGAAAACATGACTGCCATGACTGACCACTGATATTAATTACTAACTTTCAACGCAGTATGCTTCAAACATTGCAGTTAAACAAAATCTTCATTTTATATGCTTTTCAAAAGAACAAACATAAAATAATTGAATCCTGTAAATAAAATAAAATTATAAATTAAGATAAAATATCCCCCTTTTTCTTTTCCTCTATAGCTTCATGCATTCCTTTCAAACATGAAATAACTTTTGAAGGAAGGATGGCTGTGGTGAAAATCAATATTTTTCCTCTAGCTGAGCCTACTTCAGAGAAAAGTCAGATGCTGCCTATGCCCTCTGCTTGCATCTAAAAATTTTAGGTTTCATTCCCTGTGGTAACTATCATAACTATACAGCTACTTCATACAGTATATATTGACTTTGTAAACTGTGGTTGTTCTCTGGCGCGGGATCAGTATTCTGGCCTGAGCATTCAAGTGTGGAAACAGGAAAAGTCTGACATGTTATTAGATGCGTCCTTACTCATGCTCTTTGTAAGATTTCCTACATATCCCTGGATAGAAAATCAATGGTTACGTATGAAGTATCTGCGGTTACCTATTGGAAAGCAGCAAGATGCTTCCTCTACTTGTGAAAGAAGCTTGGCTTTATTATTTAGCGATGGAGGACTGTAAAAGACAAAAATGCAGTTGATAGATAATAAGCTATAGCTTTGCCAAGTTTATTGTGAGAAGTACCAAAAGACACAATGAGCAGGACGTGAAGACCTACACACAAACAGGCCCCTGCTAACTACAGCATAAAGATTTGCCTTTGGGCAGAGCAGAATCTGCTTCTGCAGACCAAGACAAAGGTAATGAGGCAATATAACTGAAGCTTAAAGAAAAGTAACTGAAGACCCAAAATGGGAAGGCAAGAGAGAATTAAAGAGAGATACTTTTATAGACTAAGTATTAATAATTCTCAGAACTTAAAGTAAGCTACTTACAGTGTTTGCATTATTCTAAGTTTAAACAATATGGTAATAATAATTTCTCAGTAGAACTTTATTTAGGGACATGGCCTTATATAAGTATGAAATAAAAAATAATTTCCAGCTCCCAAGACCTTTCCATCTAAGTGCCAATCAAAAGCATCAAGACTTTTTATATTGTTGTTAGTCAGTTATTTGTTTAAAGCTCTTAAACCAAAATGTGATCTTAGCATCTGTGGGTTGTCACGGATCAGCACTGAGCCCACATGTTTGTTGCAGAGATGGCAATTGCAGCTCTACTCTCATATTTCAGATGTGAAAACAAAGCAGAATATGTGCCCTTACAAGGCTGTAGTGTCTCCAGTTGAGGAATCATATCCTACTAAACACGATAGGCCAGATTCTGCCGCTGGTTATGTGCCTTTGTCAACCCACTGACAATATGAACTACAAAATAATATAAAGTGACACAGGGATTAGGCATTTTTACAGCTTAGAAAGTAGTGAGCTCACCTTAGAACATCCAGGCATTCTAGGCTTAAACTAGTTACATCTTGCAGCTGCTTAATGTTCTTATTGTAGAGCGTACGTATTACATAGCATGCAGGTGGCAGTCATATCCTATCACTATTGTAAAAACAGTTTATTAAGCATACGCAGTGTGACAGGGAAATGGAAGACAGCCAGGAATTTGATCTTACCTGGTGCTCTATGCTGCTGCTTCACGGTCTCTTACCACGCTCAGAAGTCCTATGCTTTGTATTTGCTTCAGGCCTAGAGCGTCAAAGTGTATCAGTTCTTTTAGAAAGCCACACAGCATCAGTATGACATGTGAAACTAGCCAGTTCTACAGCTCTTTACACTTCGAATGTTTTCATGATACTGAGCCTTACAAGAAAAATGTCAACCCAGCCTGCTCTTTAAGGCTTTCACCATTGAATCAACTCACGTATGTCACAGATATTTAACAGTAACTGTAGAGATGGGTGAACAGTTTGTGGTGAATCCTGGCCCAACATGTCTTTGCTCCAAAAGTCCTCCCAGCCCTCTCTAAAGTTCGTATCACATCAGTGGGAATCTTCTTATTTCTTTGAGACTCCTTGCTAATTTCCTGCCTACCATGCTGCTTGCTGATGATGTAGTAAAGCCACCTTCCATCATCATAACCAAGCCCTTCAGCTTCGTCTACACAGCATAATTATCAGACTTCACTTTGGTCAGGCAGATAAGCAAATTCCTAATGTACGGGATGACAGTCACTCTGCTGAAACAAGCAGGAGGTTTCATGTACTGAAAGTGAAAAAAAGTGCTTCATTCTTCTTATGTAAGAAGCCATTTTTTCGCAGGAAATAGATTAAATCTGAAAAGGAGGTGAGGGAGAGGTCATGTGTTTTGCGAAGCACGGGCCAGCAGTGTATTTGCTGGTTTACATCTCTCTGTGCTCTCTATTTTACCATTTCATATCTTCCATTTTCCACTATTTTTTTTTTTCTTCAGGATTTCCTCCCCTCTTACCTTCTGCTTCCCTCCTTTTTGCTCACAGACCCCACACCTGTAAGGACTTTTCTTCATAACTTTCTCTTGTATAGAGTGACTTTAGTACTTATCCATTATTTTGTGTTATTCTTCCTTAAATGTGTACGTACGACTGTCTAAGCGGGAGCAAACTGCTGGTGTGACTGCTGGTGAGTACCTTGTTCTCTTTGGCTGACAGGGTATAAAGCCTGTCACCCTTAATTGCCGCCACAGATGACCTTTCAGCCTGAGTTTTGAAGTCCAATCATGAGATATATGGTATTTTCCAAGCTATTTGCACATGTTTAACCTGAAGACTGTGTGTATGTGTACGCAGCCATGGCTCATTACGCAAAGTGAAACCACCAGCTCCTACGTCCTAGGCCACCAAACACTCACCAGCTGATAATGACTCTCCGTTCTTACTAACCAGGGTCAAATTCATGCCAGTGACCTAGAAGAAAAGGGCTCCATTTCTCATTACTAACATTCTGAGCTCTCTAGTCGTACCAGTCACTACATTTAAGTCTTTAAGTAAAAGAATGAGTCACAATAAAGAAATAATTTGGGAAATTAAACCAGGTATTTCGGTAAAAAGCATGCATGGGGTATTACCACTTGAAAAGCCACTCAGAGGGTATGAAGTTCTTGCACTCATAATCTGATAAGGCATTCTTAACACACAGATACACAAAACAGCCAAAGAACTATCAACAGAGGTCTGTAGGCATTAGTACTATTAGTATCATATTAGTATGACAGAGAAGCAGTTCCAGGCTGTTCAGTGAATAACAGATATTTACAGAAATCCCTAAATACTTTTTTACTTGATGGCCCTTAACTTTTCTGAGTCCATCTGTTCACTAAATAATAAGATTCACAGAAGCCCTTAGTGTGCATTTTAACAGAAGAATAGGTATTTCAAAATGTTCCTTAATTCCTACCAAGATAAACTGCAAAGTTTTAAAGAAATAAAGAAACAGGATCCCATTATTCAGAAACTTAGGATTTTCCTCCATTTCAAGTTCTTACACAATGTTTTTGTCATCTGTTTTGGGATTATAAGTAATCGTTGCAAAGTTTCAGGATAGTTAGACATAAAGAACTCAAATCTGAAGGATAACTCTAATGTGATCCTGATCAGCAGAAAACCTGCAAACGCTTGTTTTACTGCAGCTAAACCACTGTTGGCCAGAACACATCTCAGGATTTAGTTCTAATGGATCTGGGAGCTCAAGGTCTTTAAAGCTTAATTTAAATAAGTGTATATACTTGCATTTTACTCTCCTTAAGCTGATAAACAGTACAAAATCAGCAACTGTAAGTTCTTCCCAACATTGTCTGTACTATCACACAACACGTTTCTGGTGTAGATACCCTGATGTTGTCAAGGCAGTCATTAAAGTACGAGAACCGACAGCGCCTAGAACAGAAGTTATGCCATCCCTGAATGAATCTTAAACTCGGGCTTAGGCAGCTAAGCAGAGCAATTAGTTTTTAGTATTTTGTTTTACAGTAGATTTGGAACATTCAGTTTGTGAAAAATACATTATTCAGCTATTTATTTGGGCTTTTACAGCTATTCGTTCTGCTTGTAGTAGGCTATTGGCCACTTTCAAGGCAAAAAACCTGTTGGAATACTGTGTTCAAATCAGTTCGTTTGCCTGAAATGGTGTGGGAGGGGAATAGTGATAGTAAGAAAATTCTTTGGGTATGTTGTTCCAGGCATGATAGCAGCCTTGCCAGATCCAGGTGTTCAAAAACCAGCAGACAGTTCCCCAAAACACAAAATTGGATCAAACATCACAAGATTAATATCTGTCTGTTTTTCTTTTGATTTACTTTATGGCTTCTGAGACTTAATTTTTAAATGAAAGCTGAGATTCTTACCTAACCACAGAATTTTGGAAGCTGTGAGTTTAAGAAAAACTCTACTGAAAACTCCATCTGCCCCTGCTTTTGTTCACCCTCTATTTCCCAACATCTGCACAGAAACTGCAAGGAAGGGACTATACAAGCCATTTCACCAGAGCTGCACCACGTGGCTTCTCCAACACACTGTGAAACACTGGGCTGCCAGTTAATGTAGCATTAAGTCTTCTTTGTGTTGAGGAAGTGTTGCAAAGCAAAATTAATGGCCCAGTGAATTTGGTCCCGCACCGGAATCCAGCAGCAGCGTCACCTCCGCTCTCAGCTGCGCTAAACAGAGGCACATCTTCCTGCAACGTGAAATCATGGCGGTGATTCCCAAGCACTGCTCGATGCCTCCTCAGAAACTGCTGCAGAAGCATCATCGCTGGTGGCTGCAGTATGTTTCCCAGTTTCAGCCAAGGTTTTTTCCTGAGTTGTTGAAGAGGACTGCTACACTAAAGGTCTAGTTCTGTAGCAGGGAATTGCAGTATATATATTTCTGGAGTCGGCCTCGGAAATCAATTCCTATAAAGGCTCCCAGCAGAACACAGCTCACCCAGAGAAATCCTGCTGTTGATACAGGAAGACATTGCTAGGATGGTGGCCTTCTAGCCACATTAATAGAAACCAGAGCCCAGCACAAACTGCTAACTCCTTCAGCTGAATTCAGGGCACCCATCACCAAAGAAGTTTGATTATCTGGGTTATTCAGAGAGCTTTCTTTTGACTTCTTCTGTGAATGACAATCTGTGAACTTTGAATCTAAATTTCACACATTTGACTTACTTTGCCCCAATGTAAACTAAGAGGAAGAAATAGATGCATTTTGCATCAGAGGCTTTATGTGAGTCCAAGATACGCAGCTTCAAGTTTGTGATCTGCCTATGATTATCTCTTAAAAAAAGAAAAAAATATTTTAGCAGAAAAGAAGGTCACAAATTTGTGTTTGTTTGTTTCTTTGTTTGTTTTTTCATAAGAAAAAGAAGGAAACATGCACATGTGGTGAACAAGGAACTACAAGAGCCAGATGGATTTCTGTTTGACGTTTGTGCTACATAAGGCTCACTTCGCAAACTGCTCTACGATAGCAGACTTAAAATGTTTCATATTCATAGTCAGGCTAATTAATTACTGTGTAAAGTAAACAGAAATCTACCACATCTATAAATGAATTACCCCCTTGTGAATCCTACATTTTAAAAAGTTTTCAATTTAAAAGACAAATGTAGTCAATTGAATTTCCCAGCAAGTCCTACCTGAGTTTTTAGGTAGGAGTATGAGAAGTTAATCTGGCTAAAACTGCATTAAAGACAGCAGTTCCAACCAAACTAACCACAGTTGCCTGCTGCTACAGGAACAGTGCTGTAAATGTGTCTGGATATTTATGTTGTTTCAAATCACATAATACAAATCATACAGGACCGGAGAGAAGTCGTTCAGTGACATGGAACTCAAAGGAACTGAATTAGCTGGTCATTAAGGCAAGCAGACATTCAGTTTGCTTTGACTAATTTGCATCATCACAAATTCTTCAGCGTAAGAGGCTCTTTGGTAAGAGCTCTTCTTTTGAAGTCAAGAATGTGATTTTTGTAATGCAAACCTACATAGATACTGTTATTACAAAGAAATTAGAAATATTATATCAAAGAACTTCAAACTATGGGCTCTTTACAGCCAGGACATATGGTATGCTAGCCTCAAAACTGCACACAGATTTGATCCTACTGTTCAGTGACATTTACTGGTATGCCAGTCAAAACATACATCCAAATTGATACGTACATATGTGTGTGTATATATATACACATTCATGTCTAGCACAACACCATAATTTAGTGAGAAATCATACTATTTTAGAGCCTGACAAACAGAAATGGAAAAATAAAAATAAAAAACCTCTGAACAGCACTGAGATGTAAACTTATATTGTAATATAATAATATATGTATTATATGTAATATAATAACTTCTATTGTAAACTACATTGGTGAATCAAGGCCTCCTCAAATAATTGTTACATGAAGAAATTCACAGACAGAATCTGAGCCAATCAGGTAAAAAATGAGCCAGTTTACATACAGTAAGTTCAAGCATGGGATGTTATGTTACTGTGTTGATACCAAGGAGAAATTTAATGAGTATTTTCAAAATATTATTTATAGAATGCACACGGAAAAAAAAAAAAATCATGGTCAAATTTGTAACCACTGTTAATTCCACTGGCTGCAGTGGATTTATAGCAAGAATTCACAGGACACACTTTGTTCAAATGGACTGGCCCGTTCCCTTTGGTGTAACAAAGGTTATTCCAAGATGGTGATCTTCTATGGAGCAAGTAGGTAGGAGCATTCAAACCTCAAATAAAATTCACCTACATATTTTGCCTACTCGAAGGATAACTATGTACCAGTTGAACAACAGGCACTCCACAGATAGTTCTCATTCAACAAAGAACCAAGTGAAACAACTGAATTTGTTACAGCTTCTTCAAAACTTCTTTCTCAAGTGCAGCGTACGGGGTTTCCGCTGCACGTTGCCACGATGCCAGGACGTTCACCTAGATGCCAGTATAATTAGCCCTACAGACTGTCCTAGTTTCAAAGTTATTTCCATGATACAAAGTGTGGAAGGAGAGGCAATTAGAGTATGCTGACATAAGCAGGTCTCCTTGGACCCACTCCTGGGATAGTGTTATTTACAGTGTTTAGCAAACTATCTGATCTCTGAATCTGTTTGTCGAGTTTAGTCCAGTGAGTACACACCTCAGCAGTACACTAGCCTAGTCTAGTATCCAGAAAGCATTACTGTGTTCTTAACCTGATCATCCCAAGCTTATGCAACCGTGTTTTCTGTCTTTCCCACTAACTTTTGAATCTATTGGCCAATCTCGAACAAATTTGATAGAAGAGCAGTGATGTCAAAGATAGTAAGTTCTACCCAGCTACATGAAAACTGATGACCAGATAGATGACTGGCCTCATTAAGGGAAAAACTGCAACATGAACTCAAAAGTTCTGTTTTGTCTGGCTTACAAAGCTGGACAATCAACACACATACAACTCATAACCAGCCACAGGACATGCTACCTCTTGCCCAGCTAGTAATTAGGTATAGCAATGAGACCTCAGGATACTGTGCATGGACAGCAAGAGAGGACAAGAAAGAACAGGTGGAAGATTTAAGGTCCTGGACAGAAGAATCACAAGGTACGTGAGAGGAGGCAGCCGATATTACTATCGTGGAGCTGTACAGACACATAAGATGAAAAGGCAGAAGTGTAGGTGTTGACTTCGGACAACATTCTTCATCGCAGGGAAGGTGTGTAGCTGGTGGTTATCAATAACGTGCAACTCCTCCTTTTAGATTTTTAACAGAAGAATGTGTGTCTGGGAACCTGATATCTAGGTTAGATGCTCAGTCAGAAGCAAGCAGGTCTACACTCAATTATAGAAATGAAAGATGGCAAGAGTCAGAGCTAAGACAATATTCCCTGCAGAACATTTACAGCCTAAACCAGAAATTTTCCACAGTGCACTTTAAAGGCAAACCCTGCAGTGACCACGCTATGTCAACCCTGCTACAAACTGTACCATTGCACAGATGTCACCAAGAACAGGATTTGGGTTTAGAATATTTTGCAATAGTAAAATTGGGAGTTTCCACTGGCATTCACTGCTATTAGACATCGGACACACGGGTGGCAGAAGTTACTTTCTAGGTTATACAGATGTTTGAAGTTAGAGTGTATCACATATCAGAGTATATTAATAGAATAAAATAGGGGCTACCTGGTGGCATGCCATAATGCTCCATCATAATATATATAAATACTGAGGAACATAATACCTCTTCAGTGAATACATAGTGTGAATACATTGACGTATTAAGGTACAAGTTGTACAACCTAACTGTCACAAAGACAGAAATAAACTTCCTACCCTTAACTACTACATAACATTTGCGTGTTATGCTTTATTCTCTGATAATGATGCCTATCCTTATGCAGACCTCCAGTTGTTACTTTTCTGTGTGCTGAACAAAATTGAGGAAAATATGCAAAGATGACAAAGGTGAAGCTGCATTTTCAGTACTGACCCTTTCTCATACAAAACTTCAATAAAATTCTTCCCAGTAGAATAATGAAAAATGTACAACTGGATTCTTTTCTTTGCCCAAAGATCCCAGTGTGCAGATGAACTTCAATGTCTGGAGCATCATCATCACAAAGGAAATGGTATTGATCACACATGGGGTTTCTTCTGAAAATTTGGAGTGGGGCACCCATGACTGTACAAATACTTCAGCATATGGAAAGAGGATAAAGGCAGGAGTTCTGATCTACATCTCTGACTCATGTTCATGAATTCATTAACCTCAGTGGACTCATTCACCTCTGTCCAAAAGTAAAAACTATTCTCATTGAAAAATTAAGCTTCAAATGGTAACATTTCCCCAAACTCGTGTCTGACAAAAGCCATTTCATTGTCTGGCATATGTTAGAGCTCCGTTAGGGTCGCTGTGAATTAAATCCCTCTACCTATTATCATCAAAGGACTGATTCTTCAGCTGGTGATCAACAGATGTATACACTAGTGACACTGTTGGAAATGCTATATATGAAAAGCTCTTACTCAAGAGGAATCAACATCTGGAGATATGTACCAGCTTTCTGGTTCCTTTGTATCCCTGGAATTATACATCCTGCTCAGAGCTCTTGAGCAGGACACAGGAATTAGCCCCTGATTAATTTATCCATCTCAGTATTTCTACTAGGCTCATCAACATGGTAACTTCTTAAGATGTGCTTAACTGCTTATTCACTTGAGCATTATTATTGCTATCAGCATTTCTTGTGGATCTTTCAGTGAATTTACAATTAACCGGTGCACAGCTTGAATCCACAAATTGTTGGCATCTGCCAATAGTGATGTGGAGATAGGACTCTTCAGTTCTACAGCATTAAATAAATATCACTACAGTGCATAAAAATCCCGATTTTCCCAGAGCAGAGGAAAATGCATAACCTACCTCCTTCTTTTTATAGCCCATTAAATTATATCCACTGTACTTCCCTCTAATGAAGTAAAAATACTATCTGCTGATAATTTCCCTAACAAATAGCAGTGCACTGAAGAGTCTTTATTAGTAGAACTTCAGTGTTGGTAACAAATGAGATAATTCATCAGGCACATAGCTTAAACACTAATGGCACTGGTCTCTTCAGAACTGGTTTGCAACAAAGCATCTCTCAGAAAGTGTGGAGGACTGCAACTCCCATTGCACTCAATGAGAGTGACACTATGTTTTAAGGTTAACAATTTGCATATGTGTAGGAAGAAAATATGCCAGTCTATCCCACAGTTCACATTTTTCTTCTTGAAAAAAGTCCAGCTTACACAATTAAATATTTAAATTCACAAGTTGTTTTCTAAACTGTACTAAATCAGATCACAGTCTGACATATTTGCTCTTGATGCTTCCTGATCCTTACCTGACTAACCAGGGAGGGTCATTTTTGATTTGCAGCTGCAGATTTCATTTATGCAATCTCAGTGTTTTTTGCTTACATTAATAAAACCTGTTAGAAGCAATCACCTGTGGCAGTGTCTTTGGCTTTTCTACATCTTGTAGATCAGCGGCATCAAGGAGAAAATATTTACACAGAACTATTTATGCAGGTGATTTTTGTCAGAAAGAAAAAAACGCAGTCACAGAGCCATTGGTCTCTTTCCATGCAATGAATTCCCCTTGCTTTCTAGATTGTAACTTTCAAGGCTTGTCAGGTCTATCCCCTGTACAAAATATTTGTGCCGGTCTTTTGCTGACAGTTAAAACCAATGCAGCTCATTGTGAAAATGTTCTGCCTGGGTTTTAAAATCAGACCTAGGGTTAAACTAAAGATTGTACCAATTGTATGTCTTAAATCCATTCATTCCATCTGACCTACAAGTACACATCTGCTGCATGTTAGCCTTACCCTGCTGTCTGACAGTGGCACACATTTGAATCCTCATCATTTTGATTAAAGACTTGGTTTTGTTAGGATGTCATGTACAGTATATCAAAGGAGATCAGTAACCAGTCTGAAAGTCAGATGACAAAGAAAACAATCAGCACATGCACAGTTAAGCAGAGTTTCATGAAAAGAAGGCTTAATGTAATGAGTCATAATTTGGAAAAGTGTCTGTAAGTGGTCTCAGTACTCAAAAATCATAGTGGGCAGTTTAGGATTTTAGAAACAGTTCCTAAGTATGGATAGTCACAAGAGATGTGTTGTCATAGGCTCTGTGCTACGCTGAGTACAAATTGGTTATCTCAAATAATCAAGTTGCACAGCGTTCAGACTGAGGACAGGCAAAGCACAGTGAATTTCAAAACATTTGGTAATAATTTTTTTTAAGTTTTGGAGATTTGTCCAGCTCTTCAGCAAATTAATGTAGGTTAGGAAATTGTCTTCCCTTTAATCAATGGATAATGAAGAGCATTTGTTTCTGACTTGTAAGACTATCCAAACTACTAACTCTGCCTTTGTTTAGTAAAAATACGATTTTCTTGCCTTACCACATAAAAAACCTGCTGGCTTCTGCCTTCCTGACTGACTTCTGGTTTTAAAATCTTAAAGCTATTATGTTTTCTACTTGTGTTTATTAGTGTACATATATGAGTGCATCTGTGTCTGTGTGTCAAGATCATCATTAATCATAGTAATGGCAGGAAAAAGAAAGAAAAATTCTAAGCCCACTGGAAGAGCAGTAACGTTCCAGTAAGTTCAAGGTCTGCTAGGATTAAGGTTTAGCTGATCTGAGCCACCTGTTCTTCCACTGAACGCAAAAAGATGTGAATACAGTGAATTCACAGCAATCTGGGAGTCAGTCTCTTCTCCCAAGTAACAAGTGATAGGACAAAGAAGATTTGTGCCAGGGGAGGTTTATGTTGGATATTAGGAAGAATTTCTTAACTGAAAAGGTTCTTAAGCCCTGAAACAGGCTGCCCAGGGAAGTGGTTGAGTCACCATCCCTGGAGGTATTTAAAAGACATGTAGATGTGGTACTGAGGGACATGGTTTAGTGGTGACCTGGCAATGATGGGTTAATGGCTGGACTTGATCTTAAAGGTCTTTTCCAACCAAACGATCCAGGATTTTAAAGTAATTAAATTGTTATGGGTTTTTTAAACAGAAATCACTGTTTTTATGGTCCACCTTTTGGTTATATCACTTCAGGATTTCACAAATGAGTAATTTGTAACCACTTGAGCTGTCCACTGAAAGATAAGGCTTCCATCCAGGACACATAAGGCACTCGCGATTTAAGGCTTTGGGTTTTAAAGCCTGTAAAGAAATGCAGTCAGGCATAATCAAGTGGACTACCTGTGACCAGTAAACCAGTATTCATTAAAGAACACCTCTGCAGGAGGGAAACTGTACAGCAGCTGCTAAAGCTGCATTAGGATGGATTTACTTCGATTGCTATGTTGAAGGCATGTGAAGGAAAAAGAGCAGCTTCTTGCACAGTAAGACAGACATTACATGAACACTCCTATCAGCTGGAAAAGGCTGGTCTTGAACATATGATGAATGTAATTCCCAGGTTTCCTTTTAAAATCATCTGTGTCGTTTTAATGCGGTCAGGGGCATCCTGTGTTGTATCTTCTGCACTGACATCAGCTGAAAATCTTCCACGGAATGCTAGCATTTGTCCATGATCTTCAGCAGGAAGCTATGCTTTGGTCCTCTAAGTCATGTGCTATTTATTATAGAAGTAGGATAGGAGCTGGTATTTTCACAAGGAGCTATGTGAATGGGGAACACAAGCCCTTTTGACTTTCAGTAAAATTCACCTGAAACATGTAGGTGTTTTGAAAATTTCAGTAACCAAGTTTTGAAAGTCCTTTTAAAAGAGCATGAGCACAATCCTGTGTGCCATCTCTGTGAAAGAAATCTTTCCTTTCCTTTGAAAACTCTGTATCTTTAGACCAGGCTACAAGCAAAGCCAACATTTACTTACCAGTATGAGTTCACAAGGCTTTGTAAACATTAATTTACTAGTAGAGTAATAGTTTCACTGGGATTTCCATGCAAAGATTGACTTGACATCTTCACATTCGTAGGAAAATGTTGATGGATATATTGGTGAGCCCACCATATCATAAGTGATTTTGGACTTGTCCTGCTTTCATAGACTTCACTGCCCTAAAAACCATCCAAGAATATTATCAGACCAGAATCCACAGATTAATAGGATGGCTTCAGTAATTTATTTTCCTGTTATGCTTGTTTAAGCTCTATTAAATCATTCTCTCTGTCTTGAGACACTGGATAAAGTTTGGAAGAAGGTGGATTGCTCTTATTCAGCAAAGTTCTCTTTGCTGCACATTGCAGAAGAATTAAGGTGATCTTTATTGCAATGGACAGCATCAGAAATTATAATGCAGTTTAGGCTCTCTTATTGACTGTAGCAAAGGGACATTCATTAATCCTTTTCCCTGCCCCCTCAAGTTTTTGTTTCTTCAGAATGACCACAATCAGATGTCTGCATCCCAAGACACTCCTCCAACAAATATCAGCTCCCAACATTGTCTTTTTCAGGATTTTCCTTTCACAGGCCATTTGACAGTTATCATAGAGAATATGTTTTAATATCTATTCTTTAACACCTTAAAGTTTATTAATGTGGTTTTGCTGTATTAATACATTGTTACATCACAGGTTTATAGTAAGAATACTTATTCAGGACACTCTGCAGATGCAGTACCAAATCTGTGTTTAGTTTCAACGATGCACAAGAAACAGATGCTTACACTCCTGAGCTGTTCTATAAGCTACTCCTTTATATCCACATAGAAAGAGTGGTACCATGGCTGTGCACATAACACCAGAAGCCTTCCTCAAATAGTGATGCAGTGTAGTTCCATTTAAAGAATGAGGATATGAATCAAGCCCCCCCTTATTAGTTCTGGGAGATTTGTGGCATCTATTTCCATTAAAAGGACATTGGAACATGAAAATGAGCCTAGGAGTCTCTCCTGCCCTATATTCTATCTTCAGTATAAATGGGTGCCCAGGGAAGAGTAGCAGTAAGACAAATGCTGCAGAACATAACACAGTCCCAGTGCTACAGATGCACGGCATCTGAAAGCAAATCTTTGCATAGTTCCTTTTTCAGTGAGCATTCCCAGTTACATTTAATCTGATGTTTTCTTCCAGTTTCTACAGTTTCACGCCTTTTCATCTTAGCAAATTGTAAAGTGTTTTAGAAAATTAAGATCCTGCAATAGCAAAAGGGCATATTTATCATTGTGAGATAATACACATCTATAAAATGCAGTTACCCAATTTTCTGTCTTTTGTTTCACTTAGGAAAAACCCAGCATTTCGGTAGCAAGTTCACGGGAGCCCTGTTAAAACAAGAGACCTTCAAAGGTAAGTGTTAATTCTCTCACCCGGTGCTCAGCCAGCAGATGGGGCTGTTAAAGTCACATGAATGAAACAGAGAAACAGCATAATTTGCAAAATTAATGAAACTCTTCAAGTAATAAAGGAGAGAATAAAGTATACTTTACAGCTTAGAAGAGATTTGGATGCGTTCAATAATGCAATATTTTACTGTATTTTTTTTAACAATGTGCATGTGCTGGAGAGTGAACTAAAGGTATTGCACATACTCATTTCTTTTATAAGGGGCTGATCTTACCAATTTTATTGCTTGCACTAAATCTACATCTCTTCCAGAAAAGAGACTCACTTATGTCAACATGATACTTTTCAAATAAGATCTATAAAAAAAACCCAACAAAAAGGTAAGAAAAAGTACAGGTGTCATGATTGCACACCAAGTGCTACATCAGTGTAACTTCAATGTTTTGAATTGCCATGGGAATAGCTGAGTTCCCATCAAGTTGAGTCTTGCACAGGTAGCAGTCATGCTTCACTTTTCCTAATGGGGCTACCATCACTCCCTTCCCTGTTGACTATTGTTCGGGGATAATTACAATGTGCCCGCAGAAATCCCATTAAAGGTCTTGCTTTTGTTTGTAAATTATATGTATTGTAAGGTTTGTGAAATGATTTGCGTGTTAAAAAATTCACAGAAGAATTCCAAGTAAAGAGCCTTGGAATAGTATTGTTCAGTAAATAGCAAAAGTAGAAGCCATGTGACTATTTTAAAACCGAGATTTGGGCCCCTTTCTCCAGCCAAACCAAACCTGCCTTTCCAATGTTACAAAGGACAATTGGGAATTGCCTGAAGGCTGACAATTTGCAAGTAACACAGCCAGTGAACGGTTTATTTTTTAAGGGCACAGTAGACATGTCATTCAGCTGCACATTTTGCTCAGACCTAAACCCAAAAATGCTTTCAAGGACCTTAAGCTCTTGAACTGCTTCAGCCCCTACCCGAACGATATTGCTGGAGTACAGTTTTGTTATCAAATTTGAACTGAAGAGTGATACAAGCAGGAAGAGGATTCATCTGCTCAAAGATAGGAAATTGCATAGGACGCGGAAAAAAATACATGAAAAAGGCAAAGGAGAAAAGAAGGGACATATTTGATGAAGTATGAGGTCATCCTGCTGTCTCAGCAATCTTGTCTGTCTCTTTCTGTCACTGAACTTCTGCATTAGCTTTCCACATATCTTAGGCTTGGAAGGTTGGGATGAATACTTGCTGAAGGGTATATGGTCCACCAAACACTCCGACTGCCCAGCTGTGCAGTAGCCTGCACCTCAGATTTATACTTTTATAAAATTGAAGCTATCAAAACTGTTACCTGATTTCTTAAAGGGTAAGGATTACACATGAGAATGTTAAATCCTTATCTAATGTTTCTCCCTAACGTGAGTTTCGAAACAGTTGGCTTTTATATACCAAATAGGTTTTGTATATTTAGAGAGACTGAGATGGTAGAATTAGGTCCAATAAATCTGGAACTAGCACACTATTAGACATAAGACCAAATCCTAGTTTTCTTGTAGTGTACTAATTTTTACCTCACTCTAGAGCTGAGAAACATGGAAATGCTAGTACTGGTACATCAAAGCTTTGGAAAAATTTAATCAACGGCACCTTCAAGCTATTATGCATATCAAGTGGCAAGATAAAATCATGAATAACAGAGTTCTGCAAAGTGGTTGCACAAACAGTGTTGAAGCAATCTTACAAAAGCACAGCTTTGCTGGACTGGACATGTCCTCTGCATGGAGGACACCAAGCTCCCAAAGCAAAAAACCTGTAGTAAACTTTTAATGTGTGAAAGATCAAGAGATCAACTGAGGCAGAAGTAAAAAGATGCCCTGGAAAAAAAGAAAAAAGAAACCTCACTCACTGTGACACAGGTAACAACATACATGGCAAACAAAACCTGTTGGCGAGGCCCATTAACATCTGCTGCAGAAAGCTTGGAAGAAAGACAAGCAAGCCAAGAGGAGAATAGGGTAACTGGCAAGCAGAGAGAGTGTGAGAGAGGAGCACGTGCAGAGAAGCTGCAGAAACACCCAGCAAAAATGATCCCACCGTACGGAAGCTGATGTCACACTAACTTGTGCTGCTGCTTTCATCTTCAGAAAAACAGGCATCAACCAATGATGACAACTTCACTTTTGGACCTTCATGCCAATGTGGTGCAGCAGCTGTTTTTCTTGGAGCTAGACAGAGTCTTGCCTAAACAGAAGTAGCCTAAAAGAGTTCTGTTCAGTTTAGCTCCATTAAAAAATGTGGGTGGGGTGAAATACATGGGAAAGAAGCAATCATGAAAATGATCCATAAGGAAGTTCATTTCTTGCTTCCAGAAAGGATTTGGCAATAAGCAATAGGGGACTGGGGAAAGGTCCTTGTACTAAAAAAAAAAAAAAGACAGAGAGAGAGAGACCATTTATGCAGTAGATTTGAGACATAAGAGGTTCAAAGGCATCCATTTTTATAAAAGACATTGTCTATTTTTTGTGGTTTCTCTTTTTCCCCTGACAATGCCTGCTCCAATTCTTTGTTACTGAGCTTAGGAGACTTTTACTTTCACAGGAGACATGAAAGAAGGACATTAAGTTCACGTCACATCTGTGAACAAGTTGCCATGTCAACAGGCAGTACTTTGTGGCTTAATTATTGATTGACTCATGTTCCTTTAGGACATAACACAAGCAATAACAGCACACTGAGCAGCTTTTCTAATTCAGACACCCATTTATGCCATGTAAGTGGTGTGGCACTTCCAACCTAAGCATGGCTAAGGTCTATATTGGAGTCTTCTTATTTAAGACCCTACTTCAGTCATCTTGCATAAAGAGTATGATGGTCTCAAACACATATAATTTTAATAATCACATTGATAAAGAACTAGGATTAGAGCCTTTGTCTTGAAGATCTAAATCACCTACCCAGTCCCAGCTAAAGAAGAGCTCTTTTAAGTAATGTGTGGATTAGTTCCTACAATCACTTCATCATTCAACAAGTCAGACATAGCAACCAGAACAAGGCATTTCCAGGCATTAAGTGTGAAGTAAGAAAAGATAAGAATTTACAGTGTGTTCCATAATCCATGGGAGCTATTCATGCATGCACTGCTTTTCCTGTGCTGGGTACAAGGCTGCTTAGCCCCCTTCCACTGAGCAGCAAACTACTGAAAATTACCTTATGTTTACCAAGATGTAAGGTGATAGACCCTAAGCAGTAGCCACACAGTACCCAATACTACAAACTACCACCCTAACTTGCCTCCCAGGAATTTGTTCTCACAGTTACATGCCAGTTACGCACCTACATGCACAAAGCAAGGGGGTTACAAACAGGCAGAGTGGAACACTGAGTAGTTCCAAAAACTGTCAGAAAAGTTTGGGCAAGATAAGCAGAATGGGAGGAGAGGAGCACTATTTTTTAAGGTGGTAGATCTGTTTCACAGCATGGTAAATCTGAATTATCTATACTGAAGTCTTATGAAGTCTCCTTTGGAAGAGTAAATTCGGATCCTGGATCAGACACATAGAGAGGCAGGATTCTTAGGAATGCAAAAGTGAAGCAGAAGAGTAGGGTCTCATCGTTTTACAAGAGGGTATTTAAACTGAATATACGGTAAAAGACTTGTAAGAATGCAAGATGGGTCAGTAATCTAAAAAGAGAAATTTCTTCTCTTTTTTTTTTCTTCCAGTATAGGTAATTCCTTTGAAAAGTTCATCTGCCACTTACAATTTCAAGCTTAGTGTGCTAGGAAGTAGATGCACAGGAAGAGGTGGCCAGCATCTTGGAAAATCCTTTAGATCTCTGTGGTCATGTTCACATCTTGCAAAGTTTAGTATTTCCAGTGCAAGTTGTAGACATAGTCTTTCTCAAACTCACTCTCTGTGGGCCTGAGTAAGTGCTTTTTGCAGCTTAGCTCTTCATTATAACACACAGAAATAATTATGGTGTTAACTTTGAAAGTTAGATTTGAACGAAGCAAGTTTTAATTAGGAATGTTGCACCATTTTT
>WUAM01000431.1:107861166-107917450 GCA_024336885.1 Actenoides hombroni | reverse complement strand
GCAAGAACCATCTGCTGCCTCTAGATTAGAGAGCTGTAGACTGCAAGGGGAGAGAAGGAGGGGGTCGTGCAGGGTTAACTGCCCCCTGCTCCGGGGCAGTGCGAGGCTGCTTTTGGCCTCGAGTATTTTACTTTCTTTTTTTTCAACTGCCAGAGGACATGATTTTTTACCCTTTCTGTTGGGACATTTAGGTGTTACGCATTTAGGTGATGATTAATTGCGGCCTTTGAAAGACTTTGATAGTAGTAAAGGAAACGTTTCTGTGGTTATAGGTAGTTATTGAAATGTACATGTATATGTGTGAAAGCGCTGGAAAATGGACAGCAATAGCATAGGCTTATCAGCAGGAACCTTCCAGAAGACTCTCCAGGTTCATTTTACTAGTTCTGCTATTTGAGGTTAAATTCTCAGATTTAGCTTTGACACTCCAGTTTTAGTGAGTTCCACGAGCACTATGGTTTTGTCTTACGAGTTAATGTTTAAAAGTTCTTTCCTCCTGCATTAAGCATCCCATCCCGTGTGCTGGGAGTGCCTTTTCTTTCTCAGCTACTGAGAGGCTGGAACACAGTTGAGCTCTCTCGTGAGCAAACTTTCTGATTACATTTATTACTCATAGATGGATGTACAAAGGTCTCTGCAAACTAAAAAGGCAGCTCTAAGGGCACTGCAAAAATGCTTTTATCCTTTTTTTTTTTTTTTTTTCCTTTTACTTCCTAATACATTTTCTCCTGAAACCGTTTTGCAATTCCTCTCGTAGCCAAATCAGCAGATGTGTTACCTTCAAAGAGTGCACTGCTTATCTGTGAAATAGATTGTCTTAATTGCACCATTTCATTTGATGTGTGCTTCAGTTGGTCACTTCTTCAGTTGCCGTATGACTGCTTTGAAAGGCAGTTTGGATTTAGTGAGATATTTTTTTTTTTAATATTTCAGGGATGTTTCTATTAAAAAAACCACCCCACAACCCTACACAAAAGCCAACTGGTCACCTGACTCTTACGGTCTCATGTGGGTAAAAGGAGGAGTGAGTAAAAGGTACTTCCTCAGCTATTGGTGTTCATTCTGTCTGTCCCCATTTTAGCTTTTTCCATCCTCTCCTTTATTTTTAAACCGTTGTAATTAGAAAAAGAATGCTGGTATTAAATTTTGTACCAAAGGTACAAACCGGGTTTAATTATTTTAGTTACCGCAGCAGTCTGTCAGTTAGATGTGCAGACAGAGCTGGACGAGAACCTATGACAGAGAAATCACAAAACATCGTTGTTCAAAGTCAGATGTCAGAAATAGCTCTGGAAGTCTTCAGCGAAGTGAATTCTTAGGTGGGAAAGAAGACTGGTTGTGAGTTTTAGGCATTTTATGAATGCCACCAACGATCCCAAGTATGTGACCACCTTGCTAATGCAGAAAGATGTGTGTTTGAGAGAAGGCAAAAGGAAAAGAAAAGGCTGCAAAGCCAGACTCTCAAATTAGCAATGGTGTTTGCCTGGACAGTCTTAATCTGGCAGCTTTCTGCATTATGGCATTCATTTAATTATTTATCATTATCTGCCTTCCAGGGATCAGGGATCTTTGATATGTCGTTTGGCCTTTTTAATGAAATAATTGGATAATCTTACAGTATAAGACATAAAACCAAATTGTGGAGCACACGGACATGCAGCTCATTGGCATTTCGTACAAGGGGACGTTTCAACTTTGCAAGCTGCATGTTTATTTTTTTGAGCATGTATTTTAATGTTATTTTTCATTTAAGCAAAAACCACTGAAGTAAACCCCCCAGAACTGTGCTAATTTGCTATTTGATAGGGCGGAGTCTGTAGAAGGAACTTCACATGTCCGATCTTCACCTCACTGGGCTTATTGGTAACAGTAAACAGGCTGTTAAACAAGGAAACATCAGACTTTGGTTTTGTAAATGTATTTTGTAGCTGTTTCCTGATAGCTGTAGTTTGAGGAAATCTACGATTCTGAGCTCTGTACCCTCCTGCTTTGGCCCATCTATTCCCATCCCCTCTGTCTCCCCTAAAGTCTGTCACCTAAGCATACTTCTTGTCCTTTGGTCCCCACAGCAGGAGCAGTTTTTCTTCTTCTCCTCCAGTGTCTGAAGGTTTTGAACATGGTGTGTTAAAAAAAGGCATGCTTTTTCTTCTCCATTCTGCTACCTGTTGTTACACTGGCCACTTCTTTCATCTAATAGAGGTATTTTGATTAAAATTTGTGTTCGGTCCTTGCATACCCTGCAGTCCAGAGCTTCTGCAGTCTCAAGTGCTTTAGAAATGTTTGTGAATTAACCCTTGTTGTACCTTTGTGGTAAGAAAGCCTTCGTTTTCCCATTCAGAAGAGAGGGAGGAAGGTACAGTGATGATTCAAAGGTGGGAAGCACTGGAGGTGGGAGTGGCACATAAAACACCTAGTGTCTTAGACTCAGTTTGCCTGAGATCACAGAGGGGATTGGGTCAAGCCCAGGAGCAGAACCTCCACCCGAGAGCTGCCTTTCACCACCTGGTCCTTCTTCCACAGTGACCAGTCCTTCCTTGTCTGCTGATTTGGGGGTTTTTTTACACCACATTCCCTCTTTAGTATTCCATCACAGAAGCATCAGATGCGTAGTTAATGGCAGGAGTTGCCCTCCACAAAGAAGCAGCACACAGTTCCAGGCCTGCTCACCTGAATTTAGCCTCTGTAGCCTTAATCGTTTTACAGGGGTCCATTCATATCCTGAAACATGCAGCTTGGTAAGTAAGTAATGTGATGCAGGATTATATAAATCTTATCCATTAAGCATAGGTTATGCTAGGCAGCAAGACAGCAAGAAAAAGTATATTTAAAATTAAGAGAAAACTGTAAGACTGACTCTTCAAGTTCAATCTCTGCCTAATAAGTACTTAAAATCTTTTTTAATTATAAAAGATAGGTTTGCTGTCTCATAGTATTTGCAAAGCTTTGTAAAATGCTCTGAAGGACTGACTGAAGTATTTTAGTTTACAAAGGTAATGTAGTATCTTGGATGGTTTTATAGAGCTTTTTGCAGAAGTTGTTAATTTTTTTGCAGGCTGTTGAATAGCCTGCAAATGTTGAGAGCTGGCAAGTAGAATTGGTTGGGGTTTGGCCTTTGTACTTCCTGAGCAAGTTCTGACAAACACAAGTGACAACACATCTAGGATTGTGTTTGAAATAAGTATTGAAATGTTTTGTGACAAAAAAAAAAAAATCTAAATCAGAAGCTGCTGTTGCTGTTTTTGCTTCTGCTTCTCTGCTGTTGTTCCAAGCAGGAGCTTTACCTCCTCTTCTCTCCAGAATACACTGTGAAGAATTGATACTGTGCCTTTGTGCTGAAACCTAGGTTGATTTCTACCAACTGCTTGTTGGGCTGTTCATACTTAGATCTCATTTGTAGTAATTATTTTTAAAAAATAACTTTTAAGTATTATGCTTGTGTTGAGCTTGTATCTGCCAAACATTTTCAGTGCAAAGCCCTCAATACCATTAGCATTTCTTTCATCCTAGTCCAGAAAAGTGTCCTGTCACTCAAAATATTGATTCTCACAGTTGGTCCTTTATTCATCTTAGTATGCATAGAGTATCTCTTTCTATAACTCTGTCCATTTTTTAAGTGCAAACATACATATTTATAAATTAGCTATCACTATTTAGGTGTAGACTGTGGGGCAGATGGTGATGTACTTCAGGTTTTTTTTGTCTGTCCCATATTGCTTCATACTTCCACAGTCAGGTCTTACACCACGGCTGGAACCAAATGTTACTTCCTAGTGAAAAGTAATGTATGATACATGAAGTGTCAGGCAATTCATCAGGAGTAAGGAGGAGATGGCCCTAAGGCAAACAGTTTGCTCTTTAGAATATAATGGTTACTTAACCCTTTAACTCATATAACACATGTATAGAGAACAAAGCTGGGGGGGGAAAAAATCTTCCCGAGATACTGGTGTGAGCCATACAATGATATATTAATTCTCTGTCTTCAAATGTTAGTAAAAATAACTTTTACTAACAAATGTTAGTAAATGAGAACAAGCTCTTAGCCCACCAGTGTTGATATTTATGACAATATACATTAAAGAAACTGCATTTGAGTCAGTTCTTGTGAACTGTGGACAGGTACTTGAAGTGGTTTTAACATTATTAGGGATATGGTCCCCAAATGAAAAATAGTTGCGGGCATGTTAATCACTTCTGATCAAGTCCAACACTGACTATTGTATGTCAGTTTTCAACAAGAGCTGAAGTAAATATTGCTTGCAGTGTAATTCCTTCCACAAATGCTGGAAATCTGAAATACATTCTTTACAGCAGTTTAAAGAAATACTGATGTTGGGTTTGAATCTTAGCCCATTGGAAAGCAAATCAGAACTAGTTTTAGGAAGTACAGGATTCAGAAGTACATTTGTCAATAGTGCTAGCCTTGCAGGATTTTCTACTGACTTGTTCCTTTATAAAAAGCCACACACAAGCTGGAGAAGTGAACCCATTTTCTTCAGGAGACACAAACGGAATTGCCTAGACAACTACTTTGAAATCCACAAAATAAACTAGGTGAAGAATAGGGGCCAGTCTTACTCTGAGAGGTGTGACCGCTTGTTTGCTCTTTATATCCCCAGGTATTCTTACCTGCAACAGTGTACAAAGAATCTTGGTTATAGATCTCATTCATTATCATTATTATCTTTAAATAAAATGGATTCTACCCTTTATGTGACGTGGCATTCATTAATGTTGGCTGGTGGCTTTTTAGCTGCTGTTTACGTAGGGTTGTGTCTGTGTGTGCTTTGAGGAATCGGGGTGTTTATTTGTTTAGTTTGTTACAGTTAATCTTTCAGTACGGTAGTTATGGAAGACAAAAAAAATTAACAGTGTTATTCTTTACACGGCTTCTGCTTTCCTTTTAAAGTAGCTGTCTTAGACCCAGACTGAACAAAGTACTTAAGCACATGTGCAACTTTAAGCCCGGGGACTATTCAGAAATGTAGAAGTTGCATGCAAATTTCTGCCCCTGGGGCAGATCAGACCCAGAGGCTCAGAGCCGTGGAGGTTACCGGACGGATTCTGGATTAGAAACCCTGGTGATTTAAGGCCTGAATAGTCTTGTTTGGCCGAAGGGCAGTTAAGGAGCATTCTGATTCCAAGAAGGCAAAGCAGTGTCCTAGGTCTGAAGAAGTGAACATAAAACTGTTTTGAAATGTTTACTGTGTCACTGGAGATAAACGTGGGACCGCAGCACGGCGTGAAGGAAGGGGTGTTGTGTAATGCTAACTCTTACCTTCGAATTCCTGTCTGAGGAAACACAAGGACTGATTTACTAATTAGCACTGATAGCCCACTGTCTGTCTTTTACTTAGTCAAAGTTTTACAAAGCTGGATTAAGGCTGTGGGGTTTTTTTCCTCTTTCTACAAAAAAAAAAAAAGAGCGAGCAATTACTTACTAAAGGTTTAGCACAAAGCCCTTAGCTACTCCGGCAAGGGTTAATACAGCAAAACTCTTCAAGACATCTGGCAGAAGCTGTGGGTGTTGGGTGTGGCAGATCCCAGCACCGTACCAGTCTCTACAAGGGAGCTGTCATCCTCCTTGATTTATCCTTCCCTAATGTCACGGGGTATGGATGTTGAAACTGTGGCTAGAATGTGAAATACGAAAAACATGAAGATTATGATTTAGTGTCTGCGGAGGCTCATTGTTGGCCTCTGTTCACAAGTTGTAAGCATCGGAGGTATCTTGACACAGGTTACAATATCTGGTATGTAGCACACACACACAAAAAAAAAAAGGCAGGAGTATTTTGGCGTTTGGAATCCTACATGTGTTAGTGCACAGAAATGAATGATGGCAACAATTAAATCAAAGAGTGTGCTGATGATATATTACATCGGAGGCATGTTGAAGGTGCTTGTAAATAGCATTTAAATAAATTTACTTTCTGGTCCTCCGTGTGCAACTAAATATAACGGGTGCAGCAGAGTAAGAAAGCAGGGAATTAACTGTCTTTACTAAAGACAGTTTGGATAATTAACTGATATGTTAAGAGAGCTCAGAGGTAAGCGTATATTGTTCATGGTTTGACATCTTTTCGTGTCTGACACTTAGGGGAAGTTAAGTTTTAGTATAGGTTTACAAGCATTATTTTCATCATAAAATTGACTTTATTCTTTACTTTCTTCTGTCCTGACACAGTTAGATATTCACTAATCACAGTAGTTGGAACAAAAGGACTAGTGTGGATTTTTGTCAAAATATCGCCATATAATAAATGTTAACTAAGTGGAGCAGGTTCATTGCTTCTTGGACAGGGTGGCTGAAATTATTTTTATCTTTTAAAGCAATATTTATTATTCTTATTGGAAGCAACTCACTGAACGCTGTTTGTTTTCCCCAGTATTGTTAATTTTCTCTCAGGAAATAAGTGAAGGCATAACGCCGACTTGCAGAGGTTTAGGACAAAAGCAGTGGTCCCGTTTATAGCATAAAATTGCTTTTCCTGCTTTGCTTTCTTAAGGCATAATGATAGATTGTGCTTTCCTGATGGCAGAATACAGATGTAGCCATAGAAGCTCTTAGCTCTTAAGTATCAGCATCATGTTTAGTATCTAAAAAATTTCTGAAATAGCATGATCTGTATAAAATCTTACAGGTAAAGTTCTGTTCCTTGGGACATCCATATATCATTTGGATGATAATTCCGTTATTTTCAATAAAAGTTGTGTATTTTCAAAGTGAATTAAACTGCTCTCTGCAATCCAGTTTTCTAAAATACTCCTTGCTTTAAAAATACCATCAGGGCTCACAGCTCAATGTGATAGTTACGCTTGAGTAAGTTCTACCTTATCCAGTTGAGGCTGAAATTGGAGCCTGATTCATGATAAGTTCTGAGCAGGGAAATGCACTTTGGTGGATTCAGGTAGGAATGACATTCCTAGGAAGAAAGGGTGTTTGTGCTGAAGTCAGGGACTGCTAGTATTTTGATTTGTATTAGGATAAATCCTCTAACAGGACCTGAATAACCATTCCTGTCTTCATTAGAGTTACAGTAAAACTCATATTGACTCTGGAGCAAGAGCAGCGCTAAATCCTTATTGAGGGGAAAAAAACCACAATTAAGTTTTTAAAATATTATGTTTAATATATCAAACAATATGTCTAAAGTCATATTTAAATTATTTTTTCCTGGATTTTTTTTTGTGATATGATTTGTTGAGTTTGCAATTATTTGAAAAGAAAAACCAAAGTAGTGTGATGCTGTTGTTGTGTTTTGAACTGGAATTTTTTTTTTGCCAGCTACATTTGCTCACACTGACAGACAGGTCTTGGTTTTCATCTTAATGCACCCAAATGTATGATAAAAATGCAAAAAAAAAAAATCAGTTGATACTCTCAGGAACATCTGTGAAACTACTGTCTTTAGAGATGCTTTGTCAAATGAGCCTAGAAATCTGCAGTCATTTCTGAGCGTTCGGGTAGGATTATGTTTTGAAACGTTGCTCACAGTTCCCTAAGATGTTCTGCAGCAAAATTGTATTGGGATTCCACATTAACCCTCTTCAAAGCAGTGAGGTCACTGCTTCTCTGGTACCTGAAGTCTGTCTTGGCATTCATCGCTTTACATTAACCTTGCACATGTCTAGGTGCTGTACCTGATGCAAGAGAAGCTAAAGAGCAGTGAAGACTTAGGTATCAAATATGTATTACTCAGTGGATTATCTTCCCGATTATCTTTGCCGTCTGAATCTTGTTTGGGTTACCAGGTCATTTGATTTCAGTCACATTTGTTGGGATCTCTGTAAAATCTTATCTTCTTGTGTTCTCATTTAGTACCATCTGAGCTCATAACTCTGACGTAGTCTGGAATAGTGGAATGTGAAGCCAATAAGACTTTATTAAAACAACATACCAGTATTAAAAATGAAAAACAACAAAAACCCCCACAAACAAACAAAATACCCCAAAACCCTAACCCCCCCCCCCCAGAAGAGGATCATAATATCATAGGTATTCTCTCTCCAAATTATGTAGATTTGGTCTAGTCAGGACATGTGGGTGGAGCCTGAAGCCAGAGAAAATGCCTCAGCTGTATAAGACCAAATTTAAAAGAACAAGGGAAAAAAAAGAAAAAAAGAAAAAGAGGAAGCTACATGGATTTGTTATAAATGCATAAACCAGAAAAGGAACAAAGTGATGAAGTGGGAGATCACACAGTGATGTGCTAATAAATACTGTCAGCTACCCAGCATCTTTCATAAATACAGTATGTTTATAAAAACATACAAGTCAGCATTTTTCATAAACAAAAGCTTTACTTTTGTTATCCTGCCACCCTGCTGTATGCATGAATGTAAAAGGTTTCAGAAAGCATGTACCAGCAGAGCTCTTCTGCTCCCTTTGGTGTCTTCACAGTTGCACGTGTGACTCGAAATCCGGGCATTGCTCTGCTTAGGAATTACGTTGCTCATGTCTTGTCATGATCAGGCAGTGGCCAATTTTAATGTCCAAAGAGTGTTTTGCCGGTAAGTATAGGTATGGGTGTCTGACAGCCAGGCTACTCCGCTGCTTTGCATCACCCCTACCTGCAAAAATGAGATCAGCTTCTTTTCCATTTATGAATGCCTTCATTTGGGAGATACGTTGGAACAAGCTAAAAGTTGTCATAGAGAGAGAGATCATTCCTGCTAGCTACAGAAAGCCCATGGGCTCGTGGTTTGAAAGACTCTTTTAATTATAGGAAAGGATCTAGGCACACACATCAATTCAAACACGTTGGAAGTTGGTTTTCCAAAAATCTTTGGGTCTTTCCAAAATCACGTTTTTACAGAGTGCACCTCTTGAAGTCTTGAAAGCATTTTTTTAAGAGCTCTGTCTCAGATGATGGGAAGAAATAATTAGAAATAAATTTTTACACCATCTTCCACTGGTTTGTTTTTGTTCACTTAGTCTATTCTCTGCCTTAACAAACTGATAATGAGGAATGTAGAGACTTAAATGGAGCGTGTGTTTGTTATACCTGTCTTTCTAAAACAGTGACAGACACCGAAAATTCATCTGCAAGGCGAGTTCAATGCAAGCAGAAAAGAGGTTTTTTGGTGGCAAAATTATTGCATAATTTCCTGAATCTTGCTTTACATAGGAAAGCAGCTTTATTTGTGCAAGCATAGTTAAACTTTTTAGAACAGGAGTTTGTCTTATGCATATCCCACATATCCCATTCAAGGCCATGAATATTTTTGCTAGCCCTGAATAGGCTTTCGATCACTGGAGTCTTCATAAATTAATCTTGTTCGGTTTATTCACCCTTTATAAAGAGACTGTTTGAATCACATGCTTAATTTGGAACATCCAGTTATTATTTCTCTTCATAATGATGCTAAAAACAACTTGTTTTGTTGTTGTTTAGATTACGTCTGTGGGAAAATAGACAGGAAAGTATGGTATATAGCCTACTTCAAGTCCAAACATGATTGCTAACGTATATACAATTAAATGAAACACCTTCAAGATTTGAATCTAACCTGTCAGTTGGTTGCCACATTACAATAACTTAGTTACTATTGGGCCAGTTACTATTAATAATCCAGAATTTGGTGTGAATTTTAGCTTAGTATATTGTCTTTGCTGTGTGGGGTTTGGTTTGCTTTGTCTTTTGAGATGCAAGTTCATCGTAACCGAGAATTCCGTCTATTTTAAGGAATACCATTTCTCTCCTAAGTGCAGGCTTTTGGGAACTTCTGGTGAGCCCTGACATTCTTGACCGCTGTGATAAATAAGATTCAGGTTGGAAACTACTTAGTCAAACTGGAACTGTTCCTCCATTAAATCAGAGAAATTACTCCTTTGAGTAGCTGTTCAGCAGCATGGATAAGAGATTCACAATCTGTCTGAAAAACCACATGCATATTTTCCGAGAGCATTACACATCAGCTTCTGTTGGGTCCAGCAGTTGTTTTCTATGTAGCTAAATCCTCTTCCGTTTCAAGTAAATTTGATATTCTTTGCTTTCTGTCCTAAATACTACATAGGAGTTCTGTCTGCTATTAAATAGCTTTCATGCTCCCCCCCCAGATGTAACTGTATTTCAATGAAGAGCTAAATGACCCTTGTATTTCTCTTTGCTCACTTGCCATAGAGGCTAATGAATTGGTTGTAAAGGAGTTTGCAGTGCTTACATCAAGTGCACGGCTGCGGAAGTATGAAGTTATTTACTTTCAAGATGAATAGTTCTTGAAGAGACGGTTTAAACAGGCTGGCTAATAGGCAAGTCATCGTACATATCATCTGAAGCAGCATAACCCCTCCCTCCATCTTCAGTTTATAGCAATAATAAGCTTTACAGATGCTTTTCCTGGGAATTAAGGCCCAGCTGGGGTAAACAGACCTCAAACTATCCTCTTAGCCAGTCATTAATCTTCAGGGAAAGCCTGTGCTTTGATCATTATTGCTAAAATACACCTAGTGCGGCCCGGTCTTACATGCCAGTAAAAGCAAAATAGTATTTTGCCAAAACATGAATATTCTTTTGTTTTTCAAGTAGCCCTATGTCTTGAGCTCATTTTTCCTGTGTATAAGCATTCTTGTGTATATGTACACACGTACAGACAGACATGAGGGGATGAGTTTACAAGGTGAATTATTCTCCCTTTCTACGGCTGTAAATTAAATGGAGTTTCTGACTCAACACTCGATCAACCTTCCGTTTAGCTTTGGGTTTTCTCAAAACTCGTGAAAAGTCTTGGATCAGGGATTTTTGCTTTGGAAAAGTGGTAAGGAATATTTTACCCATTTATGACTTTATGGAGACCTACTTTAAATTATGCCAGCGGGTCACACTGAGGATGAAAATAGTCAGGAACTCTGCTCCACAGTCCAACTAGTGCAGCTGGGTGACTGAGAAGTATCTGCTGGTGATGCTGGTGCTCCAAGTTAAAAAGCCAACAGATTTCCCAAGCAATTTTTTTTCTTACGTATTTGGAAGAGACGTGTTGCTGTACAGGATATCCAGTAAATAATCTCAGGTTTTAGAAGCCATATGTGGTACATACAGTATTTCTGCGTGCAGGTTACAGAGCTGAAAGTCCAGCAAGCAGTCTTCCCAGACTTCCAGGCTTTTAATTTTCCTCTGGAGTTGCCAATTCAGAACTCTGCAAGATCCGAGGTCCCCTGAATCATCTCCTTCCCCAGTCAGCTTGCCGTGTGTTACAGGTTAGACAGTGAGTGTTGTCAGGTCAAGAACTAACAAGAAAACGAGTACTTCAGATACTGGCTGCTTTTTGCAAAATGATGTGTATTACTTGGCCATGTTTTGTCATTTTTAAGCCTGGATTATGGAAGATATTAAATGTTTGTAGTGTTAAAATGGTTAAGCTTCACTAGAGACAGCAGTTCTTGGTGAACTTCTACAAACATCTCTGAATTTGAGACAATATTGGTATTTCTTGAAGGAAGAAAATTCCCATAATTGCTTTTTGTAGTAACTCTCCACTTCCTGAGAGGGGGAGGGCAGTACTTTTTATTTTCTTCTCTGTTGTCTGTGAGAAGTGGAGGTCGTGTGGTGCCCTGTTGCATGAGACATCAGGCACTGTAGAAACATAAAAGAAGGTGCAGTCAGGTACATGGAGTTTATAACTGAATTGTATTGAATAGATCCAGAAGAATAGAGCTGTTTCACAACCTGTGTCCTTTGCCCTAAAAGAGATTTTTGGATCTTCCCTGCTACTGCCAGTGTTGATTTTCTTTGTTCTGTGTCCCCTAAGGGGAATCATCAAAGTAGCAAGAGAAGGAAATCATTCCTATATCTTCTTGCCAACAGCATTTTCCCTATTTTACTATAAATGAGCACCACGGTGGAAGTGGAGGGGGGGGCAAAATCCTACAGATCCTTAAACACCCTAAGCAAAATCTCTGCTGTTGCAGAGTGTGAAGCTTTTGGTTGCCTTTGAGAGCCTTGATGGACCTTTGTGCAAGATTAGGGCAGCTGGAATGAAGAAGGCTCCTGCTGGTAGAAGGCTGGCTATAATCAATTACTGTATGGTGTGATCAAAGATAAAATGCATTATGTACAGCATATATAATGGGAACTCAGAATCATTTTTTACATGCTTAAATCATGTATTTTAAATGGCAAGAATTCACCACTGCAATATATTGCTATTAGCTTCAATGGGCAGAATCCAGTTGCACTTCATTTGCTACCAAGTGCAGTTGCCTGTGTGATTTTCATTATTGCATAAGAAGAGTATTTCAGAAAACAGCAGTATAGATACATTTGCTTGATCTTGTGTCTTGGTATCACATTTTTTTTTAATTCTTTTTTTTTCCACAGTCCCCCTCTCCCAAAAGTGCAAAGCAATAAATAGCCAGGCTCAGTGCTTTGTAAAAATGGGCTTCTGACCTTTCCATTTATTGGTATACCTTTAACCTTGCAGGGTTCTGACAGTCTTTCTGCTTAGCATCGTTTTCCTCTGCATAAGAAGAGAAACTGCTGCTTAAGTATAGCAGCAGTGCAGTGTTATGTTCTGAACACTTTTCAAACTGTTTGTCTCGTATTGAGGGATTCTTCAATTGAAATTATCAGTTGGCATTTACTCTGTATTTCAACCCAGACTGCCTGCTTCCCATTTAAAAACTTAGGAACCTCAGCTCGAGTTGAAGGTAAGTAAATCAAAGTGTACAATTTAAATTCATTAGAAAAGCTGCATCATTATTGTTTAGCCCATTCCCATCGTTCCCTTGCAGTTACTTTGGTTTCCTTATTAGTAGGCTTCCCTGGATGTCTCTGGCCTGGAAAGTCATTTGAGCATTCCAGTCTGTTTCCTGTGCTGCAGGAGAACTGCCTGCATGTTCCCCAGTCCCCCAGAACCATTGCCAGCATTTTTCTTTTGCTTCCTAGCAACTGCCAATTTGGCAAAAATGAATGTGTGGGACCTGGAACTTTCTAAGCTGCAAGAGATGCAGAAACAAGGGTCTGTTTGTATTGCATGGGTATGCTTTATAGTTGTTTCAATAGCAAAGAGGTGTCAGTGTCACCAGCCTGCCAGCATGAGAGATCAAGGAATAAATTTTCAGGGCAAAAGATATCTCTCCTCTGTAAGAAATGTTTGTAGAAGAGAGCACAGACAGCGTGCAGAAACCACTGCTAATGCAGTGTGTGATACCATTTCTCTGTTTGACTAATGGTCTTCAGCCTCGACCAGCCTGCCCACGCTGCAGTCAGAAGTGTGAACTCAAATGTAACCGGGATGGTTTTAAAGAACCATCTTAATGGGGAGAGCCTGTCTGCAGCAAAGAGCTCGTGGCAAGATAATCATCTCAGTACAACGCTGCCTGCCCACCTGGCTGTTGCAGCCCACGCTGTGCTTTGGGCATCTTCCATGGTGTGCCTTCTGGTTTAAGGTTAGTCTGAGGCATGTCACCGCCTCGTGTCACCCAGTGCCATGGGCTCGGTGTGCCCAGGTGAAAACTGTGACCCCCCTGGCTCATCCCTCCCCCAAGTGAGGGAAGCTGATGTTGTCTGGGTGGTCTCTGCCCCGCTCATGGCTTCTTGAGTAGCAGTGGTTTGTTCCTCCCTCTCTCAAACTGCACAGGGCACTGGCTCTTTTTGATCTGGCCAATCCCAGTTACGAAATTCCTTGGTGATCGTTTAAAAAAAAACTCCAAAACAAACCCAAACATTTGGGATTTTGTTTTCCTTATTCTTCCTCCCTACTTGCATAATCTACAGTCGTGCTTCTGTCTGGTATTTCTGATAGGAACCAGGGAGCAACTTGCTTTGCACTGAGAACTCGTAACGAAATGTTCTGGTTTTGTTTCATCTCTTCAAGCATATTTAAATTCTAACACTTGAAGCACCTGATTAATTTTTTTTCAGAATGTTGGAAACAAGTTATCCCCTGGCTGAGATCTTGTACAAAACATTTCAGCCTGCAGCAAGCTTTTCTTTTTAATCTGGAGTTTTAGTAAACCCTCAAAAAATTGGGTTTATAATTGAAGTGACAGCACAACCCTAATTGTAGCAGTGCTGGCACGCCTCCATGACCAGAAGCATACATTGCTGCAATTTTTAAGAACAAAATTAATCCCTAGTATGCTGGGCCTAGTGGACTTTATGCTTCCTGAAGTTTTCTAGATTTGTTACCTTTTCACAGCAATCTGAAAAGGGCAGATTGTGGCATCAGGGATGGGCTAGCTGTGCTCTCCAGTCGGCATACGTCAGTGTGATCCGACTGCAAGCAGCAATATTCTGTAGATTAGCCTGAGGTGACAGAGTGGCATAATACATTCTCTAAGTGTGAGTTTGTAACGTGTAGGGAATCAGTGTTTTCTCAGATGGCACAGCTGGTTATGTTTGATTAGAGGGGGTTTTGTGTACAGTGATACTGAAAGTAGCTGAAATTTCCAAGTCCCGTTTTGTGCTAGGAAACATCTCTTGAGGGAAAAGAAAAGAGGGCAGATTCCTTAACCACGCTTTGTGCAAAACTTTATCTTTTCTGTGAGTTGTGGAATTCGAGAAAAATAAAAGTGCTTTGTAAGACCTTGCATGATGATCTTAGCTCAGACCCGAGCGGCCTGAGGTGCTGGGTGGACCCAAGGTCACTGTAACCTGCCAGTCAGAATTTCTGCTGTACAGTGACAGATACGGGGAAGAAAAATAGAACAGTGTCATCTTCTCTTCTCATGCACGTCTCGTGGTGCTCGTTAGCATATGAATGCATAACTCTTTATATAATCACCTGTAATTCTCTGTGGTGTAACACATCTAGCCTTGGGACTCCAGGTCTTTGGCAGGAAGGTAATTGCATGTTAGATACTCCTTGTTATTATCAGTCGTCAGGAGTGACAAGTGGAGCAGGGAATCACAACAGCCGTGTTCTCTCAAACGGGAAAAGGAAGACAACTGGTGCTGCTGCTGCTGCTTCCAGAGCAAGGTGCCTGCACACCCAGGGCTGACCCTTTGCGGAGCCAGCACAGGTTAGCAGGGCTCTTTGTCTGGGCCCTATGTGCTGGACAGAAGGTGCCTGCTGCACGAGTGCTGCCATGTGCTGATCTGCATGCCAAGCCTTGTCCCTCCATCCTCTCTTCTAGAGGTGTGCCAGAGGGCACAAAGGCCCGATAGCTTGTTAGCAGCTGGGTACCCCTTCTCCCTGCAACAGAAGAGGAACTAAAGGGTCAGCGTTTAGAGAAGATAAATGGTGGCCCTGGCTTGGAAGGGTCCCTTCTGGCCCAGGCTGAGGTCAGCCTGTGCAGAAACGTAACCTGCAGATACTGTTGCTTGCCCTGCCTTTGCTGTATGCACTGATAAACATCTTGTCATTTACCGTCTGTTAGTCTAAGACACCTCCCAGGTATCCCCTTCAAAGGGCACATAAATGACAGCATAAATTCATGTGCTCGGAACTTGAGGCAAACCCGCCTGCATTTGACCGTTGTCACGGCCCAGGTAGGGATTTAATATTGCATTGCTTAACAGTCCCCCATAGCTGGTGCTTCAGCGTGCCTCCTGCCCTTCAGATCAGATAGCCCCACGCTTCCACCACAGTCCCCGTGGGGAGGTGTTCCAGGCGAACTGGATTCTCCCTGCAAGAGTAAACGGGGGAGGGACACGACAGAAATCGCTATAAACACCCCAGTCTGCACCACTTCCACCAGCAGCTCTCGCTGGTGTTATCTCTGACACTCAGGCTAACTTTTTGTAACCATCCTGCAACATCATGAGTAATAATCTGCTGCTAACACGCTGTCCATCAGACATGTTTACTCACAGAGTGACAGCGAACACATCTGGACTGCATACCGCATTTGATCCGACACCAGACACGCTCTCCGGTACCAACGGCAAAACCATGCCGTAGCTGTGCAGCTCAAAGCATAAAATGTGAGGACTGTACCGATGTCTGATTTCATTCAAAATATTTATATAATGTAATTCTATTGGTTTATAAAATATATATTAACCAATATTTGATGAAAGGAAGTGCAGGGTCTGTAGCAACAGCCCTCTAGTATTTACTTCAGCGTGCACCTTGCCAGTGTAATTGGCACTACTTCCAAGTGGGAAAAACCGGTCTTGAGCTAGGTTTTATAAGGGTACTGCTTCGTAAATGCACTGTACAGTAGCAGCATAAAACATACATGAAGTCTATCTTATTACTTCTAGAAAAGATCTTCTGTCAGACCACTGGGTTTTTAAGCCATTTGCATTGCCATCGAAGCTGTGTATTCAGGTAAATCGAGCACTGGGAGTTGTTGTGTCCACGCTTTATTGCAGAGAAGACTTTTTGCACACAGACAATATCTTTTGCAGATGTAAAGGAGGACTCTGTAGACAGCTCTCTCCCCATCTGGTAGCCTCACACAGGGCTCTCTGTGGCCCTGGGTGACCTGGGGGGGAATACTGCATCCATCTCCTGCTGTCTGCCTTTACTTGTGTCTTTAGGACCCAAAAGGGAACAGCAGCTTAGCCCCAGCATGCCTGAGTCCCTGGTGTAACAGCTCCAGAGGAGTTTGCTTTGCCAGTGAAAATAGTGGCTCTTTCAGGTTCAGGCCAAACAGATAACATTTGCCCCCAAGCCTGTTCAGTGGATAAGCAAAACCTGACCATTGGCCCTGTTCATACCCCTAACACATTCACTGTTGCAACTGCATTTCTCTCTGGGTCGGCATTCTTTTCTCTTCTAGCCAGAGCCTATAATTTATCCAGTAGACTTATAGATCTAAGGACACAGGTATAATACTTGTCTGATTGTGTATACAGAACAGAGCTTGCCAGCTAATAAAATATTTATTAGAAGAAATTTTAACATTTAATAGAAAGATCATCATTTCAGATCAACTCAATAAATTGTTTAGCTAAGACATTTTGTTTCCTTTCAAAAATAAAAACCATTTATATGCTTCAGACTGACAGTTCATGTCTTTGACTTTCCCTTATTAAAACCCACAATCTGTAGGTTTTCCTTGTAGATTCCTGTTGTTTTCTTTCAAGATTTCCTTTCTTTAATCCAAAAACTATATAATAACCCTCAAAAGTAGATATTTATGCTTTTAGAATGTAAGTGGAGGAGGTATCAGCAGAGGAATAGGGATAACTGGAAGGGACAGACAGGAAGCAATGACTTTTGTCTCTTTCTCTGGATCATGTTTAGCAGGCTACTGTGTGATGAGGGTTTTTTTGGGTGTGGAAGAAGGCTGAGATGTGTGTGTTTCTTGTTTAAGGTGAAGAATCAAATAGTGCTGGGTGGTTCATGTAGGATGATGCTGTAAGGCAAGAAAAAGCACTCTTGCATGTCACACACACAAAAAAAAGATCAAATAGATGTTTCATGACTGGAAAAATGAGTACTAAAGGGGCTTACAAGACAGAAAAAATGATTATGTGGAGTTGTCTCTCAATTCTACCTTTAATGATCACCATCCTTTCTAGAGGAGCTCCACCTTTATAAAGACAAAAATAATCATGAAAACTCTGTAATTTATATAATTTTATCCTTTGAAACTACTGTTCTTCATAAGCCCAAGAGTGTCCTTTTTCAATAATTACTCATTCTGAGAGGTAAGGATACGTGGTGGGGGTTTTTCCTTTGGTCTTTTGCACCTCGGGCGATGAGCTTGTTTGGGGATTTTTGTAGTGCTAGATGGTATACGAGGTGCACAGGAGAGATTAAGTTAAAGAGGAAAATGTAAAGGTAATTTTGGCATCTAATAGCAATTAGATCCTTAGTTTCAAAGTGATGCTGAATTATTAAATGGCAGGGAAGACACTGCAAAATGAAGAACCTGTGTGTAGGTATTCCCTGGAAAGACCTGATTCATGTCACAGGCTGAAATGGGAGACAGAACTGGAGACCTTACTCTGAGCTCTTTTCCCTGAAGGAAAGGAGTGTCGTGGATTTCCTAACTGCAGTCAAGATCTGCTCACTGGCAGGAGCTTTCAAGCTACCTGTCTTTTTCTGATTAGTAAAGAGATTTCTAGAGTGAGAGCAGCTGGACTTGGGGATCCTTCTGCATGGGATGAGCGGTTCTCCTCTAGCTTGGCTGCAGGTGAACTATTTGGAGAAACTGCAGCACTTCATGAAATTCCTTACTGTCTTGGAGCATTAACACTGTCGATGGCTCTGGTTTCCGCAAGGGGATAGATACCTGTGGGAAAAGCAAAAATAGAACAAACGTTGTGACCTTGAAGTTCCTGGTTCTGGGTTCGCGACGTGAACGCAGAGCACGGCCACAGCATTCTGGTGACCCCTTTCCTCGCTTTCGGCAAGTTAGTGATTCGAGTCATGAGGAAGCTGAGAGAGGTTATCTTGTATTCCTCTGCACAGAAGGTACTCTTCAATTTGTATGCAGTTGTTCACGTTATAAGTAGGTGGAACTGAGTATGCATTAAAGGTATACATTTGATAAACACAGCGAAGTTAAAGCTAGCATTCAGAAAATGACCGAATCCCCTGGGCTAACAAGAGTCCTCTTGTTTATGTTTTCATATATATCATTGGACAGTTTTTATTTTAAAGCCAGCTGTCACAACCTGATGTTTCACAGCCTTCACTGCTGGAACGTGCGTGTGTTCTGGCATCGGTCTGCGTGGAATATCTGTTGGAACACATGTAGTATCAGGGCATGCCAGCTATGGCCAGTTGCGTTTAGTTACAGCAGTTGCTGAACGTACCTGGAGGGTTGACATTCAGCAGGGAGTGAAGTCATTTTGGCATCCCTCTAATAATACTTCTGACTTCAAAATTTGTACCTTACTGTAGTATATGGGGGGGGGGGGGAAGACTTTTCTGTTGAAGCTTGGATCGTTTGCCTGGCTGTGGGACCGGCAAAGCTGTGAGGACTCAGTCTGCAGTTGGATTGTGAAGGACATTGCAAAGACTGAAGTGAAATGCAAGTCTGAAACTGAAACACTGATCCTTCAGACCACTGTACAAACCACAAAACCATTAACTGCTCCCTGGTTTGTGTCCTCCCACAAATTCTTTTTAGTTATAAGAGCATTTCTAAGTAACTGTCCCGATCCCATGAATAACACTAAGGAAGCAGTACAGCTTTTTGTTGCGTGTAATCTGATTTTGTGACATTCTGTAGGAGAAGTGTGTGTATAAGGATGCTAATAATTCATTAGAAACACTAGTGTATGTATTAGGCCTAACTGCAGCCCCAGCATTCCAAAGTGTAGAACCTTCCCCTGAAATAATCCAGTGAGGTCTCAGCTTCATTCATGGGGATGAATGTCATCTGTGTGCTGTGCTGTACACGGTCCTTTTTCAAATATGCAGCGTGTCCATCATCTTTGCAGTTCTGACTGTTTGAGGTGAAAGAATCTAACGGTCTATGCTAGGCTAGTTGTGCACAGATCAAGTTGTCATGAATCACATTTGGTGAGAGGGTGCCCTTTTTTGAGTGAGTTATTCTCAGAAAACTGCAAACGCTGCAGCTAGGTCATTGTGTAGGAATAAAGGTTTGTACACAGAAAGAGTATTTGGAAAGTTAGTAGGGTGAAATCAGTGAATTAGTGTGGGTTTTAAGAGAAATAATCTAAATAATCGTTTGAACTTTTAACAACTGTTATGTCTACAGGTAGGATAGATAAGAGATATTAAAGAAATGGAAATATTTCCTTCCACAAATGTAGGAAGGCTAATCCTCACAACTCCCAATGACCTCATATTCAAACTGAATGAAATAATGGATCACAGTTAATTTTGGGGCCTGTCTGGTGCTGGGAACAATATGGAGCGAATATACCTCAGGGTGGGTTGTGCTGAGTGTTGTTTGAATACTGTCTGGCATTCCTAGGGAGCACAAGTGTTGCTCCATCTTGTGTCTACTCTCACAGTTCTGGTGGGACGAAGAGTGAGACTTAACTTATATCTGATTGTAGCACTCCTCCTTGGGGTGCAAGGCAGGAGCAGGAATTAGTTTGTGTCTGCTGAAGAGTGCAAGGGCTGTAAAATCTAACTGGGCCATTCATGTGCAGAAAGGGCTAGAAAAAGTCCTTGTTTCCTTCAGTTGCAAAAGCTAAAGGAAAAGCCAGCTGCATCTAAGCATGGTGGATGCACGAAATCGTGACCATCGTCAAACCACTGCAAGGCAAAAATAAAGCTGAAGCTTCAAAGCAAACCCTGGAATTGCAAACTGCAGGCACCAGTCTATAATCCAGAGATGTCTAATCTACTTTATATTCTGGTGTGTAGAAGGACCACTTACAGCAACGGTATGAAATTCTACACAGTTACACACAGACGAAATCTCAATCTGAATACCAGTATACTGCTCCTTGATACTGTCTGAACCAGTCTGGAGCTGATGTGCTTTGGAGAAGTGGCACAGCTACCCTTGCAAAGGTGTTCCTAGCTTAAATTCCTACAAGGGAGATTCAATGCAAATGTGACTTTACTGCTTCCAGCCTCGAACTGGTCCCTCCAGACAGGTCTGCAGAGCTTCATGAAATTTTACAGTGTGAGTCAGCACTGCCCCATGCACTGCTATGCAATTTTGACATGAGCCAACATTCGTGGGGAGTCCATGTGCCAGGAGATGTTTTGCAGGCTAGGTAAGCCCACCAGCTGCTTGTTTGGCACTCGTGCTCGAATTCCATCTTCAGAAACATTTTTCCTAGTTGGGTACAGACCTCCATGATACACCTTTTGTGAGAGAAGGTTACTCAGGGAAGAAAAATGTTTTGCAAGATCGAGCACAAAGAAGGGAAAATGTGTGGTCACCTTGAATATAAGGTGTAAGGTTTGTATATATTATGCTGCAGGTATATTGAATAAGATACGACACAAGGAAAGCTCTGGAAAACAGAGCAGTAAGAGAGGTTCCAACACTGGCAGCAATCAGGTCTAGTTTTCAGTCTTTAACCTCTTTCTGCATAGTTATACCACTGCAAGGTGGAAGTACTGCTTGCTATCCACAACCAGGACAGGCCCTTAAAAATATTTATTTAGAGTATTTTAGAGTCATCTGAAATAATTGTGAACTTGTGTACACCCATCAACATGTTTTGATTGGAATGTGCTGGGGGGGGAAGTTTTAGAAGAAGATTTTTTTCCTGGTAGATGGAGAGAGATTTTCCTCCATGCAAAGCCAGGTGATTTTGGTGGTGGACATGACATACATAGTGCTACAAAATGGTTTACTCCAAAGAAGCAGGAGAAGGACAACCGTGATTATTTTTTTTAATATTAATATGTGTAAATTCCAAATATAAACTATGTAAGTGGAGACTCTGATGGGAAAGTGGAGCACTTTGCAAACACAGATTAGATTTCTATTGGCAGTTCAAATGACAGTGTTTTGTCCAAGGAGAAGTCTTTAATTTTCTATCTAACCCGGGTGATTTACATACAAAGGATCTACGGCAAAAGACCCACTTAAATGTTGGTATTTTTATTGGTTTAAAAAGACTTGCGTCTGCACCCTTCGTTTCAGGAGATCAGCATCTCTGGAGATCTGGATGTAGATAGCAATTACAGAAAGCAGTTCGCCCACACATACAGTGCCTTAACTCTTTAATAACTTTTATTTTTGTAAAAAAGCAGAAACATATTTCAATCACTTCATGCATTTTTTTTTTTGTTGTTGTTCTGCAGAATTTCTTATTTCCTTAACCTCTTGTGGAGCGTGAGCTGATGGCAGGGTCACAGCGTGTCACAGCAGTGCTGCTCTTGTGCTCTCTAGAGCCCACACACTCAAGGGGAAAAAAGTGGTGAGCCTGAAGAGCTCCTAATTTATTATCTCCATATTAGTCCCAGAAAAGAAATGAGCAATGAATGCTTCTGCAGCACATAGTGCAGAAAATTGATTACTATCTTACAAATGAAGGATAATTTGATTTTCCCCTGGCTAGTCCTGAGACAGCATATGTAAAGCCATTAAAACAAATGCCATTATGTGAGGTTTCGGTGGTGTTTAGGTAGTGCAAAGCCGTGTCTTTTCTTACACTGTGAGAAAACCTGATACCTGCTCTTCTTTTGTGTGTTCTGTTGTTTCACTGTTATCTTTTCCTTCCCATCTCTATTTACACTTTTGGTACATTGAACAAATATCGATAGTGTTAGTCTGACTCCTGCTGAATCCAGGCTTGCCACGACAGTGAAAGACAAAGACGAAGCCTTCAGGCTCCACAAGGGTTGTCTGGTGGCCACTTTCACTTCCATTCCTCTACTAGCCTCCAGTTACTCTTCCATAGGAACCCCAGCACATCGTTTACCCCTCTGAGGAACAAAAGCTTTTTGGGTAGGGAAAGTAGCATTCGGCATTTGCCAATGTTGCCAGCTTGCTAACAAGAAACTTCTTCTTTGGTGCTCTGGTGAAGAGGACAAAAGACACAGGAAAGGAGTTGTGAAAAATCAGAGTTAGGGGGCTCAACTTTTGTCTTACTCATTTTCTTTTGAAACCACTTAACTATTTCTTACATTTCTTTTTTTTCTTCTCACTAATGCCCCGGCACCAGAATCAAAACTATTTGCCCTGAAACCACCCCAAAATATGCTTTGGGGGAAGAGGAAAAGCCTCTAAAGCTGTGGGAAAGACAGATGGGTGCTATTGGGGTGAAAGGGCAAATTTGCTAATGGAGACTACAGATGATGCAAAGTATTCTGTAGGTGACATGCAAAAGGAATTTGGTACAAGGGCAGTTGCCAGAAATATTTTTTGGACCAGTATAAATAAGAGGTGAGGAAGGCAATGGAAAAATCAGGAGAGAACTTTAAAAAAAATACCAAAAAAAACCAACAAAAAACCCCAAAGAAAACCAGAACCCCAACCCAGTTAATTCCAAATCTTTTCAATCATCATAATTTAAAACATCCTGCATTACCTGGACAGGAGTAGCACGAGAGACTGTGTGTATACATGTGTGTGCACGTGTGTGTGTACTTACGTATGCACTTTTTTACTTTGTACTTGTGTTCCTGGCTGTACCATCTGTGACTTGCATCTTTTTTGCCTCTTCTCCTGTACTTAGCTTATATCTATTTTGATCTTGTGATCTTCTTCTCGTAATACATATGTATGATTCCCAGTGCAGTTACCAGCTTAGTCCTGATTTTAGGACTAATACAGAAAGCCTCAATTATTAAGCAACAGTAATAAATATCCAGTGCTTATATGGGGAAATGAGTGTTTGTGTGTGTGTAAACTGCAGATGCACAGTGAGTGTTCCCCCCCCTTCAGCTGGCCCTGGTTCTCTAAACTGATCTATGATGGTTACTAACAGAGTTAACTTTGAAATGACCAGGTATTGGGTTTTTGCAAAATGAATTGCAGGATGGACTTTGCTTAAGTCAGAAGAACCCTGCTTGTTGTTTGAACTTCAAATAATATTAGTTACTTCTTTTTTTTCCTGACCTCTTGGGCATAAATGGAGCAGGTGTGCATTTGCCACAGGCCACGGCTCGGGATAGCTATGTCCGAGCACAATGAGGCCGTTGTGAAACATCGGTGTTCTTCCAGAGACCTGGTTATTACAGACAGGAATACTTAAGAAAGCTCTGTGAACTGGAGTCCAGGTGATAAACGGGGAAAAAAAACTTCAAGAAAAATCTTTACATCAGCCTAATTGTGTTTCCTGGTGAGAACTCCGTCTTCTCACCTACCTCTGCCCAGGCTATTTGAAACAACTGCTGTTGACAGTTGCACACAGCCAGCGCTGGGTCGATCTTTGAGTGCTAAGGAGATCTGGTTTCTTTAAACAAATCATTCCGCATGTGAACAAGGTGAATATTTTTGTTGTAAAGTGTGCTTTGACTTTGAGTGTGTCGGGAAGTGCTGTACCCGCTAAGTGATTATTAAATGGAGAGAAGGGAGGAGTTGCCAGGCGTTACCGCTGCCCGACTCCTCGCTGACACCAACAGCCCTCTGCCAGCAGTGAAAGAATACCTTCTGGAACTCACTGCCTCTACCAAGTACGTAGTGGTACTCTGCAAATAAACTTTCTATCCAGGTATTTTTGGACTTCTGCCTCAAACCGAGCGGATAAGGAGCATTTATGGCTCTAGCAATAAAATTCTGCAGATGTGCTTTTTTGTATGCGCAGCACTAAAAAGGAAAGCCATGCTCTGCTTTTATCAGATCAGCTTGCAATCGGTACAAGTGTAGCTCAGGGTTGGGATTTATGCTTTTGCAGCAACGTGTCTTTTTACCCCAAGAAGTCTTTCAGTGTTTGTGCTTCGAGTCCCACATTAAGCCCCCCAAAGTGACAACAATATGGTTTCCTTTGTGAGATTTGAATGTCTGGATTAGGTCACTTCACTCTTTTATAGCTTTAACCAGCTTCAACTTGTACTGTGGTGACACACATCTGCTGACTCGATGGATCAGTGCATTAAGCTTCAGGCTGACTGGTGGGCCATGCTTGAAAGACTTTTGGCATGTGCTGGTGCCTGCATTTTTCACCCTTGACTGAAAGCATATGCTTCATACAATTGAGACAGTGTTAGCATGTGGGTCTCAGGCAGCCTCCTACACATCTGGCAGAGCCTGGCCCTCCTTCCAGGTGAATCATCTCTCCTGGGAGGGTGGCTTGCAGCACTGTGGCATCTGCAGAGTGGCAGGAAGTGTCTGAATTCATCTGAGAGTGATTTTTATCTTCACATGCTTTTCCAATTTCATCAGGCCCCTCATGCTACATTCCAAGTGACATGATTAAACCTGCCAAAGACAAAGGGAGGCTGATTGATAAAAATTATCTTTGACCCTTCACAATCTGTCATGGCTTAAGATAGTAGTAATAATAGTAGTAATGATGGAATGAAATAAGTGTTATGCGAAGGAAGCTATTATTGTTTGAATAATACTCTGTAAAGCAGGATTACTTCCGTGCTTTTTGTGTCTGTTTTATCACCCAAATTAACTTGTCATCAGCGTAATAGAAGAATGGACTGCAAAGCATTATAAACTTTACATTGACTCTAAGTGGCAGTTTACTGTGATTTCCATTGTCTTGGTTTTATTTTAACACACAAGTTTGAAGGCAGGCTAAGGGTGCAGACCGACAGCACGGGATCAGTTTTCACAGAGGAGGTTGGACATTTGGGCAGGGGGGGTTTTAGCAAGGAGTGTATGGATCTATTTTTCTCAGTACGAAAAGAAAATCCTTGAAGGAAGGTTCTAAACGTAACTGGTATTGCACAGCAAATAGAATATTTTATAAGCGCAGCACACAAAAATATTTTTATTCTTTAGCCTGCTACACTTGGGTTATGTGTCCTCCCAAGCAAGCATCTGGCCCGATGTAGGTGATCTGCAGGGAAGGAGGTTAACTCATTGCACCCCGAGATGTGTTGCAGATCTGTTGCCTTTGCTGGCATTTCAGTAATGCCAGCAAAAATGTTCTGATAGAAATATGGTCAGTCTCCTGCCTTCTTCAGAATCTACTCATGTCCTTTCACCGAAGGGAAATGAACAATAATTAGGCCATAAAGCATACAGGTATTTCAGAATGCAAAAAGCAGCACATCTGCCTAAGCTGCAGCGAGAAGAGAACCGTGCAAATTTAGCTCTTGGTTACTGTAGTGTTAATGACAGCTAATTCTGTTGATTTCATTTCAGTTATTCTGAATTAATGCATCCAGCGAAGGCAGAATCTGACCCACTCTGCTTTGATGTGTGCTCTGCTCTGTCAGGAGCTGCTAGGTTCTTTTGAACAGATGCCTGTATTCTACTGATACGCGGGGTCATTAAAAAGATCAAGATGACCAAGGCTGAGACATTCGGATAGCTGCAGACAGCTGGGCTTTGCCTCTGCGGTCTGCATGGGGTGGATTCTCTAGGAGTTTTCCCTCTGAGGTTGGCTGTGGGGGGAGCAGTTTGCATCCTGCCCGCTGCCAAGCCTCAGCCCGATGGCTGGATGTGGGAACCTGGGCAAAGCTTCCAAGTCCCGGCTCTTTCTGCGGACGAAGCGTGTGCCCGTGTATCGTGTAGGAGTAAATCCACACGGGGTTTGTGTTAGGCAGGGTATGAGAAAGTCGCAGGGCTTTTCCCAGCGAGATGAGGCAGCAAGTAAATAGTTGCTGCCTGCCTTGTTTCTGTGCTTACAAAGGCTTGGTGTTTAGTGTTCTCTGAGTACAGGACTTTGGAGTTTGCTGCTACCACAGCAAAGCCTCTGGTCACCACGTAGCTGAGTCAGTGTTCGAGAGCCTGCGAGGCTTCCTTCCAGAGATTTTTCAGAGGAGTTAAAATTGCCCAGGATACGAAGATATCCTCAAGTGATTGCAGTGAATACCAGCTATCAACTTCATCAGGAAATAACGCTTCACGTGTTGCCAACCTGCTAACAAGAAACTCCTTCTGTGGTGCTCTGCTGAAGAGGATAGTTAGGTCTTGCTAAGAACCAAACGTTTCATTCTACCTGCTTAGTGTTGGTTTCGTGCCTTTTGATCTCTTTATTGCTGTTGTAAGGTAACTTAATTCAGCAAATGCTTCAGTGGATTGTACCAGCGTGCGTTTGTTCGTTTTGTGATTTTTAGTTTTTTTTCCATTTAAAGTCCATTGGAGATAAAGGGGGAATGGCACTATTGCTTACATACAGACATATGTAGAGCAGAATGGCATCATTTAGCATAGCAAACATGGGGCTTGGTACTCAATGCAAGGAACGTTCTTCAGATAAATTTAGTTCAAAATGTTGAATACTTGAAACGAGAAAACATTGAATACTTGAAATGAGAGCAGAATAAAGCTATAATTCACTGTTGAGGTAGTGAAGCATAATCTGACTTTTAAATGTATTTATTTATTTATTTTTAATTGTTACACACGTGGGACCTTTCCCAGCCATATGTCCTGATTGCAGAAGTCTGTTGGTGAAGGCAGTAGGATGGGGCTCTGAAGAGCAGGATGCAGTCATCCTTTGGCTGGGGGCTGGCAGAGCCACACAGCTGCCCACTCAGCTGTGGCTTTGCCAGGTGACCCGAGACACAAGCAGTGCCTTCAGCAGTGCTGTGGGGTGCGAGGAAAGGCTGTGGCGCTTCCCCCCAGTGAATCCATTCCAGCTGAAGAGATAACAGCCCAGTGATGAAACTGGGCCATGTTTGAAGTGCTGCAGTGGAATCATGTGAGATGGCAGCTAAGCAGTCTTTCTCATTTGGACCTGTGTGGTTTTCCAGGGGAGAAGGAGTAGGGCAAAGTAGACTGACACTTGATCCTTCTCATGGAAAGCCTCTTTCATTAAGTAGCTGCTGATAGGAAGTGTCATTCAACAGCTATAAACTCTTGACAGTTGCAGATAGGTCTTTAGGAAGGCTGTAGAGCAAAGTGAACCTGAAGCTTGCAGAAGTGAGGAGGGGATGCAGGTGTGGGTGTGCAGAGGCAAAGCCTCCCGGGACAGTCCTCGTCAGCCAGACCAGCCTGCCACTTCTCTGTCCTGTCCACTCTGCAACCAGGCAGGTAAAACTGTCCCATCTTCAGAAATGTTGCAGTAACTTGTATTTATGGCAAACTGTGCATGTAGTGGTCACCAGTTTAAGGTCCAGGGGATTATTTTTAAACGAATCGGTGTTTTTTTGCTACTCGCCGTTTAGGAACTTGTTTAAGTCTGTAAAGACAAAACACTGTGCTTCTTACACTCAACAGTAATTCTCTTTGAAGATAATTGTAGTAAGGAATAAAGATACACTTCATTGTGGCAGAATTATCCCTCACCTGTAATAAAAGAAGTGAAACTGCAAGAGTTTTTTCCCTGAAAAGAAATACTGTAACCATCCTTTCAGAATTCCTGTGTCCAGCATTCCTGACCTGGCCACCCATTTCTTTGGTCATATGCTCCCACTTGGAATCTTTCCATTGTTCAGTAGGGTTTTACTTCTCTTGGATGCTTTAATATTGCCAAGGTAAGATATTTTAGATCAGGAAAAGTTAAAATATTTACAGTTGTTCATAGATACTCGTGTACGTAATTTAAATGCACAACCAATGTCTGTATCTACCTCTTTCTTACTCAGCTGCCCAGGCTGAGAAATCAGTGTTTGTGAAGTGACACTGCACATGTGATTGTAAGCTAAGGTAGCAAAATGTAACCTCCTTGCAGTATTTCTTGGCCCTTGTATTTAATGGTAACCATAACACTATATAATGAATGGATTAATTTAATTTGCTAGGTGCAGGATCAGCACTGGAACTTCCTGCCCCGTGCCTCTGAGTGCCCTTGCCCCTAGACAGCAGCCTTCTTCCAGCCTGTGTTCTCCTTGTCTGGTAAAAAGGTCTGACAAATAGATGCTGGGTGTGTGTGTACATGCATGCACATGTGCGTGTGTTTACTCTCATTTAGAGCCATTAAGAACTTGATCCCACGAGGTTCTGAGCATTTTTATTTCCTGCTGGCTTTTCAGGGGGAACACCTTGTAGCAAGCGTTTGGCCTTGATGATACCATCCATTGCAGGGGGGGAAAAAAAGGGAGGGGTGGAAGGCAGAAGGAGAGATGGGAGAGAGTGAGCAGAGGAACATGACCAAAAGCCCTGAATCCACCATTCTTGTTTCTGCCTGTCCAGTGTGGTTTCTGCCATTAGATTCGTGACAGCCAAACATTTTGGAGACAGGACTTTCAATAGGTGTGCATGGCTTTTATCTACCACTGCCCTCTACTGAATAGAATATGAGAGATGATATTTCAGCTATCTGTTTGTAATAATTTCAGTCTTGAGGTATCTGAGACTCCATTAACTCAGACAGTAGAGGTCACATACTTCTGAACATCTTTAATTTTGTGCAGGCAGTGATATACAGCCTTCTGTCATCCAATGCAAAGGCATGGGACTTGGAGAAAACACTCCTACTAATGGTAAAATTGCAACACTGCTTAAACCCCTTGTAGTCCATGCTTGTAGAATTAGTAGCTCTCAAGTCAATGCATGAAATGTATATTTAGCTTTAGGAAATGTAAAATCATCACCAACTTTTGTCACATACAAAAAAGTAAAAAATAAATGGCACTAGGCAGCCTGTAAGTAGGACAAAGTTTAATTTTCATGTGGCCTTCTTGTCTGTAAGGAATTATTCTAATCAATTAAAAAAACCCAAACCAAACCAAACAAAACCCCCACAAACAAACACAAAAACACAGTAGTTGTAGCTTTTTATTTATTTGCTTTAGACAATTCATGGCAAAAATTGTGGTGTTTTTTTAACCTCTGACACAGAACAAAATAGTGACTGAAGCTAGATATGGTCTGGGTTTCTCTTACTGGGGGAAAAGCTCTCTTGGGCTGTCTTGATATTTCATCAGCTTTCCCTTTAACTAAAGCAAGGGACACAGTTTCGTGGTGAAACAACAGAAAGCAGTAAGAGAGCTTAACAGGGCCCTCCAGGTAACATGAAAGAGTGCCTCAGTCATCCTCTGTCTTGTTACTCTAAACACCAACTGCATTGTCTCGAGTCGTTTTCCCTCGCGGGAACACTTAGCCTTACCAAACACAGCTCAGCCTTACAGGTACATTCCCACCAATTAAAGAGGAGGGGTTCCTCACAAGTCCTGCCAATGCACCCACCTAGCTTGAGCAAAGATTGCCAAGTACAACAAACGGTGCCAAAGCGTGTGGTGGTTTCGGGCTCTGCTCCAACAGGGACCAAGATGAGACAGTCACAACTTAGCCTTTACATAAAGCCAAATCTTTGTGTATTCCTCTGGATTAAACTTGGAGCCATCCTCATAGTGTAATGGAGCTAGAGCTGGGTGGCTGCTGGCCTCTTCTGCTGGCAGAGCTCCACCCTGGGAGAGGCTGGGCAGTGGTGCATGCTTCTGGTTCAGACTTAGTTTGGGGGTTGCCAATTAGGTTGGCAAGTCTGGTTTGTGGTGATCAAAACTGAGATTCTCTTCCCAAGATTTGTCAGCTGTGAAGTGTATGAATTTGATGAGGCCTTGCAAAATGCCAGCCTCCCAGAAGACAGAAAATAGGTACCTTCCAGTCTTGGATCTAACAAAGAACTGAACCCAGAGGGTGGGGTTTGGATGAAGGTTCAGATCTGGATTCCCTGTTTAGTTTCAGCGTTGTGGTTTTGGACCATCAGTAGTGGTAACGTACAAATGATTTTTCACTCTAAAGAGCACAGCAAAATGCTATTATACTTGCTAATCTCCTTTTTTATACTTTGCCAAGTGAGGACTGCTATGCTGCAGCAGTATAGCTGGCACAGCCGAGGTGCCTGTGTTTTTTGCCCTTCTTTGTTCATGGTGGAACGAGGGCAGTTTGCTGTACACAGTATTCTGCCCTCCCCTTAAAACATCTGAGTCACCCACCCAGCCGTTTCCCAGTGAAATCGCAGGCTGAATCTGACTGTACGTTGTGTTATGCAACACAGCCTGGCAAACCCTGCCGCTGGTACAGACTGCACAGAAACTCTGAAGATAGACAGAATCCCTCGAGGTGGGTTTGCTTCTCTTCGTGCCAGTGATCCTTCCATTACAAGCTCGTCCCGCCTTGGTTTGCTGGGCGCTTTGGTCACCATTATTCCCGTCGCAATAGGCTCTGACAAAGACTGCTTTAAAATCTGCTTGGATCTCTGTAGCAGAGCCCGCAGTGAAAGATGCTTACACCATGACACCGCGAGTTGCCATAGCTATGAACCTGGCCAGGCTGCTCTCTCCTAGCACTGCTGCTGCATTTAGACCCCCAGCAACGAGGAAGGCTGGGGGTGCTTTCCCCTGCTGCAGCCTCTCCCTGCTTTGCTGGCAGAGGCCGCGTGTCCTGGTTTACGTTGGCAGAAGCCAGCATAGCTCAAGGATGAATTTAGCCCTTGGCACTCCTTGGAGAGCTGACTCAGATGACTGCACATGAAAACTACAAGCCAGTCTCCTCCTGAATGTTCAGTGCTTTTTTTTTTTTTATTGTTATTGTCACTTTTATTTTGTGTAAAACTATCTTTGTGTTCAGTGGGAGAGCTTTGCTGTTGGACTCCTTGGGATGTTCTGGAGTTATTACAAGAGTAGTTTTCACATATACAGCACCTTATCCCAAAGAATCACAGAATCACAGAATGTTAGGGGTTGGAAGGAACCTCTGAAGATCATGGAGTCCAACCCCCCTGCCAGAGCAGGACAAAGCTAGAGCAGATCACACAGAAATGCATCCGGACAGACCTTGAAAGTCTCCAGAGGAGGCTTCAAAGGATCTCAGCTCACTCACAAAACGTAAATGTGGCCTGATCAGCGTGTCAGCTGATAGGTGACAGTGTTCATCTTGTCTGTGAGAAAAGGAAGACAGGGAAATCTTAGGCAATGCGCTCAGAAGTCCTTGGCAGGTGCACTGGGGTGGAAGGTAAATGTCACAGTTCCGTCCTTTGAAAACTGGGGGCAAAAGGATGACCTCTGGAGCCAGGATTTCTTTTCTCTGACCAGCAACTGCTGTGGACCGCATTAAGGTGTAACCGCATCAGTTTGTATCTTGGATGCCTTTTGAAACGGATTGATTACCTCGTCATTTAAGCTTTTATTTTGAATTGAGCATCCTACTGATCTTCACTTAGAGGGAGGAGGCTTGAAAATGTGGCTTGCGTGGCAGGTACAGTGGCCTCTGCAGCAGGAGGCCTGGGTAGCTCAGGGAGCGTACCTGCGCTGCTCCGCGTGCCGCTGCTCGTGCCCAGTGCTGCTGGGGGCCCGATCCAGAAAATCCTGCAGCTGGAAGAAGTGATCGGTGTGCAGCCAACCCCTTCGAACAGAGACAGGGTTACCTCCTGGGCAGGCATTTCTTGGGCGTCTTCAGAAGAAAGGAACCCCGAGTGCCAGCTCTGCAGCTAGAAAGGAATCTTCAGTTAAGTATCAAATACCCATGAGTTTAAGCTGGAGGAGACTGGTGTTGACCCAAGTAGGTGACAGGGTCACACCAGTGCACGTTACGGCATTTGGGAGGCTTACACACTACGTGTCAGGAGTTACCTTTTCAGGAACCAAGCAGTACCTGTGCCCAGGCCTTCACGGTCTGAGACTCCCTTGCTGCTCACTTGCAGTTCTGCAGCATGCAGCACATTCCTTAGATTTCGAGGCAGAAAACTTGGGAGTTCGTCTCTGCTGTGTGAATACTTTGGCCTCGGAGAGAGCTCTAGACAAGGACAGGAGGAAACAAAGCAGAGATTTTCTTCAGAAATGAAATTCTGTTGCCCTCGTTGCCGCTTGCCCGTGGAACCGTTTCCTGCCAGCTCCGCGTCTGACGCACAGCTCGTAGCGGAAGCTGAATTGGTTGGGGCAAGTTTGTGATTGTAGCTGGCATTTCTGTCACGCCTCGTACTGAACACACACCCTCTCCCCGCGTCCCGGGTGTCTGAAGGCGTTAGGAACCCTGCAGGGAGCAGGGCCTCGGGAGGAGAGCCAGAGGGCAGAGGGCTGTACGGCCCCAGCGAGCAGAGCTCACGGCCGCTCTTCCCGGGAGATGGGACGGGCTGTCTGAGAGGCACCCTTTGCTGCAGTGATCTATCCACAAAATCCAGCTGCTATTGGGAGAGTTCTGTGAAGCTCTAAAAGATTTTTTTTTTTCCTAAGCTGGTCTTGCATGCTGTGTGCAAATTTATCAATTTTTTTTTTTTTTTCAACCTAACTCATAGAGGAAACTGAACTCACTGGATTAGTTTACAGTGGAGAGACTATATTAATTCTTCTAATAACATTTGACTGAAGAATTATCCTGCTACTTAGTAGTGCTGGGTTTTGTTTCTTAATCCAATCACCTCATGTCTGCTCTCTAAGCCTTCTCCTTTCTTTTCTATTCTTAACATGCAATTAAAGTGAAACTCCCCTGCATTACTACTGCAAACAACAGGAAAGTAAGCAGAGCACATACTTTTCAAATATCAATGCTTTGCTCACTCCTATCACTTAAACGGTATTGCTCTGAGAATTTACTTGACTTTATTGGACTTATGCCAGCACATAATTTGTCCCCTTGCTAGTGGAATAAGTAGATGTTCAATAAAGACTAGATACCATTTTGTTTGTCTCTGACAGAAAATTGGAGTTGGCTCTTGACTGAAATAGCTGTGCAGGTCTTTCACTGCATCCACTGAAAAAGACACAGATGGGCACGTGGCAGCTGTAAGCTACAGAAATCTGTCCTTTTGGAAGTTCCCAGCTTTATTCCACTTTTATTTCTCAATATTAAATATGATATATTATATAAAAGTCCAGATGAATTGGACAAAAGAAATTTACTGTCAAAATAAAATATTTCATCAAAGTGATTAATCCCTACTTTTCAATGAAACTTTCCTGTGTCATGCTACCAAAACATGCTGTTTTGACTAAGCTTTGCTAAAACTCTTCCAGCTTAGAAAGTTTTTGACACCTCTCTGAGTTGCTTTAGAAAGTTACTAAAAAATCTGACAAAATTCTTTTGCTCGTGAAGTTTGAACAAATTACAGTAGCCAGATCCTAGGCAGGCCATACTGCCAAACTCCATATATTTCTTCTCAGCCCAATAAGCCATGGCTTGGACCTCAGAGGGCTTTGGATCAGGCCCTTGATGTGTGTTGTGTGCTAGCTCAGTGCAGCAGTGCCTTTGCTAACGTCCAGGTGGGATTCTTGAAAGGTGATTGTACACTACGAAACTGGCCAGATGCTGTGAGTTTTGTGACGAGGGCAAATACCCAGTAGGAGTTAGGGTGGATTAGTCAAACTACCTCTATACACCTGCCAAACGTTCAAAAGTGTAAAGGCTGCCACTGAGCCACGAGGCCCTTACCACAAGCAGCACCATGCTAACTGTAACTGGTATTTAAATGACTGCAGTGGGAGGGATCTCTTTATAACCATATTACTAGTGCAGAGTTGCTTAATGACTTCACAGCCAAATGGATAATGAAACCATTAAACACTACAGAACTGAAAATTCTGTCCCCAGCGAACTTCAAAGTTGTCTGTCTCCTTAATGGACTGGGAAACCCAAGCCTGGGTCTGAATCGCTTACGATGTGAAGTGGAAAGAAGCGTAGATGAATATGGATTTGGATTTTTGAGCCATCCTTTGGATTAATCAGGTTTTCCTGAGCTATCTGCTTTGTTAACATACGTGTAGATGTTTACACAAGAACACCAAAATTATATCAAGTCTTGAACTATGAAGGAGTTTCTGTTTATATAGTGGGTTTTTATCTTCTGTTTCTTGGGAATATAATACAGAGTTGAACAGAAAGATACTATGAGAGATACCATTCTAGTAGAGTTCTGCTTTTGAATTTATGGGCACAAGATTTCTAATGCTGCAGAATTTTTATGTTGGGTGCGTTTATATCTGGAGATAAGGCAGAAACTATATTCTGAAACTGGCCTATTTTGCCACTGGAAGGGAAGGGGGGTGTCTCTGTGTGTGTACACTTGGAATGGGAAGAGGTGGATACTTTAGTGAGGTCTTCAGTATTCCTGGGAACTTCAGGCATATGTCTTACTTTTTTATCTTGAAAATTTGAAGAGCACAAACGGGAACAAGAACAACAAATATCTCAGTTCTCCCATGGCAAGATTTGCAGTAGTAGCTCCTTGTCTAAGAAAACAAGAAGCCACAGATTAGGTCAGTAAATGCTATGTCATAGGAGCATGTATTATTTAGTGTACATTTCTGTTGTAATGTATGTGAGCATCTTTTTCTGTAGGCTAAAAATAAGCGTTTTGATACAGAGCTAAAGTAGACTGCATGTTTGTAAGATTAGAAGACAAGGTCATCAGGCCACAGGGCATCTTCAGTTTTATCCTCTGAAAATAGATGAACGTATTAAAAAGCTATAGGAGAGTTTTAATAGGTGAGTAATTCTGACTTCTATAGTGAGATTTTTATTTCTTGCCACCTGTCTGTATTTATTAGATTTTTCAGTTTTCAAATAACATTAAGGGGGGGGGGGGGAAGAAAAGGAAAGCAAACCCTCTGAAGAGGACCCTTGCCTGTAGCAGGAAGTATAACCTCCCCATTTCTCTCTTTCTCGCTCTCATTATATGCTGGCATGAACACTCTGACATTGCTAATTGCCTCCACATTACACTGGCTGAATTCCAACAGTAGTGGCATAAAAATTAATGAACAAGACAGAGCTCACACATAAGGAACATATGGTGCAATAGCGGTCAATTGCATTCGAGTTTAAAATAATGTCTTGAGAGAGTCCTGATCAAAGCAGTTTCACAAAACGAGGAGGGCCAGATTCTACTTGCACTGTACATCTAGGCTGCCCCTCTGTCCTCGGCGAGAGTGCGCGTCTGGACGAGGAGAAATCTCCACGCTGTAAACAAAGAACGCCAAAAGGTTGTTTCTTTTTCAAATATAATACGAATTTCCTCCTCCATTCTTCCTGTGAAAAAAACCCTGTGAGTTAATTTTCATCTGTGAAGCAGAGCTAGGGGAAAAAATGTTCTTAGAAACGGAGAGAATTGGTCAAAGATGTCACCGTTGGCTCTGCTAAGGGTGCCTTCACAGAGGGAGCTAGGCACTTCACAGAGAGGTGACACACAATTGTTTCCTGTTATCCTAAAATATGCAACTGGGAGTTAACATGGGTTGGTGTTATCTGTGTATACACTTGATGCAAAATCCAGATTTCAAAGCAACTAAGAGAGTGTTAATACAAGGTACTCTCAAAATTCTTTCAAGTTGAAAGCTTGCTTAAGATTAATGTTAAAATTCAGGTTTTATTCTCTTGCCAAAGTACCTGCTAGGTAACCTCTTGGTAACATTAATGGGAGTTAAATGCTGGCACTTGGGGGAAAACAGACCCCAGTCATGATACAAACTATGGTTATATGAGATAATAGAATATAAATAAACATGGCTCGTTTAATAACTTGTACTGCCTTATTATGGAACTTACAACAGTATTGCAAGGCCTTATGATCTAAATTATTGATTTTTATTATGCTGGTGATTTTTCTATCATTATAAATGTATAAATGAGGTGCTTTTTGTCTCGTGAGATTTGAACTTTAACTTCCATGGGCCACGTCCTTCAACAGTTTAATGAATGACCCGAATAAATCGCTATACCAGTGCAGCACTTCATATACATACATATAAGGGTGCTTTATATCACTTCAGCATCTGTGTCCTCAGCCAGATAAGGTACTTTGGTCTGTACCCCAGGTTAGAGCAGCCTGGGTGTTGCCCAAACTGAAATGTGGCTGCAGATGGCCCCGCTAGGTCATTACAACCACTGGAGAGAGCTGGAATGCAGAAGTGCTGAAGCCACCTCCCCACCATGCCTCCTGCTACTCTGCAGGAATTTCCTTGGGGCTAACTCACACTGGCTCATAGCCATTTCTACTTTAACTCCCAGCAGGGTAAAGAATAGGTAGAACAGCTTACTGGGGAAGTGAGAATGAATGGTAGACAGCTATTTACCTGTCTGAAGAGTCTTACTTGTATTTGAATTTTTCTCATCTACTTAAAGTTAGTGTTTCTCAGAGATGTACTGAAGCATCCTTTCAGTAATCCCGGAGCAATCATTGCTTCTCATCTGGATTTTCTGTATGTGATACAATATTGATTTCAGTTAACTCCTATTTATCCATTTTAAGATTCAATAAAATATTTGATTTTTCAATTTTGGACATAGTTTTGATTTTTACTTAAGACATTACAAAGGATATTTTAAAGGAAAAATCATGCAGTGGCTGAGAGGGGGCTCAGTGAAGTATGGTGGAGTCAGCATAACCTTTTCCATTTACAGTGCAATTAGATGCTATTCTCCTGCAATTAATGGGCCAAATGACACTCCCAGTTATTATAATGGGCTTCCTGATATAAATCTGAGATAACTTAGATTGATACCAAGACTTATGGCAATGCCTGTGTTGTACAGAAATGCAGCTGGGAGGGAAGAGCAGCAGCCGGGTCCCTGTTTCTGCCGCTGTTAACAGCGGTTGCTTTTGGCCCACCGCGTCTTGGTCTATGTAGGAGGGAGCAGCCTCTCTCTCTTTTCTCCCCTTTCATAAAAAGAAGGCAAAGGGTACCAGATGGCATGTGTTACAGAGCTTTTCCTCCTAGCACAGAATTTATTTCCAAGATGTGGAATTGTGAGGATTCCTTCAGTCATCCCCCTAGAGTCACAGGTTTGGTATCTGGCCAATGGCATGTAATACACTTCCTGGCATGCTGTAGGAGAAGTAAAATTAGTTCAGAACTTCACTTTACAGTTGAGGCTTTTTTTTTTTTTTTTTAACTGCGTTATTTGAACATGCTTGGAAAAGGAGCAGTGTTGAAGATTTATTAACCATTTCATTTCTGTGTTAGCCATAGAATCTCACCCTAGTCGTAGATCTGGGCAGTTGTCAAAACACGCGAGCGTTTTGAGTCTCGTTGCTTAATGCCATATGCAAATATCACTTGTGCTTTGTTCTCTTTCCTTGGTATGAATTAAAGCATTGGGAGGGAACTGGAAGTGATATTAGGAAAAATCTTTCATCTAGGTAGCTTTTCTTACTGATGAAATTTCTTTTTCAGGAGTTGGGGTTTCTAGGTGTAATTTCAGGGTTGCTTTTGTAGGCAGAAGAGAAAGAAAACAAGCTAGAAAATTCAAGTAATTATTGTAAGCTGTTTCCCTTAATTGGTTTTCAAGTGAATTTGAAGTCATGTAAAAAAAAAAACCCAACCCTCATGAAACAGTTGTTAGAAGCTGGTGATTAATGCATACAAACAGATACTCTCTGGTTTGCAGATCTGGGTGCAACTTAACGAGCTGAGCATCAAAAGAAAGTTTATCTCAAGGGGCTTCAGCAAAAACTTTATTTAGCTATTGGGACAGGACAATGAAATTCTTTCATGGCATTTGCCTCTTAAAGGCATTCTTCCTGCTTGCTTCTTAAACAGAAATTCTTAGTTGTATTACATGAATATGAGTATTTGGTTAGTATTATGAGGAAATCTTCCTGGGTTGTTTGGGTTAGATTTGGGGTTTTTTTGCTGTATGTCTCATACATTCCCTTGCCATTCTAAGGGTGTCCTGCACTCTTATCTCATGAACAATACACATCACACCAAATGCATGTAGTTGAGTGCATGTTTATATGAAAAAGGAGATTGTTTCTGTCTTGCTATAATCCATGTTTGTACAATTCTTTCAATGTCTTTAATTGTTTTGAACTCTAAAATGAAATGACTTCTAGATAAAATGAGCTTTCAGCTCTCTCCTTTTGTGACAGATTCCAGAGCATCTCTACCTCAAGGCACGTTTGGTCACCATTTTGCCTTTGTGACCCTTCCTAACCTGTACCACTCAGCAGGCTAGCACTAATGTCAGTACTGTTTACTTGGGCAAGACTGATAGCATCCAGGTGGAGTTTCCAGTCCTCTTCCCGCCCCTCCTCCTTTTCTTTATACAGCCATGGAATGCATATCCTAACTGAAAAGTCAAGCAGCAGACTATTTTGCAGCTCTACCAGGTCTTTATTTTACAAACTAGTTAACACTGTCATTTTCTTCTGCATAAACACATGGCAAAACTTCAAGTCAGTGGGAAAGGACACGGTTTAACTGACCTCAGTGGTCTTACACCACTCTGAGACATACTAAGGATCTGGCTTCTAAATCTGATTTTTTTTTTTTTTTTCCCCTTTATTTGACTTTTTCCAAATACCAGTACCTTGTCGTGAGCTTGTAGGCCTCATTTTTCACTGAAATACTACCACCAGCACATCTTTCTTTAATTGATGTAATCACATGTATGCTCGTTCAGTGCTAGGAGCTTACTCAAACGCCCTTGCCCTGTTTTTCTTTCATTATTTACAGATTGCACCTAAATGAACAAGGTTGTGCAAATTAGTATACACCAGTCCACTTACAACTATCTGACAATGATTTAAGTACTGAATTACTGTCCTCAGCAGCTGAAAGCTGCACAGTTTCCCTTCTGAATTTAGGACTGGGATATAATTCTTTGCAATTAATAATAGATCATTAGAAATACTCTGCAAGTATCCACAGCTGAACTCTAGAAGTGGTGCCACTGATCAGAATCCTGCAGAGTACTGCAGCAGTGCCTGTCGGGGAGAGGATAACAGCAAGTGCTCGCCTGCCTCTGCTACATCAGCTACTCCAGCGGCGTAAAAGCAGGATGGGACACGTCCCCAGTCACGTCTTTGGGGACAACATTTGCAAAGAGCTTTAATACCATTAGCGTGGCAAACTCTGCCGGATACTTCTCGGAGTCAAGTGCAGGAAGTCCAGTACCACCCCAGTGCTCAGCTGAGGTTACATTTCTTTAATGCACGGAGAGCGGGAGGCTGCCGCTGCAATGCAGTGTGAGTCTCTGTCCTTTGGCTCCAGTTTAGAGCTCCTGCTCTTACCTCATTTCCAGATACCAGCAAATGTGATAACTGTTTTCCAAACCTTCCGCTGTAGCTCAGTGCTGATACCTGTGTGGGTTCCTTGAGCAAATGAGCAAGATGCAGCCCGCTGAATTTTAGAGAGAAGGAGGTGATTGAATTATTTACCCATTCATAAAAGATGTATTTTGTCAGCAGGTGAAAATCTCTAGGGATGAGAGCTTTTAAATACATTTTGCTTTCTCCCATTGGCCTTGCAAGTGGTGATTCCCTTTTTCCTGATGGGGGGGTGTAGTGTGAAGCACCCTGTCGTTCTATGAGCCCCTGGTTAGTGCTGCAGCGTCTTGCTAACTCTGCCACTGAAGGTTTGTGCACTGATGACCTAATGCCAAGATTATAAAACTACAGTGCCCCCAAAAATAACAATTTCCCTTAAGTTTAAAGCTGGAGAACAGCAAAATGACAGTGACTTTGTTTCTGCTTAGAATTACGGAGCTGTTTTAAACATAGACGAGTCCTTCATTGTCTGTTATGTATTAGTTTGGTTTTCTGGCTGTTCAGGAGCTGAAGTTCCCTGCGATAAGGTGAAAACCTGTTTATTGTGCCTATTTGCTTGGGAAAGTAAGTCAGAGTTGGTTTAGTTACATTTATGGTATTTATCTGGATTGAAATGTTGAGCAAGAACATTGTTGAGAAGGTTTGTAGATAGCGTTTGTGGGCTTGTTAGAAAATGCCCATCCAAGAAAACAGTCAAATCTTTACAAGCCTCAAACTAAAAGTTGTTTACCACAGAGTCCTGTTATTATTTACTGTGTCTTTGTGCAGGCACACAACCACCATTGCTGCTTTTCCCACTGAGAGCATACTGGGATCTAATTTTAAATGTGCTTTTAGGGGAGTTTGAGAAGTCTGTAGGTTTGTGACATTACCTTGGTTTGGCAGTGTTTTCTTCAGTGTGTTTGGAGGCAAGAGGGAAGGAAGGAAAGAAAGATGATGCTTCATGAAGCTGATCTTCCTAGGCCCCGACATTCCTAGGTACTGCCATTTCTGTGGAGGGCTGTGCAGAGCTACTCAGAAGATCTGCGTTGGGTTTCTCTTTTGAAACACCCGCAGAAGGAGCTTCTCCCTCTGCACTGAAGACAGAGGAAGCCTGGAGAGGACAATCTTTGGGAATATCCTCTACTGACATTTACTAATTGTCAGAGAAATCAGGAAGGCGTTTGTGCTAAAAATCAGTTTATTCAAGTTTTGTTCTTTTGAACGTGTAGTTTTAAAAACTTTACAAGAGATTGACTAATGGATCTTGGCACAAGACGGGCTGGCACTGAACGGCCCCGAGCGCTGCGGCCCGAGGTACTCCCGCTGCTGCAGAGAGGGCAAACTCCATTGCACAGGCAGCAGGAGAGGGGGAGAGAGATGGAATCACTTGCCTGTAGTCGCATCGTGGTCTGGCAGAGGGTTGGGAATACAGACCAGTCCGGGTCTCTCAAGTCCAAAGTCAGCATTTAGCACATTAGGCCGGATTCCCTAGAAGACCGTCTAACAAAGGTATGTAAATCCAAAGGTATTTGAGCTTAAACTTGCATCATGAGGTCTTGCTTTGTTACATGAAGAACCATTGAAAACCTCTTGTTGTTTAAAGCTACCGAGTGAATGACTTCTACCTGCGAGATTGATTCATACAGCGTTCTGCAAAAGTTAGGTGGTCACTTGCAATGCTACAATGGACACTTTCTCCAAAGATGAGAAATTTCTGGCTTCATTGCTACCTTAGGAATTAAAAAAAAAAATAAAAAATTAAAATAACACCAATCAAAAGGTCTTGCATCATGCCTAAGGTCGTTAGCATCTGGCTTTGGGAAGCTGCCAAAGGGAATGAATTTCAAAGGCTGAGACTATTAGTTGAGAGCCTGCCAGTCCCAGGAGATCTTACCTCAGTCTTAGAGCAAGAGCTTCCTGGCAGATCCTAATAGCTGTGACAGTACTTTCAGTGCAAGGATATCACTTATCATTGAGTCTAGAACTACACAGGACTCGGAAGAAACTTTTCTAGCCCAATGACTGGCTCCAGGAAGTCAGTGGAGCCCAGTGACCGGCCTGCGTGCAGGTGTTGCCTGCTCACACAGGTTCTCTCTGCTCCGGGAGAAAACAGATGCTCTTCTGCACCTGCTCTACTTCCAGCCCAGCTAAGAAGAATGCACTGCATTAATCTTGTACAGAGGTGACCAAGGCAAGGTGAATCTGCATGGGCTCTTCCCCAGCCGTAAGCAGGCAGCTCTCGAGACGAGCGCTGTTGTAGATAAACCCAGAAGCCAAGAATAGTTGGTGCGTGTGCAGAGCGGGCACTGCTCCTCCTCAGTCCTCCAAATACTTCTCCAGCCAAAAAGCCCCGATCCCTTCTAGCTAATCTGAAACAGTCACAGTCAGGTTGTTTCATAAAGTCCCCTGTCTTTGTCAGGCACTGCGAAATGGATGTGTGGTTGAATGTTATCTGCTTGTTAACGCAATGCTGCAGATCAAAATAGGTGCCCGTGCCTTCCAGCACCCTTTGCAGACACAGTAGTGAGGACAGGAGAATGCAGACTGTTCTGGGGTACAAACAGCTGCCCAGGGGTGTGCTTTGGAGCACATCCATTAATTTTAAAATGGGAGTGTGTGTGGCTGTGTGTGTGTTTTAGCACATAAATAAAACCAAAAAGAACTTTGGCTGAGAGGCATGCAGGAAGTGAACTTCCAAAAAAAGCCCTAATAAATAAATAAAGCAAACCTGCAAGTCAAATACATCACTGGTGTAATTCTTTTTCTTCAGTGCTTTGTGTCTCTTTTCCAGTGTACGTTTGTAGTCAGTGTCAGTTACTGTCTGCAGACATTAAAAAGCTGGTGTCCTCTCCTTATTACTGATGGAAATGTGAAATGTAGTGATTACAGTGGATAGAGGCCCTTGGTTTCTTTTACAGATGGTAAAATAAGCGAGCATAAGCGCAAAGGTATTTAATGGCTCACCAAAACCTGCCTTGCTTCACTTTCAAGTTCACCCTCCTGTTGTTCTCACCTGTTCTTAATAGATCATTGGTAATCCAGGTGTAATTGAAAGAAGTGCCTAAAATTACTTGCATGGCTATGTAAGTGGACAAAGAAACATAAGACATTTGTTCCAATAGCGTACTGATGTTGCTGTTCATAAAGACATGAAATATATCTTCTACAAATAAAAACCATCGTCGTTCCACAGAGATAAAATGTTGGCATTTAAAACTTAACCTGTGGCTCATCACTCTTCCACATGAGATCATTGCACAGCAGAATGAATTTCACAAAACATAGTACAGATAATTTTAAAACAGGATGGATTACTGCCTTGCTTTAACCTCAGTAATGATGACTGGAAACTGTTCCACCATGTAGAAGTGAAAGTTGATAGGTCTCCCTTCAGTTCCCATATGGATTCAGTTTAGTTCTCACATGGGAAGGTGTACACAACGCTGAGACTGCCATCTTTTTTTTTTCTGTTCTTTTTTCTTTTTCTTTTTTTTTTTTTGGTAAATGAGATCATATTCAGCGGGATCAGGGAAAGCAAAGATTTGAGTGAGCTGTGAAAAGAGAACGTGTTTTTCTAGAGCTGGTCCCTCCAGAGCTACATTTGGGTGGTAGGTGGGACAGGGTTGGAAGGTGTACATGCCTAGTTGCTGTCTGCAGGACCCTCAAGTGACTGTTTGATGTCTTTCCTCAGCAGCTAAAATAAGACATAATTTTCAGTATCTACTTGCACTGTAGTGGGGCCTATAGATTTTGTCTGAGGAGACAGATAATTTTTTGCAAGGAGAAAACCTTTCTCTCATATGGTTGAGGTTTGTTCATTGGGTTTTTAATTGCAGGTTTGGTGACATCCTTTGTGCAGGTTGAAAATCTAGAAGTGACACACAAATCACTTAAGTATTTTAGGAACATTAACAATCTTATTATGCTTAATTTTAACTTTAATGAAGCTATCTAAATCTGAAATAAAATATTTTTGACACAGATTAAACGGTTTGACCTGAAATAAAATTATGAAGAGCTGCTTAAATATTTTTTCCAAATTGTACTTGAAAAATAACTGGACACTCTTTTTACTGTAAATATTAAGTGAAACTGTGAAACTCAAGGTCATTGTTTTTAAAAATGAAATTATTATAAATGTAGAAAAAAAAAATCATAAAGCCTTATAGAGAAATGAAAGGGAGATGAGTGCAAATGTCAGTGCTGCTGTGCAGCCCTGGCCGCTCAGTGCGTTACTGGCATTGGTAATTGGGTGTATTTTTGCCTAAAGCATCACAGCAGGATGCTGGACTTGGTACCTCTCTGCCTTCCTGAGGCGTGTGCTTGAGTGATACTTGTGCTTCCTGGTAAAGAACTGTGTGGTTTCAGAGAGGAGGAGCAAATGCTGTCTAATATGGACGTCTGTCTTTTCCCAAGGTTACTGGTATTTTATCAGCTCGTGTAGTTGTCAGCCATGTTTCAAAGTGGATGTTCAGAGCCTGGAATGGGTGGTAAGAAGCCAGTTGGCAATTTCCAGTCCTGGGTAAGGTTGTTGGTCACTTGAGGTTTGCAAACTGCAGGGCTTTGATAAACACTTCTTGTTTCAAACTGCACTTATTTACTAGAGAGATAGTAAAGTAGGTGTCTGCTGTACTCCTCTTCACAACCATTGTTTTACTTCTGCTCATTGTGCCAGTTTTTCTAATTATGACTGGCTAGGTGCAATCCAACACCTTAACTGGTAAATAAAATAAGCAGCATGTTCCACTGCTAATGGCTGGGCTGTGCAGGGCAGTTTCTGATTAGACTAAAGAAGCACCAGATATTGGCTTCGTCACAGACTGTCTTTCCAACAGCTCATTTACATCACAAAATCTGTATATAAAAGTAACTTGCATCCCTCCTCCCCTGTAAACACGTGTTTCCCATTCTGTGAGGCCGATGCTTCACAATGAATGTCATCCAGATAACGTAGTTTGGAGTATGGAGAAAGCAAGTTGATAAACAGAATACACAATTTCTATGGCTAGAAATGAGTTTTTAGAGCTTTTCTAAAGAAACCAATTTTTTTTAATAGATGTATTGCAAAGGCTCTGCTATTTCTCTTTCCTGGCCAGTATAATACAGTGGTTCTGCACAAAGACATCTTTTTCTAAATCTACAGAGGAAGAGTTTGTAAAAGAAGGGATTGTACCTATACTCTGCTATTTTTATAAACAGCAATTGTCACTCGCCTGCTAAAATGGAGGTCAGGAGAAAGTGCTATTCTTGGGAGAGGGATGAAGCCACAGAGCTGACTGAATGGCAGCCTGGCTCTGTCACAGGTTTATTATGTAACTTTGGGTAAATCGCAAATGCCCCTGTTTGTAAAAGGGAGATAATGCTGAGCTTACGGCGAGGCTTGTGATGGTTTATTGGTGTTTTCTTTTAATAAAACGTGTTGAAATTACTTGAAAAGAATGGCCTCAGAGGTATATGGAATTTATTACAGATATGGTATAAATTGCGTTGCTTAGAACTAAACTGATTTATACCAATGAGGATTTGAATTATATTCAGAGTGCAAAAAGGCATTTCCTCTTAGCAGTCCTTCTTTACTGTTGGTAAAACTAAAGAACACACCGAGCAGTTAATTGGTACTTAAATTTGCACCAGTTTTTTTAATAAAGATTGTGCTGACAATATCGCAGCCTCATTTTAACCATGGATGATTTCAGAACAAGAAGGTAGGAAATGCTTACGTTGAGTTTAGGGCTTCTTCCCTGTTCGGGTTTTTGTCTGATCAGTGTAGAGGTTTCGTGCTCCCTCACTAGCGAGTCACAGAGGCTGGATGCCAGCTGCATCTCCTGCTTGTCGAAGAGACAGTTCAAAAAGAATATTCTCTTAATAATCTGTTGGGCAAGCTGCATATGGCAGAGCCATGTCTGGCTGAAGAGTTTAATGTAGAAAAATTTATGACAAGCCAGGGGCTTTGGACCAAGGCTTGCGGCCCGACTAATGACCGTGTCTCGCAGTTCCTGCTAGAGGCCTCGATCCCGCCTCTCTCGAAGCGAGCGACACCAGTCACATTGGCTGCCCAAAGCAGAATCAAGTCCTTTAGCTCGTGCAGACCCTCAGCAGGAGGGGACACCTGTCCCAGCCATTGAAAAAGGCATCAAAAGTGATCCTGAACTCCCCTTAACCCCATGCTGCTCCAGCACAGACTGTCGAGGTGCAGTCGCCTCCACATCCTACGGGGCAGTGACCATTCAGCTCTTCTCTCTGAGAGCCTCAGGCTCCTTCTTAGCACCACTGCATGGTTTATTTTAACCCTAAGACAACATAAAAGAGAAAAGGAGGTTTGTGGAAAGTCACACAAACCGTGTGTGTGTTGAGTATACCTGAAGGCTCATTACTTCCTTGTGGTAATCCTGCCAGGCCTCCTTCTTCAATCACTTCTGTGTCCGTCTGGCAGTCAGCTTCCTGCAGATATTATACCCCAAACCACTGCTCCATAAGAGACTTCTGTTTTACACCTGCCATCCTTCTTTTAATTGTATGATTTCGCACCTTGTTCTGGGCCTGGAGCCCCTCCAAGCAATTCCCAAGCGTCCACTAAAGAGTGGTTGGTCTTGAAGCACTTCTCTTTTTTTCCACTTCTCGTGCTCTGCATACTCCCCTATTATTTTAAACCAAAGCATTTCTGGAGGGAAAGCCCTGGTAACCAGTCCAGTGCTTCAGAGTTCTTAACAGGGCAGCTCTGGTCTCACCGTAAAATAGGCTCCTGCTTGTTGGAGTGCATTTCAAGCATCATGGATGCTAAAATCGAGGGGACTCAGCAGCCCACGCCACAGTTGTTCATAGCAACTTTGTGTTTCCTGAGTTGCTTCTGTCTGTTGCAACATTCAAACCTTACCAGCAGTTCCCAAAGTTTCTAGCTGTCTAAATGAGCATCCCAGCCGCTTCACCCGAGTCTAGCGTCCAGATCACCCAGATGGATACAGCTTGGGCTGACAAGGAGTTTAGTTTCAGTCTGAACACATTTAAGCTAATAATTTCCAGTACAAAAGTCTTCTATTAATGCTTCCTAAAAAATAGCAGGTAGCAGAGAGATTCCGTTCTTTCTGCATAAGCAGTGTCGCGTCAGAAAGCTCAGGGAGACGGGGATTGGAAGAAGGAGGAGCGGGGCTGGAAAGCCTGGGTGTCTGTAAGCAGAGAAGGGCTGTGTGCTGGAAGGCTGCTCTGTATCCTGGGTTCAGAGGAAGGCAAGGCGGTGAGAGGATGAGAGGAGGGGAAGTGGGGAGCCTGCCTGGGCAGGGGGGCAAGGCACCGTCGGAAAGAAACGAGAGCTCGCGGCAGATGCCGGTTCCTCAGCCAGCTATTCTTGGCAATGACTAAAAAGGTCAAAGCAAGGAAGAGTTATATTTATTTATATATACGTGTGTGTGTATGTGTATGTATGTATGTATTTTAATTTTAAAAGGTTGCTTTTATTTGCAGGTTTTCAATTATTTCAAAAGTTGACTGTATTGGAGGCCCCACAATAACTCAAAGCTTCACAGAGTCAAATCAATATTTCTATTGCTTATATCAGAAATCTATTGCTTATGTCACAGGAATGCCCAGAGGCCTGTTGTAGGGACAGAGCCTCATTGTGTCAGATGGTATGGAAACATCATGTATATCTTTGATTCACAGTCCAATTGCTCTTAATAGTTTAATTTTTGTTTTCTTCCCCCCCATCTGTTAATTTCAGTTTTCAAGTTCTGAAAGGGGCTTTTACACAGCATCTGTAGGTTCTGGCAAAAATTTCTGTGGATAGCTACAGCCACCTCTGCATACCATTTCTATACACCAACACTGGCAAATACCAACAGCAGGCAATAAAACAAGATATAACTGATTCTGAGAATGTATCACAATGGTAGATTCAAGCATTAACTGAAAAAAAGAGTAGGAAAAACAGATTTTTCTTTTTTTTTTTGTGACACTCTTAGAATTGAAGATTACTATTTAGACATTCTGTGAGCTCAGATGAGAGAGAGAGAGAGTAAGGGAATGAAAGCACTGAAGGATCATTTGGAAAAATTCAGGGTAATGTTTTCAGTAAAGTATTGTCAGTTGGGGTTTTTTTCCCAAGAACAGTAAGATGTGTCCTAACTGCTGATAAACTGCTTTTTGGGCTAATATAACAAGACACCAGGTTATCTCTACAGTTGAAAGTTGTCCTCTTGAGCAAATAGTGGGATAGTTGCTCGCACCATTTAGCAGCACGGTCTGCAAATAATCTTTGGAAGCCACTGAGACTATTGATGGATTTTAAACGTGTGCTTCTGTAAAGTTCTGGCTTTGCCCAGGAACGGTGATTTTATTCATTATGTGAATGCAACACCCTTGAATTTGTTCAGCGCAATAAAATAGCATCCGCTGTGCACTAATGTTGGGAGGCATTTGGACTGTGGCTGCACAGAGTGGTGCTTTGTGTCGTTTAGACTCTGGTGTTAGCCAGAGTTCCAGCGTTTTCGTTAATGCCTCTCACATCACCAAGGTATATCCAAAGCTACCACCAACCAGCCGGGCAGCTTTCACTGAAGGTTTTTCACATATTATCCTTCTGCACTGCTTTTCTGAAGTCTTATCTCCCTTGTCCATAGCCAAAAGCTACTAACTTGGAACAAAGTTCAATCAAGACCCGAACATAATGAAGAAGGAGAAATCACAAAAGATGGAGTTAATGGCTGCAGCTACCGCTGCGGATCCTTTTGCCACAGGCTCTGAAAGTCTGGAAAATTAATCAAAGTTCAATCAAGGATGTATGATATTGCGGCTGCTGCAGGAGCAGTGTCTGGTGTCACCTGGGAGCTGTCCATTAAAACCAGCTCACCGCAAACCATCCTGCTATCGATGCGCTATCCCAGTTGAAGGGGAGAGCCAGATGCTACTCCAGGACATTGCTATACCTTCTGCTTTCACTCCTGGGTAACTTTTAGAAGTTCAACATGTATTTTAGCCACAAAAAGAGGAGGCACATGTCTGGAGTAAGTTATTAAGAGGCAATTTCCAAGGAATCTACTAAGCGGAGGATGGGGATCCTTTCGAGGAAGATGTTTTTGGAATGTCACTGTCAAATAGGAACTGAGATTTCTTCCTCCCAATCAATAAGAAGAGAATGTAGATGGAAGAAGTCTTGGCTAAAGCTTCAAGTTGTAAGAAAAGTCTTCAGATGAGTGGGAGAGCTGGTAAATATGCCTCAGTACTAAATGTTGTCCCAGTAGTAACAGTACTTTAGGGTGGTTGTTAAATTCAACCATTTGTTCAGCAATTGGTAGCTTGTGAGCTTGGAAGAAAAACCTTCCACAGATAAACTGCAGTCATTATTTTTCAATAGTTCTTCATTCAGAAATGAATTTTAAAATATAGAATGTTTGGGGTTCATTTCATTGTCTGGGGAAAAAAAGAAATGTCCTACCAAATGTGTGACGTTTATGATTAAAACTTCCCAACACTTGTAGGCAGGGAAGATTCATCTTTCATTTTATCAGCCCGGCACTGAGACACGTCCTAGTCATCTCTCGAACACTGCAACGCTCCCATGGAGCAACACAGAATTCCACCACGGCTGGTACTGCTGTGTTACTCACCAGCTATTATATGCCATAGTTTAGATGGTTGAAAACCACTACCTGGTATTAAAGAACAAGAAGGGCGGGGAGTGGGGGATGGAGAAAGGGAAAAGGAAAGGAAAAGGAAAGGAAAAGGAAAGGAAAAGGAAAGGAAAGGAAAAAGAAAAACAACCAATCAAACAAACAAGAACAAAAAACCAAAACCAAACCACAACCAAAAGGAAGAAAAATTCTGAATGCTCTGAAAAGAAATAGAAAACTCCATTCTGTAGGTGAGTGTCTCCTCTATTGGTAGGACTTGATCATCTTTGGCAAAAAAAACCCAACAGCTTTTCTGTTTTGGGTATCATACTGTGAATATGAGTGGCTACCAGTTCTTTGGGAGGCATTTTTTCTGACTTCAGCACACCTCTGGCCTGATGTCACACCCTTTGGCCTGGGGGCACAAACCTGGTTCCTGACTGTTCCTCTTATGACAACAGCAAGTCTCTGGAATTCTGTCTCAGCCCTTTCCATCAGATAGCGTAAACACGTCTGTCTCCCCATTGTATTTCTGCCTGCTTCATCAGTATAGCTGCACTGATATTCTTCTGATAAACCATTAGTGTTTAGGAAGGGGGTTATGTTTTGTTGTTAATTACTAAAGCTCGGTGACAGACAGAATCTGCCTGTTAAAACTTGTGTTGTAATTTGAGGATTAAATGCTGCGCCTCTGAGAAACATCAGTATCAAAACCGATTTGCTTTAAGAGACTTAATGGTGTTAGGAGCTAAAGTTTGACAAAGTAGATTCCTTAATAACAGGGTTAGCAATTAAATGTTTTAAACTCCTCACAGTCCCTTGTCCTTCCTGCCCCATTCCCATCTTGGTCTTCAGAGTAGTATCTCTACTTGGCTGGGTATCTCATACACAGGACATTCATATAGGACAAAATGATGCAGTCTTTTGCCACCCACTTAGATGGAAGCTGCATACTTTATTGTAGTTTAAAAAATAATGCAGAAAAGGACAGAACAGAACCAATGGGTAAGCCAGTTTTCTTTCTTACAGCCTGAGTTGGGGGGAGGGTGAGAGGAGGGAGCAAAGATGTCATTCAGTGTAGGTCTAAACCTGTTCTGATCCATGCAGATGGCTTTATGTATTCTTACTTTGGATAGCAATTGGTTGTGGTTCATATTTTTGTAATAACTTTGTAACAGTCCTGATATTCACTACATATATATACATAATATTTCTATTTCTGTGTTTTTAAATAAATACATTTCTAGGAGTCAGTCAACTTCAAAGCTGGTGCATTTTTGGCCAATTTACAAGCTTTAGTTACAAATACACATTTGGATAGTGAAGCCTTCTTCTTGCAGTTTGAATTTTGTGGAGGTTGATCTGCTTTATAAAGCATTTTAAAGATGATAGTGTCGCTATGTAAGCTTTTTATAATGTCTTTTCTTGTACTTTTTGGTCGTACTATTAAAATATAAGTATAAAAAGTTACTAAGCAAGAAGGTGAAAAGTAATGTATTTAGGTTAACATCATAAATGGGCAAAAAGACAGAGAACAAACAATAGGGAACAACCAGTGAGTTTGCAAATGACTGATAGCTTAGCTGGATGGTCCAGGCTCCACACTGGGTCAAACAGTGTTTATTGAAAAGCTGGGAAGGGTGGAAAGAATACAGAAGGAATGCTTCTTGCAGAGAAGATACATATTTTGGACTCATTAAGACCTGAAATTGTAAGGCTCTCTGAAAGGCTCTAATAAAGCTACCTAAAGATCAGATAAAACTGTTGAAAAATGTGAAGTAGAGCATACAGGAAAGAAGTAAATGCTGTCAGGTGCTGGAATGAAACTATGAGCATTCAAGAGAAAGGGGCAGTTGTCACAAAACTGGGTAAACTCACCAGGATGGTATTAACTCTAGTGCTAGAGAAAAGGAGAGAAAACACTGCATGTATTTGTTTGTCATCAACTATATGCTAGGAGTTCCGTGGCTCTTTTGCTCACTCTGAAACAACATTAAAGGGAGGAAACGAAGACATTGGAAAGCAAAAGAGTGGAACAGAGTAATATTCAAAGTATTTTAATGCTATCAAAAAGTCAGGTGGGGCAGTGTATCCCTCCTGGTGATCCTAAGACGTTTCCAGAAAGATTTAAGTGAAGAATGAAAACTGGAGAATCAAAATACACAATCATAGAAAACCATTGGAAGCAGGGGAAAGCTCTGGGAGGAGGGAGGATCATCAGCAGGACCGCCTGAATTAGCAAAGACGTTAATAAGGTATGACATGAATAAATGCAGTGATTAGCACAGAGAAGTCCAACCAAGTCCTTTGGTTTCTTCTCCTTCACATTTTAATGCAACGTGTTACAAAACCAGCATATTAAAAAGCTTTTTCTGGGCAATGTGTCATTCAGCTATGTTGTATAAATATGGTACCGTTCACACTGAGAAACTGGCCTTGAAAAAGGATGTACCTTAAAAAAAATTGTGTTAGATGGCAAACTTTTGTAGAGAATTACTTTTTTCAAAGGCAAATACATTGTGGCATAAAGCAATAACTAATAAATGTCAAAAATAAACTTGCTGTTCAGGCAGGTCACTTCATAACTGTTAACTGCAGGGCTTCTGGACCCTGGTGACTTGCAGCAGAGAGGCATTGTTTCACTGGGATGGATCAGTGGTATGATCTAGTACTGGGGATGTCTTTCTGAGTCTGCCATATGCACTGCTTTAAATAGTAACATTTTGGAATGTCCAGTGCTCACTTTGCTGCTGTTTTGAGCTGCAGAAGAAAAGTAACTCAGGGAACAATTAGATGAAAATTAGTGCTGAAGTAGGGGTGCAAGTGCAGATAGCATTAAATAAACTTGTTGTTTTCATTGTGTTCTTTTTGTCTAATTGCACTAAAGGAGATGTAAATAGCCAGGCAAAGATCATCATTTGAACTCTGGTTAAACTATTAGTGGAAAACAGTTTGGGGCACTTTATAGCTCAGTATCTCCAACTTGCAAAATCAGCCTACCTGGAAGTATGGAACAAGGGATCTGGGTTTCTCTGTCGCTTCGTTGAGAACAGGAGTGCCCTACCAGACCTTCCACAGATCTTAAGAAACTTTATCAAGTTCTTTATGCCTTTAGCAGGCCTACCTGTAGTTTGACTAGTGCTCGAAACCTATGCTGCAGCAGAGTTTAAAACTATTTTCATCTTCATGTGCAAAAGTTTGTTAAATATTAAAAACTACTGAGCTTGCAAGTTGTTTGAAACCCACAGCTATGTCTGTGTCTTCCTGGCAGGACCTCATTTCCTCTTATTTTCAAGGTCTGTTTCTTCTTTACCCTTTTGCCTCCCCAAAATCTTGCCCCCCTTTGGTCCTGGACAGCAGTTCCTCCTCCTGTTGGCTTTTCTCCCTGAAAGGTGACCCAGTGTCCACCTGTGGGACCATGGGGCTGATCATTACTTCACATGGCCTCAGAGAGGTGAAATCTTTAATCCACACATCTCTCCAAGGCGATAAGTGAGCAGAGCATTAAATGAGTGCTAAGATCTTTGCCAGGACTGATTTAAGTAAGAGAGACATAGTGTATTATGTGTTTGGAATTCAGGCCAAGCAGGCAGGACGCAGAGGTTAACACCGTGCTGCAGCGAGCTCTGGGAGGAATGTGTGAAGCAGGCAGCCTGCACTCGGGGAACTTCCATGCCCCTTTGCCTAGAGGATGCAACAGCAAAGACCAAACCTACTCCTAACGTGTAGTCGGTGCTTGATTAGTTTCTTGATATCCTTTTTACAATTTATTTTTCCCCTCTTTGGAATCAAACACCAAAATTCAGGTCATGATTGACATTGAAAGGTTCGAAGGAATCTTTTCCTGGGGATTGTGTTGTGCTTTTGTGCTTTTCTTGGTCTCACGCTGGCTCGGTTGTAGTGGTTCCTCGGGATTAATACATGGGTTTTAAGCAGCAGGTAGGAGTGGCAGCTTTTTGTTTATAGTCAGTTCCACGTGTTGGAGCTCTTCTCAAAACTATGAACACTCCAGTATTCGGTTAAGTAGTTTCAGCACTTCACAGTCTGTCCTACATCCCCTTATGTTCATGCTGCTCTGAACACACAGGCTGAGACATGGAGAACAAAAAACAGGCTGGGGCAGGTGGGAGGAGAAAGCAGTTTTCCTTGAGCTGTGTTGTTATGCTGTGATTCTAGGTATTTGCATTGTGATGTGGAGATCAGACCTGGGGACCTCTTCCCTTTGCCAACAGCACTGTCCCTGAGAACACAGGAAGATGACATGGTTTCCTCAAGGACCTTACAACTCCAATAGATTTAAAAAATTATAAATAAATTCAGAGGCAAGAAAATAAAAATCAGAATTTAAATAACTGTCCATGGTCAAATAGCAACTCAGTGTGTTTCCATTTTGGTCATTCTTGAAGATGCATCTTGATAGGTGTTCTGTACAAGCAAGCTTCTACTATGAATTAGCTGAAATTACTGAAAACGTTGTCGATGTGCCAATATTTCTTTAAAAGTTGGCCTGTAGGTACAAACTGTCACATTAAGCTAGAGATTGTTGGAATTTACTGAAAGGTGCACAGATAGGAAAATGCTGAAAAACTGCTGATCAAGAATAGTGAATAGTTTAAAAAGAGCAAGGCACGAGTATGTTCCCATAAAATATTAATCAAAAAAAGCTCAAATAATGAAAATAATGCTTAAAATAAAAGACTGTTAGTAGATAATTAAGAGAAAAGTAAATTGGTCTTAAATTAAGAGAAAAGTAAATTGGTCTTAAATTGTTTGCTATGGATAGTTAGCCCATTTAATAAGAATTATCATCTTCTAGGCCAATGGCAGATAGCTAGTAAATAGGTTTCTCCTAGGAACTGGCTAGAGGGGAAAGCAGCTCTCCACACATTTAAGTTTCAGTCACTTATCATTTTGAAGTCAATTCAGAGCTTCTGGCAGTTTGTGTAATCTTAAGCCACTCTTCCCACTTCGTTGCAGGATTCTCAATCAGGTAAAGTCCTTTTTAGTTACATCACTGCTTATTTCATTAAGTAGGAGGTGCAGTTTTAGTAACGAGGTGTGCCTTTGGCTTTGAGTTATCATCGTGAGGTGGCAGTTAGGTTTTGTCCTCACCACAGAACATAGGCTTTTAAGACACCGCTCTTAAGAATCCTCTCAAATGGCACGATGTTGTGACTTGTCAGGCATTTTTTCCTGAAGTTTACAAGCCCGTTGATAACCTGTGTGTAACTGTCCTGGGTGCCCAAGAGAGAGGTGCCCCAGCATGTTGCTGGGGCCAGAGGTGGCCCTGTAGCTCCCACGTAGAGCTCTGCTGGGGGAGGACCAAGCCCCCATCGGTAGTTGACTCTCCCCCCACCTCAGTGGTTTTTGGCAGAAGTATCTGGCAGAGCTCACTGTGAAACTAAATCCACCTCTCTGTTTTTCAGTGTTGTTCAGTAGCTCAGTGGGAGAAGTGAGGTGTAGGGTGGAGAAACCTGGGGACTTAGGGAACACAGGGGCTTCATGCCACCCTCCGTGGGACCAGGGGTCACTGGCTGGTTCCAGCTGCTGCCGTGCAGTTAACATCAGGTTCTCTCTCTAAGCATTGTGCATGTACCTAGCAAACAGTAAATAGGATTAGCAGAAGACAACAAATTAACCAACAGTAATAATACGTTATAGTGTCTTCTCCCTACAGCTACCTTCTTTCCTGCTGCCTTTCCTATGGGATGGCAGGTATTCCTCGTGGTCAGATACTGTCCTGGTGTGTTCCTGCAAGGATTCCCGCTGAGCTCCCTGCAACTTGCTCCTGTATATCTCTGGGGGTAGTATAGTGTATTCCTGGAGCAGAAGAGTGCCAAGAAATTATCTATGGGAGGCAAAAGTAGAGTAGAGAGGAGGGGAAGAGCGTTTTGTTTGAGGTTTTGTTTTGTTTTTTTAAATAGGTGAGAAATGACTATGACAAAAATCCTGCTCTAACTCATGAATGCAACCCAACACCTGAATAACTGAAACCAGATTTTGCCCCAATTACTGGAAAGTAATTCTTCTCCTGTCTTTATGACCTGTATTTCTCTTAATAGGAAGCTCCAACTTCATAAAAAGAAATAAAATTCAGCCCTAACTCAAAAGTAAGTTGATAGGGGGAAATGTTTTAACTTTAAAAAATACAAACCCCACTCGGTGAACCTTTGAGACCTGCATATGTTTAAAGAGAAAAAAACAAATCCCCACAGCAGCTGCAACGTGAAAAACAACACTCTGACGTTAAAAACAAGTAATTCTAATGGTAAGTACCTCAAAGCTTATTTGCAGATAGTTGTACACTCTGAGAAGAAAAAAAAAACCCACCCCGTAATAGGCCTTAGGTCAGCTGCATTGATTTAATGCATTACTTAGGCTGCCAGAGCAGAGGTAGAATCTCCTCGCACTGCATTAGGAGCGCCTCAAGCCTCCGTGACTCCTTTTGATCAAATCTCTGTGAAAGATGAGTGTCATGCCCTCTCCAAGCCAGCTGTGAGGGGACTGCCCTGCGACTGGAGGAGCAGGCTGGAGCGCGGCACTCCGGGGCAGCGAGGTGAGAGCTGGCTGCAGAGGTGAGAGGCAGACACAACTTCGTACTGTAGGTCTGGAGAACACCAAGGGGGAGGATCTTATTTCACTCCCCTGTGCACAGCCTGAGCATACATCAGACCTTGAGGTGCTCAGAGTCAGACAAGAGTAAAGAGGCGTGTGATGGTTCTGCCTTAGTACTTGTACAGGCAGGAGTGTTTCCAGTACTTCTTTGTACAACTCACTGAGGGAATGGGAAACTGTTTTATAGCTCTGGAAACATAAGCACAGTAAGAATGTCTGAGGTAAGGAAAAGTTCTTTGCAGTTCTATATGAATGTGTATTTTTACTGTGCGACTTTTACTTGTGGTTATGCACTGTGAAGATATAGAAAAAAATCTTGCGGTGGTGTTGTTTTGGGTAATGAACAATGGAGATGAGAGCTGGAGGGAGCTGCACTCTCCATTTCTTAATTGCGAAAAGATACTGGGGAAGTAGAAAACTAGTTTATGTGAAAAATCCTGGTTTTCTTTCTGCTGTGCACTGTAAACAACTGTGTGACTTTTCTACAGTAAGTAATGCAGAATTGCAGGCTGATTATAATAAGCAAAGAGATCACTTGTGTAATTGTTCTCCAATTGAAGTAGTAGCATGTAAATCATAAATACTTGACAATGTTTAATTGTACAAGTCCTCAATATACGTTAATAGCAATAAAATCTGTGATTTGTGACTCAGATGTGTTCTGAGTCAAGTGCTTTAAGCAGATACATTATCATTATCATGACGTATAAATGCACTGGAGAGCAGATAGTTTTTGGATCTCCTGAACCATTCCTGTTGAGTTTGCAAATGAAAGCTTCTAGCCAGTTTAGATATTCATACATTTTT
>WUAM01000431.1:107813755-107860616 GCA_024336885.1 Actenoides hombroni | reverse complement strand
ATTATTTCCTTTTTTTTTAATGGTTTTCAGTTTGACTAACCTGGGAGCCAGGCAACATTCTGATATTCTGGGGACATGGGAGAAAGCAAATGAAATAAACTACTTGTGTTTCAATTTAAAGCAAACCATTGTTTGAAAGACATTTAACAGTGGATTTTCACATCTGATTTGAAGTTGGAATTTATTGTGCTCGTTTAGTTGAGGTTGCTATTCAGGCGTTTTCTATATAAATTTTTGTAATTCGTGTGACTCCTTGGCTTCTTGAACCTCTGGAGCCGATTGTTTGTCTTATCTTTTGGTGAGCTAACTCTGCGTTGTGTTGCAAAACCTTGAGGCATGTTGTGTTTCTTCGTGTTCTTGCAGTCTGCAAGTGAAGTCAGCTTCATTAGTTTCATGATGGCACATCAGTGCATGGCTGGTGTTGCCGCTTCCTTCAAGCTACTCCCGGAGCATGATCTGGGCTGCCTTGGTTTGGATAAGCTTGTAAGGATTTGTCAGCCAGATGTGACAAGATTGTCAAGAGGCAAGTAAAGAAGGAGATCTGATATTAATCAGTGCATAGCTTGGAGCCAAACTTTCTCAAATGCAGTGTAGTAACATGTTCTTCTCATTTACTGCTTCTCTTTGTGGCTATAGAACTGCCACTGTCTGAGTTTGACGGTTAAAAGGGATGCCAGCTAATAGTCTTTAATTGTAAGGATACAATTCTAGGTGGGAAAAGATCATATGCTTCTATTTTTAACATCCTTTTGGAAAATACAGTTCTGTTTACTGCAGTTTGCTGAAAAATATGTAAGCATTATGTTAGACGAGAGACTCTGTTTCTCTACTTTGGTTTTAAAAGAGTGAAATTGTGGCTCAGCTCTCAGCGCTGGAGCGGTGGGAGATGGGGAGGGAGCCTCACTCCACTGCAGGTCATGGTGCAAAGTCAGGCTGGCATTATTTTTAACTATTAAAAACAGCACGTGTTGCTTGTCTTTGTTCTAATTACTGGAACAATATACACGGAAGAATGCCTTTCTAATTGCTTCTTTGACAAAAAAGGGGGAAATATGGACTTGGAAAGAACCTATCATGTGTATTTGTTAGATCTCTTTACTGCTGTGTGTATAAGGCTATTAAGTTTTCTTTATAATCAGTGTAGTTGTGCATTTCTCTTTGAATTGAACTCTAGAGGTTTTAGTAGTTTACAGCTTAATCTGCCTTTTATTTTAACAATAGGTGAACATGTAAAAAGTAACTAATCTTACGTTATGGAAAATATATTTTTGCTATACTTACTATATGGAATTTTGCTTGGCTGGTTTATAAAAGTAATTTTTCTGTTTATTCTTTGAACTAGCAAACCATCTACAGCCTCTTTAGAACCCTAAAAAAAAAAAGGTATCTGTAAAGATACCCAAACCTGCAGGAGAGCTAATTCTTCACAGAAACAGTAAAAACTATTACAAATATTGGACCACTTCATGGGCTTTACAATAGCCGAGATGTAACTCTGCCTACTGAGGCTGTAACAAGGTTTGGCCTTTTGATACCAAATGTCTTGACTTCCAGCTTCCGTGCCTGTTCATGATATTGTTAAAAAATCTGTTCATACAACGTTGAGCATGTCATTCCATTTCCAGTCAAGCAAGCCAGTGGTTTATTTTGTTTCCAGTAATAAAGACTTCGCTATGATAATATTAAATACACCTCTGATAAGAAAAGCAGTGCTCTCATTTTATTTTAGATTACAGTTTTTGCTACATATACATGTTTTATAATCATTTTTTTGTATGATTTAGTAAACATTTTTCACGCAGATTTGAGCCAAAACCTTAAGTATGAATCTTGAATTCATTATTCCAGCAAAACATCCACCAAATGCAGGGAAGAAAAAAAATGTTGTTTTGGCCCTCTGGGTCATCTTCTGCCCTTCCTGGCTTCAGCGTTGCAGGAACTCTTCTCAGTTGGCGTGTGCTGGGCAGACAGCAGTTTCTGTCCTAGCAGATGCTATAGTTGAAGTTTTACAGCAAATGTCATCACCTCTCTTCTTTCTGGCTTTAATTCCCGACTATTTCGTTGCTAATTGCTATCTAAAAAAATGTGCTACGGGCCTGAAATTTCAGTATTCAGACTGAAAATAATTAATATTGAGGGTATGTGGAAAAGTGACAATTTTGAACAGATTTCGGTCATTTTAGAACACAGAAAAATGGCATTTTCATTCCACGCTTTAAAACCATGGTAGGTTTTAAAGATATACAAAGAAAAAATACAAAATGCAAACTTTTTACTCCAAATGTCAAATCTAGCTGATTATCAGTGAGAAATGGGTAACTTTTCATCTGAAAGTAGCTGATGTCTGAAAGCCAGTTAAAAATCTCCTCACCTGTGTTCAATGACAAGGAATACTGAGTTTTGAATTGTGAAATTGCCAATGGAGCTCCGCTCTTGCGCAAAATCTTGCGTAACCGTAGCACCATAGATAGCATCATGTGTATGTGTACAAATACTGTTTGGGTTTAAAATTTATGAAATGGCATTAAATGAAATTGTGTAACGCTAAATATTTCAAGAGACTTGTTATTTTTCTTTTATTCTTTAATCCCTGTCTTTAGGGGAAAAAAAAAAGGGGGAAGGGGAAAGAATGTGTGCATGAGAATGTAATGGCTTTGAGACTCAAGCAGTGGTGTGAGGAACTGAAGAAGTTGGGGTTGGCTTTGAAACGTTAACTCACCCACATCGTGCACATCCAGGATTTGATAAACTGGGTGAAGAGCTAAAGGCATATTTTAAAGGGCTTGCAGCTGATTTATACCAATGTTCTTCATTTGTCTGATACTTGCGCATTCGTGTTTATAACTCTTATTCCTTGCTAATGTGGGGCTTGGATTAAACGTGTAATTAAATATCAGTTCCTGGGTAGGTCTGTAGTGTTGGCATTTAGTGTTGTACACGTAGCGTGTCAACATGGAGAAATAGCGGCGATTTGTTTGGCAGATTAAATAGCACCTAGTGCTTTATCCTAAGGAATTTCACACCATTTCGATGCAGTGACTTATCTGTACCCCTAACGCCTGGGCAGGTTTTCTAACCGGTACGCAGCAATCTGTTACTCGTTTTCGAAACGCATTAATAAGAACAATTTTTGCTGTAAATTTATTAAAAAGAGATCTCACTTCAAAATGCTTGTGATAGACACCGCTTGATGCTCAGCAAACAGTTTGCGAGGCGCGCAGGCTGGGGCAGGCACGCCATGGCAGCTGGGGCTCCCTGTCAGAATCAGCAGTAAAGAACAACTAAGATCCCACAAACGTGGCGTTTTTCATTGCACCGTCCGCATCCCTGGGTTCCTTTCCCGAAGCGAGGGGCGGGAGGACGGCGATGCGTGGCCGAGGTGGCCCGGGCTGCCCGGCAGCACCCACCTGTTGGGAGCGAGTGAGATTGATCGCGGCGGAAGCCGATGTTTCCACGAGCACGTTGCCGAACGGCAGAAGGAAGTTTTCCTGTCCGGCGCTTTTTGTTTAAAGAGCAGCAGTCCGAGTGTGCGCGCGCTCTCTCGCTCTCCTTCTCGCGCACGCACGCACATTCTTTTCTCTTTATAATTATTTTGACAGTGCCATTAACGAGAGTTGCCCTAAGGGGCCCTTTAGGGTAAGTGACATGCACGGGGAGTGATTTTCATCCCACAAGTTATGCTGTGATTAAAGCTTGGCCTTGTAGCGCGCTGCCGCCTTTCTCAGAAACAGCTCTCTCCTGCTTCCTCGCCCAGCTGCCGTCGCCCCAGACTGCCCAGAGCTCCTCTCCCCCCCGCCGCAAAAGCTGCCGCCGAGCCCCAATCGGCCGTGGGCTTCTCGGGCTGTACTTGGGTCTCTTCTCTCAGCTCCTCGCTCTCGGGACTGTGCGCAGATAGAAAACCTGAACGACGTGGCGACGCGTGGGCTCGTGGCTCCGTGATTCGGTAGCCAGTTACAAGTGTCTTTTGAATCCCCAGGCAAGGCTGGTGCGATGGGGTGCTGCTACCGGGCATTACCTGTTTTCAGTTCCATCTTACGGAGCTTTTTCACTTCCCACAGTTTTTGAGGCTGTTGTAGTCAACTGTTACAGGGACAATTAAACATTTCTGAGCTCAAGGTGCTCGGCTGTGCCCACAAGAGAGAGATTTGGTCAAATTCTGGGCCAAATTTGGCTTTATTCAGCCCCACTGAGGGAGGTTGTTATGAGGTGATGCAACTTGCTGCCGGATCTGGGTTGTAAATGCTCTGTTTATGTGTATTCTCAGGCTGTGGCTCTTTAAAGGGAGGTCAGGTTTTGGTATCTGACCCCAAATAAACAATATGAATATATACATAAGAATCCAGCTAATTAATGGGATGTATTCTGTGGTCTTATCTAGAAAATGTATTCAACTTGCGGCCTTTGTGTTCTTCGAGGAGTAAAAAACATAACATCATTTCCCTACAGAGGAGGAGTAAGTGGGAGTTGAGTGGTATCAGCACCAGCCAAAATTTTCAGCACAAATAGGTGTTAAGTTCAACTCCTCAATCTGTGTTTGGCCTCTGAAATAGAAGCTTTTTGTCTGGGTTTTTCAAAGGTTCTTGCACCTCCTGGGCTTGGTAGGAGCGTACCTGGTCAGCGCGTATGAAACCAGCCCAGCTACTGAGGAGCCGTCGTGGATTTAGGAGCTGAGGTGTGAGTGTACCTCAGTCTTTAGTGGCATTATAAAAGGCAAGTTGTGGCCCATCTCCATCTTTCCCATCTCTCTTCTAGTTGGTTTCTTAAGCAGGAGACAAGAATTTTGCTAAATTATTTTGCTAATAAGCAGTTTGTCAAATGAATCATCAAGGGCTAGCGTTTTAAACACGTCTGCTAATAGAAGAGGTTGGAGCTCTTAGGTCACTGCTGCTTACTCTGTTTCATTTGTGTGCAACTTCTCTCTACTTAATTAAAATCTCAAAATATGGGAGATATCAGACTGTTTTTTGGATACAACAACTTTCTGGATACAACAGGCTTGCCTGCTTCTCACGAAAGGTGTTTGTTGTTACTTACCATGTTTATTAACTAACTGCATTAACAGCAGCTGCAGCTTTGTTTGGTGAGATAAGACTGTGGCAATAGGTTATGCAGCATTCAGTTTGATACAGTTAGAAATTGTGTAAGGACCTTTTCCTCATTTCAATAATTTTATGTAATTAGTTATTTTAGTCTTAGATATTTTTACATTTTAGTATAGGAAGAGCAGAACTTGCAACAATCAGGACATACATGAGTGGACATAAAAGTACATGAATGGAAATCCCTGCTTTTCCAAGGGCTCAGGCTGTGTACAGACACTATCTGTGGCATGTCATTTACCACGACTGCTTTGACCTCAGCCATAACTGAGATCCCTAAACACATGACAAAAGAAAACACCACACTACACGTGCAAGTTGTAGCATGAGCCAAGTCTGCTGTCTGCAGAGTAACTCTCAGATGGGCCTTGCCATCAGACCCGTTTCACTGCATTGTTGCTTGGTGGCTTCCTTTTCCCTATTCCTTATGTGTTCTCCCCCCTCTACTTATAGGCAGCAGAGGGTTTCCATATTCTGTCCATCTTCTGGGCATCCCGTTTTCTCTTTGAAGTGAGCACGTCAGGAAGAAGAAAATGGCCCAGAGCCTTTCCTTGAAGATGCTGCAGGGGCCCTTGTAATGTTCTCTGCAGGCTGAAGGGATTCATAGCCTCACTAAACTTGGAATATGTTGAAGCTTTCAAGGAACAATAGAGATAGGAGATGCTCAATCTAAACTCTGATGTAATAGCAACGTGCAGTTTAGGCTTAATTGTTGGGCTGTGTCTTCAACAAGTACTTTCACCATCTGGAGCAGCCCGACACTTTCTGTGATTGTACTTGGAATAAGCTGGAATATATTTTAGTTCCAATAGACTGCAGGGAGTTTGACACAGTATCAAAAACTGAAGGCTGTGTTTAGGAAGAACATGCACAGGGCTAAATGTGCACTGTGGAGTGGACAGGGTGGATACAAATACAGGTGGGATAGAGGAAAAAACCAAATATTGTTAGTATGACACAGGCACAGCTGGGCTGTGACACTGTGAGAGTAAGGTGGACAAAAAGTGAACTGAGTACTTGTTTTAAATCATGACAAAAGTGACAGGCACTGTTATTTATCAGGGGATTATATCCCTAGGGGAAGTGGCAAAAGTTGACAAAAAGTGGACAAAGCAAAGCTTTGCTCATTGGATGGTGTGGAAATGTCTGTCATTGACAGAGATGCTTACGATAAGGGGGTTTTAATTTGTCTCTGCTTTCAGTGGTTGTTCAAAAGATTCAAATGCAGTAATCAAATGTAACGGGGTGGTGAAAAAAGGAAGACTTATTTAAACTTGCAACCACAAGAAACCCAGTGTGAATAATAGTTAAAAACAGGTAAGAAAACAAATTGGACAGGAAGGCGGCTCCACACTCATGTATAGTTACAGTTTTCTGTACTGAAAGATGCATACAGATTTGGATTTGCCCTTCAATTGGACTGTACTTCTAATTTAAGAGCTGGTAGATATATCCATCTCTTTACTTGCCATGCAGATCTTTACAAGGTGCAAACAAGAAAGTACTTCCTAATAACCAGACATATGTCCCATGTTTTGTTTTGGTTTTGTTTCCTGCAAAGCAAAAAGAGAGCTTCATTTCTGTGGATTATTCTTAATATGTGAGAGAAAATTGTTACCTGTACTCTCGGAATTACAAAAGCTGTCATGTTTTAGCTGATCTTTCTCCACAAGCGTTCTTGCTGTGGTGCCACTGCAAGTCTGTTCTGCAGAAATGGGATACATCCCAGTTCTTCCCTGTAGGACACGTGCTCACCAGAGCATCTATCTTGCAGGGTTACACATATTCAGTGGGGCTGCGTTTTCTGGGATATAGAGGTGGGATGGCCACAGGAGATTGGGCTTGTTGCTGGAAGCCTGCAATAAAGGACATAAAAAGTGTTATCTGTTCTGTTTCTTCTAATGAAAGTTTTTCTCACGTACTTCTTTCATGCAACTCGTATTTCTTCCCCAAGCTTGCATTTTAAACTGATAGCAAATTCTAATCCCTGCTTTCAAAAGATGTGCCCATAATATGGCATCAATGACACCCATTTTGTCAGTAGCCTTCACAGCGGAGCGGCGAAGCTCTTGCACTCTTCGTGCGAAGGCAGGAGATCAAAAATAACATTACAAAATAAGTAAAAATAATCTTTAAAAATAATTTTAAAAAACACCACACCCAAACCCAACAACAACAAAAAGAAAGGGTTTTTCTTGGATGCCAGAAACAAATGAGGGTGCTGAGCTGTACATTATTGACACTGAAGACCACCAGGGTAGTCTGGGACTTTCTCTTCCATTTTCCTGGTGCCTGCCCTTGCAGCTTGCCCCGCACGCAGAGAGCCAGACCGGCTTCCTAGCAGGAGCTGAGATCTCTGCCTTGGGCCTGACAGGCTCTTCAATATTTACTTACTTTTTAATTTATTTCCCAAGCCAAAGTGCTGTCAAACCAGGATCCACTTAACACTGCATGAGATTTGATACAGTTCTACTGCCCTTCTTCTCTTGCTGCATTTTTTCAAACCTGCTGTTAGTGTGCTGCAAGAGAGCAGAGGTCCCAAAAGGCTTCAGGAGAGCGTAGATGATCTCAAGCTTGCTTGATGAAATGAAGCCTGATAATCTACCCTTGAATCAGAATGAACTTGTCCCGTTAGCTTGTGCTTTCCTTTAGCTGTGAAGGCTGCAAGTGGGCTGCAAAGAAACGCTCGGTAACATTTGAAGCATAATCGAAACCACGTCGATATCTGGGAAAAAAAGATGTCAGCAGTCATGACTTTCAAGCAACAGATGTTAAGGTTTCTTTTTCAGTGATTAGTAGCTATATGTTTTTCAGTGGCCAGTTGAATGGTTAATCTGTGCCTTTCATAATGAGGAATCATTTGTATTAAAAGTCCAATATTCAGATTCCCACAGTCATGCTGGTAAAACCACAGAAAATTTTGATCAGAATTTTCAAGGAAGTGTTGCTGATAATGGGTTTGGAAAGATCCATTTATGAGAGAGTGACTGGAAAGCAATAGGATCCTTGATCTTAGCATAAGATTTATTGTTGTACGTTTCTGGAAAGCTGAACTAAATAATAGACCTGAATGAGAAAAAATTTCCACTTTAATTTCCATGTACATTTCCAATCCTTTAATTATGATTTTAAAGCTTTAGCTGTATGTAATGTAGAAAGTTATTCCTTTGTTCTGTAGAATGAAATTGTGTTTACATTCCACTTGTTGGGAAAATAAAGCTCATTAAAAGACTTGATATAATTACGGTACCTTAGAATAGACATATTAAGGGTAGTAGGATTAATAGGCAAAAGACAAGCATGAAGTTTTGCTAAGGCTCTCTTCATTAAACTCTGATATAAGTTAATTTGGGAGAGAATGAAAGTGCATCTTTTACAAGTGCCTTTTTAAGTTGAATGATAGATGAAGGTTTGAAATTGTGACTGGCTGATTATTTTAAAAGTACATTTTGCCATGCTATGTATTCACTGGAACTGTATTAACACAAATGCTGCTAGAAAAGTTTTAGGAGACACAGGCACTGACAAGCACCAATGGAGGGATGCGTTACCGGCTTGTTTCTTCTCAGGGATTGTATTTTTTAGGTTGGTGACAGATCCCTGATTTGAGGGGATACCTTTGATATGTCAGCAGTATGCAAGCTAGCTATGGCTGGTGTCCAGAAGCAGTGATGTATTGACTTGAGAGGGGATCAATCCCACGTTTAGAATAGAAGGGGAACTCTGCTTCCTTTCTACGAGCTGCTTTCATACATGTAAAAGAAAATGTCATCCTTTTACTCTTTCTGGTTTTTTCCATGTGTGGTCTTCTACACATATAGAGGAGGACACAATAAATACACATACCATATAGAAGAAAGATCTTACACAAAGCTAGGAAATGCAGAATTTTGTGCGGTGTATCTTTCTTCTCCAAGTACAGAAATGAAAAACTTAGTTTTAAAGGTCAGTGGTTTGTGGAACATGTCCAAAGGAAAAGGAATGTAAAAAATTTTGAAATCTCAATTAACTTATTATCATGACAGCTTTTTTCATTGTGCATATTTCTGCTACTTCTTGCAGAAAAAAGGATGTGCTCTTTTGTAATTTTGTCTGGAGGGACTGCAAAAGGTGCATTCATGGAATGCACTGTAGCTTACCAAAGCTAACAGCATTGCCTATGGAAGGGGCTCAGTCTGTGCAAGTCACAGAGTGTTGTCTATGTACAGAGGTAGAAAACTTGAACTGCCTTATTGTTTGATATCTTGTGACAGAAATTAATCAGCAGCCGACTACACCTTTTTTCTGCTGACTTTTCCATAAGAAATTTATGGGGTTTTATTGTTACATGAAAGTATTGTAGCATCTAGGTGAAAATATATCCTCCATTAAGGTGAAGTAAATCACACTGCGTGATATTGATGTGCACTTTATGACTTCGTGGGGAGCACGGAGCTTTTCTCAAGAACTCAGTATTTTGCAATGGCTCCTTTAAAAGATTAAAGGCAAAGTGATTCAGAAATTTCAGTAGCCCTGTTGCCATTTGTTCCAGTCCTTCAAATAAAGATGAATCTCAGCATCAAGTCACTGCAGTGTGGAGACCTGCATGTAAGTTGGCTCCTTGATAAGCCCAAATGAAGTCATGTAAGGCACTAGGCATCCAAACGTCCTGCACGTGCTTCTTTGTGGTAGCCTGTTGTATGTAGAGTCCTCTTCTGTCCTGAATTAGTCAAATTCTTCAAGACTAAAGAAATGCCCGCTGCAAACCCCAATGAAATTACCTTGCTCTAACATGGTTTTCATTTTCATCATTCCGTGTCCATCTTTCTCAGCCGGGTTGTCCAAGGAGTTGCTGCTTTGTACGTTTTCCAAAAGTGCCAGTGTGGGGATACCTGCATTGAGCAGATGTTTTTTCTTTCTTCAAGTCTTGTCTTGCTTTTCTGTGGGTATTAATAAGTAGTGGAAGTCCCCGTTTTGCATAAGACCCTAGGAACTGGAGTAGGAACCAGCAGCAGGCATAACTTGGCCTTATTTCATATTTGCCTCTCTGTACTTTAAAATGTAAAACATTTAATTTTAAAAGCAGAGAAATGCAAACACGTTACAATTGTATCATCTAACTTTTGGGTTTTTGTATTCCAGTGCAGAATTTCTGCATATTAATTTCTTCACTTTCCCTCCCTTAATAAATATTCCATTTATGCAGGAACTGTTCTCAGTATCGGATCTGAGCAGTACGGAATCTGACAAATGCTTTGCTCAGTTGCAGCCCCTAGGGAGCTTTAACTAGGACCTCAGAGTTGTGTCTCTGCCTTCTGCAGCAGATGGGCATGTACAGAAGACAGCATATATTCCAGGAAGCAAGTCTGTATTACCCTGTTGATTAGGAATATCTGAAAACTAATTTGATTTGCATTATAGAAGACCTTGATGAGAGTAAAGTGATGCACAATTTGAATGGTGCAACTGGTTTGTCTGTTTGTGTGCTCGATTTTGCCTGTTATCTTTCAAGCATTTCCCTTGTAAACTGTGACTGGTATAGTCTTTGAGGAGTTGGGGTACTTTTTGGTGAGCTTTGTTACTGAGAAGCATTAATGAGCTCCTGTATCTTTGATGGGATAAACATATTCTGTGTGGATACTGCTGTACGTAAGGGATGGCATCTACACAAAGCTAACGAGCGGGGCTCATTAGAACTCCTATACTGCAGTATGGAGTTCCAGCAAAACTTCAGGAGAGGGGGACTTTCAACTGTACGTCTTTGTTTTCAAACCTTCCTGAAGAAAGTGATCTTACATGAAGATCATAGCTTAGGAGAATGCACAAGAATACTTCATTATTGTTATAAAGGTGCTTTAGCCTAAATAAAACCACGGAAGTGTTGCTACCTATGTGATTAAACATCGTGCTTCCATAATATTCTAGAATTCCAGCTGGTGACTGGTTCTCTTTACAGCAGAGGTGGTCTTGCCTAACTCAGGTTTTCCCTGGAGTATTGACATTGCACGTTGGTAGGTATGTGCTGGTCTGTTAGCTTTGTCTTCATATGGATTTTATGGGTGTATTGTATATGTATCATCTGTATGCTCTGGATGGTGCTTATATCTTACCTATCACCCTCTCCATCGATTTCCAGGCGATCCGATGCACTCTGGTGAACTGTAGTTGTCAGTGTTTCAAACCTGGGAAGATAAATCAGCGACAATGTGAGCAGTGCCGGCATGGATGGGTAGCACATGGTAATCTTCCTTCTTGCAATCTCTATAAAGCCTTTTAAGATCCTCCTCACTACAGCGTGCTTTTTGTGTCACCCCCTCACCCCCCCACATCCCAATATGAGTTCCATTCGATTTCATCTCTCTCATGACTCAAGTTTATTTACATTTTGTGTTTTTATTTTCAGCCCTGAGCAAATTAAGGATTCCCAACCTCTACCCATCAAGCCAGGTAGAAATAGTTCAATCCAATGTTGTCTTTGATATCAGTAGCCTCATGCTGTATGGAACCCAAGCCATTCCTGTGCGCCTTAAAATTCTGCTAGATCGGCTTTTCAGCGTTCTGAAGCAGGAAGAGGTGATACAGATTCTCCATGCTCTGGATTGGACACTTCAGGATTATATACGTGGATATGTACTACAGGTATTTAGAGGGGCTTCTTAAATATCAGTATGATTGCTAAGTAGTATTTCATAATGTTTTCTAGCTCAGTTTTATCGGTAGTTCACAATGGTTAACAGTGTGGTGCCTCTGAAAGGCAGTAATAGACTTGTACAAGCTTAGCACCAGAAAAGAAAGGGTGGATTTTTCACTATTGGTCTCTTTTTAGTCAGACTTAACTGAAATCTTCCTACTTTGCTCAAATCTATCAACAAAGGTAAGCCAAGATGAAAAGAACAAGTTACTGGGAATGTATCAAAGTAAAGGCTTCAGATTTTGCTCTAGTATTGTTTAAGAGTAACCTCATTGTTTAAATATCAGAATAATACATTGACAAATAAACCTGCCATCATTTTAAACACCAGGGACAATATTCATCTCTGGCATAGTGCTGCTGACTTTCCTGGAGCTACAGCAAGGATGAATTTGGCCCTGTGTGCTCACACCGATGTTAGTCCTTGCTACTGTGGAAGTTACCTTTTATGTAAAGTAACATTATGATCTTACATTATGACACGAATCAATATTTAATGGTCTTGATAATCTTGCTTTTTAGTGTTAGGATTAAAAATATGGAATCAATTACCTTGAACCTCTACCACATGAAAAATTTATAGTGTTACGTTCTTCATCATCTTAGAAACTCTTACATGCACTGTGAAAAATCTCAGTAGGCCATCAAATACATGTTCTGTGATAAAATATTTATTGTAGTTATTGGGAAAAGTTAGGCATAGCTAGAGTTTGAAAGAACTCCAACACTCTAGTGTAATTACAGCTGTGCTCTGTGAACACTGGCAATAGATCAATACAGGTTCATTTGTTCTCTGATCTTAGTTGCTTGGAAGATTATTAAACTTGCAATGAAAGAATACTTGACTTAAATGAGGAGCTAAATCTTGGTCTGATTGCTCCATCTCTGCTGGCTGTACTTACATGATACAAACTGTTGTTCAAATGACGTGTCTTAATTTTTGTGGAAAAAAAATAGTCTACTGGAAAGTATTACTGTTCAGAAAGAAATAATAATACTAATGTGGTAAAATTTGGAAGAAAGCATCACAAAATTGGCATTAATCTCTCATTAAGTAGAATGATTTTATCATTTTGCTAGAGTCCTTGAAAAACTGAGAGATTATGGGGAAGGTTGGGGTTTTTTTTGCCTTAACTAAAGTCTGACTCATTTAAATATTTTTGGCTTTAGGATGCTTCAGGAAAGGTGCTGGATCACTGGAGCATAATGACCACTGAAGAAGAACTGGCCACTTTGCAGCAGTTTCTTCGTTTTGGAGAAACTAAGTCCATTGTAGAGTTAATGGCAATTCAAGAGAAAGAAGGACAATCAATTATAATACCACCGCCGACTGCCAATTTGGATATTAGGGCATTCATTGAGAGCTGCAATCAACACAGTCCTAATTTTTCTGCTTCCTTGGACAAAATAAGTCCCACCAACATTCATCCCTTTGAGAATATTGTAAATAACATGGCTTTCATGCTGCCGTTCCAGTTTTTCAGTCCAGTGCCTCCACCTTTGATAGGTTCACCACCGGAAAGACATTTGATTGAGCAAGGTCAAGACCACTGCAATGAAACTAAACAAGATGTTCAGATACCATTTTCTGAAAGCAGCTTCTTAACTTCTAGTTCTGCACCATTTCAGGTTGAAAATGAGAGGGGCATAAACGGTCCAGATGTCACCACTAAAACAGAAGACGATGCCCTTTTAAGTGATTCCAGTTCACATAATACAGCAGCAAAGCTTGAAATGACAGCGCTATCTCCAGAAAACAAAATGAAATCTGTTGAAAAAAATGGCACTGGGCCAAGGAAAGGGCGTGTTTTCTGCACGGCCTGTGAAAAGACATTTTATGACAAAGGTACTTTGAAAATCCATTACAACGCCGTTCATCTGAAGATAAAGCACAAGTGCACAATCGAGGGCTGCAATATGGTGTTCAGCTCTTTGCGTAGTCGAAATCGCCATAGTGCCAATCCTAACCCCAGGCTCCACATGCCAATGAACAGAAATAACAGGGATAAAGACCTGAGAAATGGTTTGACCATTGCTGGACCTGGGGACAGTAAAAGGACAGAGTTTACAATTTTAACTCCGGATAGCAGAACCATTACCAGCTACGCCAGCTCTTGTACGGACTCAAAGGGCCAGGCTGGATTCCCCAGTATCGGACAGAACGGTGTCCTCTTTCCAAACCTGAAGACAGTTCAGCCAGTTCTTCCCTTTTATCGTAGTCCAGTCACACCAGCTGAGCTCGCTAATACTCCAGGTACTCTTCCTTCCCTGCCTCTCGTTTCCTCCTCAATACCAGAGCAGCTCGTTTCAAACGAACTGCCGTTTGACATGCTACCCAAGAAGAAATCTCGTAAATCAAGTATGCCTATTAAGATAGAGAAAGAAGCTGTCGAGACGCCCAACGAAAGCAGCGACGTTGCCAGTTCTGAAGATGACACGCGTCTGCAAGTGGTAAGCGATGGAGAGCTTGAGACCTGTGAGCGTAAGCTAGAGAAGCGGGTGACCGACAGGGTGGAAAAGCACCCCCATTCAGGTAATTCATGGAAATCTGTCTCTGGGGTGGAGGGCCCAAAGTATTTTGAATCTGTCTTTGCACCAGATAACAAATACAACAAGGATATCTCTGAGAATGAATTTCATCACTGTGAGAAAGAGGTTAAACCGGAAGAAAAGCAACCATTAAAACTAGTTTCCCATGAGATTATATATGAAGATCCAAAACACCACCACAATGATGTTACCAAACCGATGACTGAACCCCCCCTGTATGTTAAAGAGCAGTCAAAGCGCAGGATCCCTAACAATGACTGCCCTGAATTGCAACACCACTTGCTGACCGGGGGCTTTTTCAGCGCTTTGTCAAACAGGGGTGCTGCCATTCCTTGTTTCGAAGACTCTAAAGATCTGGATCATGTCAGTCAACATGCACTAGGGACTCAGAAGGAAGAGAGCCGCTTTCATTGTGACATCTGTAAGAAGACTTTTAAAAACCCTTACAGTGTAAAAATGCATTTTAAAAATGTACATCTCAAAGAAATGCATATTTGCACAGTTGAGGGCTGTAATGCTTCTTTCCCTTCTCGTAGAAGTCGAGACAGGTAAGATAATTATAAACAAAATTGTATTTATTTTGCCATCACAATGGGACCTAATTTGAAATTAAAATGAGTGTTTGAGGAATGGAGCCTGCAAAGATTTTCTGTGTATCCTCGTATAACAGGTACGATAACTTATCAGAACATTCAAGAAATGAAAATCCATTGAAAGAAACATTTCCTTTCCACTAGACTACGAGGTATTAAATAAAGCCGTGAAAATTTCATAACTGATAAAGACTGCAGTAGTTGAAAGAATACTTTAGAACATAAAGGGAAAGCCACAAGGGTATGAATTCAGCAATTTTCCAGTAGATGCATGTGTGGACTTACATGTTTAATATGTACTTTCATGTGTATCTTAATGTATAGTGTTCTTTAATGAAAAAGCAATGAGATCAATTCAGGAGATCTTCACTTGCCCTTTTCCTTGCCTTACTCGAGGATTTTGAACAGAGTGGTGCGAAAAAGCCCGTAAGAAAAGCAAGATTCCTTTATGTCAGTGCAAAATTAGCATCGCGCAGCGCTAGTTGAGCCCACACTATCTGGTGTGTATCCACATTGGTAGTGCCTTTATGTGAGATTATTGTATGAGACTCCTAAACTCTGTCATGATCTTGATTCAGTTTACTGTTAGCTGCAGGGTTGTGTCGATGTAAATCATTTTCTTTCAGCCCGTTGTGCGCATAGGCTGAGAAACAAGAACTGAAGCTTTATTGTTGGCCATCAGTTACGTGTTTGAATTGATAAATGATAAGCAAGGAGCCTGTTAAAGTGTGACTTCAGCGTTGTAAATGTTTTCTAACTCTCCCGTAGCAGTGTTAGAGCAGCTTTTGGCTGCAGGAAGCATGCCTGGATAGTAGTTCAGAGTGACACAAGGTTTAGATTGTGTGTAATCTGCTAGGAGTACTGGAGCCAGCTGATAGAGTCCAGAGAGAGGATGAGCCAGTCTCTGAGGGCTGGCTGCTGCATCTGAGATGCACAGATTCATCTGCTGCTGTCAGGCCTTCATACCCTGATCTGTTGCCTGCATCTTCCCAGATGTGAATTCCTCTCCACTGTAACTGTGATACGGGCTACAGAAGAGAAGGCCAGCAGTAAGATTTGCATTCACATGCCACAAATTCCTTCCCACACCAACATATTCAGTTAACTTTTAACGTAGATGGGTTTGGAAGATGGCTTATTAAAAAAAAAAAAAAAAAAAAAAAGAAAAGAGCTAGCACAAGAAAGTTCCCAAGCTTTGTGCACAACACCAGTCATTGGGAACAATTCTGCAGAATTATCCAGACTTAGCAGAGAGCGCTGGGACTGCAGGTGCGGAATATTTCTGTGCCTTTTTGAACAGCTCAGGGTTTGGATTAAACCATGACAGCAAGGGGAAAAATGAATGTTTTCACTGCCTTGCAGTAAGCTGAATCTTCTAGCCAGAGCCTGGAAGTTCCCAGTGAGCTGATTGATAGTATTCCATGAGGAGCAGTGTTTTCATATGTTTTGGTGGCTTTAAACTGAATCCAGTGATCCCCATTTGAAAACTTCAAGTTACATTAAATGCAGTATTCCCTTCTTCAAGGATATTCCTGCCAAGGAAAAGCTGTGCACTGATGTGTACAGCTGCATCGTGGCACATAGTTACAATACTTGAGACCGTCAGTATTTTTTTGCTGACTGAGATGTCACTTCTTTCCTGCTTTGTCCATTAGGAAAGAATCTTGTTTCTTCCTCCGCTCAGTCCATTCTCTGATCTTAGTTCAGTACCCAGGTTTTTAGTCTGTCCCCCAACTCTTTTAGGCCCAGCTCTAGATCTAGTGGAGCAGACAGCTATCCACAATGCAGGAGAGAATCTGAAACATTGATTTCTGTAGAGTTATTTCTGATATATGCCAGTGCAAGCAAGTTCAAATACCCAGTCACATGTGTAAATCATCCGTGTGCACTCCCAGTGTGGGAGCTGGGCAAATTAGAAGTGTACAGTTCATGCATGCTACTAAATATTGATTTTTTTTTTCTTTGTTAATGATCATTATGAAACAGCTGTTGAGGCGAAACACTTTCTTGCTAAGCTTGTCTTTGTTCTTCTAGACATAGTTCAAACCTAAATCTCCACCATAAGCTTCTGACTAAAGATACACTGGAATTCAACAACCATTTCAATGCAACATACCTCTTGAAAGACATGGCTAAGGAGTTTTGTCAAGATGTCTCTTTAAAACAACAAGTTGGACATACTTCTGTAATCTTCCAAGGAATGAACAGAACAGGCAGCTTGGTTTTTCCAATGAGCAAAATTAGCGAACCCTGTTCTGAGAGTTACGGATACGATCCATTGAATGATGGAGGTGTTCTGGATCTAAGCACTACTTCCAGCATTAAATCTGAGAGCAGTGCTCATTCTTCTTGGGATTCTGACGGAGGAAGTGAAATATGCACCATGCCCTTGGATGATAGTGATGAAAGCTGTGAAGGACCCAGCCTAATGCCCAATGATGAACTCTACCAAGACTGTACTTTAATTGAGAAAGCTAATCAAAACTTTACAAATTTACCTTCCAGTTTGCCAATAACTTGTCATATATGTCAAAAAACTTACAGTAATAAAGGAACTTTCAGGGCTCATTACAAAACCGTGCATCTCCGCCAGCTCCACAAGTGTAAAGTCCCAGGTTGCAACACGATGTTTTCATCCGTTCGCAGTCGGAACAGGCATAGTCAGAACCCTAACCTGCACAAAAGTCTGGCTGGGTCACCAACTAGCCTACAATAGATCAAGCAGATCTTCATTTATTTCTGCTGAAAAGTAATCATTTCAATTAAGGAATGTGTTAACGTTTAGTTTTATTTAAACTCATTTGACTTCTAGCCCACTCAACAACACCGGTCAGATTCTTCTCTCCTGTGCGTGCTCTCCAGCAGTTTCATTTAGCAAAGCTTGGTGCTGTAGTTTTTGTGCAATTGTTTGGTTTGATGTTAAATAGCTAAAGCTTCTGTAAGGAGAAAAAAAGCCTTTTACAAATGGGGAAAATACGGAGACATTAACTGAAGTATTTCTGATGCCTTTGAAGTATTACTTGCCAACAATAGGAGCTTCAAATGAGAACCATCATCCCTTGTGTTTACATGTGAAATGAGTTGTTGTGTCGTTGCAGAAGTGAGTAACCTTTGGGGTGATTTACCTCTGGTTGGGTTGAGAGTTTTGGGGCTACTACTTTGTTCCAGAAACCGTAGTCTGAAGCTGACTTGCAGTATTAGTTGAATGTGGTATTTGCAGATTACTATCTCACAAAATCCAAAGGATAAAATACAAATTTAGGAAGACTTTGCATACAGAGTAAATCTGAAAACCCCTCAGTCCTCACTCTTTAAGTTGGCATTTCAGTTGAATAACGATTGCAGTGTTTTGGCTTTCTGAGAATTTAATACCATTTGCTTTGCAAAAGGAGGGGCTGCCTAACTTGGCAGGGCTGCCTGAATAAATCAGAGACATTCTGAGAAATTGTAGTGATAGAAAGAATGAATAGGTTAAGCTAAAATTTCTGAACCACAACAAATGCATCCATAAAATAGGGAGGAAAAGCAAACCCTTTGATTTAAATTGCACTTTTTGAGTTCCACTTTGAGGAAAAGTTTTTGTTAAAAATATTTAAAAAAAAAAAAAAGGAGGGGTGGGGGGAACCCCAGAGAGACAAAGTGGATTGATACCTTCCATGAATCAGCAGTTGCTGTTTCTCTTACTGGACTGGGGGGGGAGATCACGTTGATCTTTGTAACAGAAGAATGCTTATTCCCATTCACACCTTTTCTTTTTTTTTTTCCTTTTTTTTTTTTTTTCAATGAGAACATTGTTCAATATCTGTTAAAATGTTTAGTATCGTTGTACTTGTCCCTGTAATTAACAGTATTCAGCATTATGTTCTATGCACTTAAGAAGACTGGTCTTGCATTGTATTTAAAAAACACTTTAATATTTAATTTGTAGTTACACCATACAAATACTGTCTGTAGTTGTGGTGCATCTTCTTTGACTGAATCATTTCCAAAAAAAAAAAAATAAGAAAACAAGTTTTGACATTACCTTTTTATTATTTTTTTTTACTTTAATTCACTAATTGAAATCTGTTGATCAATTCCAGTATGCAAGCATGATACTGACAGCACAATCTGTAGATATTATACCAAAGCTCTTACAGTATTTGTGGTTTCTAGAACTAGTCTGGTTTTCCAGTATAACTGGATCTTAGTCTTCATTCATTTTTGTGACCAAATAAAAATAGACTGAATTTCTGGATTTCATATGTATGTAGAAAGAAAAGTACAATGCTATTGCCATATGTCTTGATGTTTAACTTATTCTTAAAAATACTATGCTATTGTAACCATTTCATATTGTATAAAAGAAACAAAAGTGGACTGAATATTTCACTAATTCTTTTGAAAACTGGTTTGTGTGTGAGTATGGGTTATGCAAGGAAAAAAACATGACAGTTGTAAATGTTTGTGCACACTAGAAATTGTTCCCATGCATTGTGTAAAGTAATCTTCTATTTTTTTAATTTACAGTAGGTTTATGTGATATTTAAAATAATCCATTTGTGCTTGAAGCTGTCAGGAAATATTAGCCTGGGGAAAGTTGTGCCATTGCTTTGAGGTTTTGTGTTTTGAGGGGGGGTTAGTGTTCTGGGGTTTTGGGGGGCACTTGGGTGGTGTTTGTTTTTTTTAATATGGGAACTCCTATCAGTGGACGTTGTGGTTTGAAAGCTAAGGGCACAGTCGTAGGAGACACAATTGCTCCCAGCCTTTTGATAGTATCAATCAATTATTTGTTATCCAGCTATTTCAAGCTCTTTTTATATATATATATAAACCTATTTGTTTAATCATAAACAGTGTTTTTTTTGAAACAAAGAGTGATGTAAACTAATGCTGTAATGCCCATTAATTTAGTTTTCATTGTGTCCAAAAAGGAAACACATTTGTATACCCCAATAATTTTGTATGTGTTAATAAAACCAAATAATAATGCCTCTGGTTGATTCAGAGAAGTAGGCTTTTGTGATTGAAAAAACTACTATTCTTAATTCAAAAAAAATAATGATTCTGAAAATACATTCCATCTGTAGGGAGCACTGTTTTGACAATGGTACTAACTTACTCCCTAATAAGGAAGCGTCACTATTTTAACAAGCCATTAGAAATAATGTCATAAATGTTGCCAGATATTTTATTTATTGTTTTTATTGTTTTTATTTTTCTTTGTGCAGTAGGCAAAGGTAGAGATCAGTGTAAATGCCACCAGCTAAACAGAAGGTAAATATCTCACCATTGAGAACTGTGCTAAAAGAGATCTTTTGGACCCTATTTATACTTTATATTTTGGAAAGGTTTCTTTGTTATTTCTCCAAAATCTAGACAGGATGGGAGATTTATCAGACTGGGCTAAGCCCTTAGTACCCATACTACAGCATATGTATCTCATGAACCACTTGTGTAGCTCCCTCCTCCTAACGACCACAATGTGGCTGGACCAAGGCTTAACATCTCCTGTTAGTTTTAAATACGTGTGATGCTTAGAGCAGCCTGTATCACATATTCACCACAGATGTTGAAGGAAGTAACCTCACTTCAGAATAGTAGTAACATTATTTTTGGAGCTTTTCAGAGTCAGTCTGGAAAGCTGAAGCAGCTTCCACTGACTGGGGCTCAGCTCCAGAGATGTTTACATCTGTGATGTGAGTATGTGCAGTTGGAGGGTCAGATCTTTATGTGAGATTTGAAGTGGGCCTGGACATGCCCACCCTTGCTACCCAAATATGTTGGTCCATTTTTTTTATTTCTGTCTTTGTTTTTTTCTCCTTAGAAAACAAGAGTCTCAAAAACTAGATGCTGTCACCTTTCTGTGACTCCAAAGGAGCAGGCAGAGATGCACACTGCAAGGTAGCCACTCTGTACGTGTGAGCATCCGATTTCTCAGAATACAGGTATTTTGACTAGTTCTTGGTAGCAAAACTATATTGCTCTGAAACAATGAGTGTTCTAATACTTACTGGAGTATTTGCAGAAATTCATTCTGAACAGAGTGTAAGGGATCTGTTTTTATAGCTCCAGTACTTTGAAAGGAACTGCAGCAAAACCAGAGACTATTGTTTCTGTATCTTTAGGGAAGTTATGCACTGTAAACCCCAGCAAAGTGGAGAAAGAAGTTCTGAAAATACCTGTCCAATGCCCTGCATTGAATAGGGAAGCCTAAAAACCAGCTAAACTACTTGGACTTAGTCCAGGGAGTTTTAAAATAGGGTGCCAGATCCTCCCTGAAAAGGGTTCACAGGCAGCTTCTGATTAATCAGCAAGCATTGGTTTGAGAAATGCAGCTAAACTAAAAACACCTTTAGAGTTTGAGATACAGCCCATAAGGATTCCATCCAGCCTGCAAGTGAGTGTTCATTTCCAAACTGAAATGAGAGTTTGACTCTGAATTGGGCAGGAGACAACAATGCAATAAGAGAAAGAAGGTTGGAAGGTTGTATCGAAAAAGTTTTGTACAGAAAGCCAGGCTACAGGTTTTGTTCAGATCAGCATTTACTGCCAATTCCCCCCTGCCTGTGAGGGGAGGGCAAGACAATATATAAAAGGTAAGGTTTGAAGCTGGATTAAGTATGCATAGCGTGATCAAGTCGCCTTTGAATTACTTGGAACTGTTTTGGAAATCTCTTGAACAGTTTGCTGGCTAGTGAGATTTCCACGTACCCTCAGCAAGCATGCTTCTGAGGGTAGACAGGCTTTGAATTTCCCCTTGCCTTCACCCCCCCAGCTCCCTATGCCTTTTGGCACTCCTTGCATTGCAAGAAGTTGCTAACTTGCAAATGTGCTGTTGAAACCACCCTGTTAAGCTCTAGCCCTGTCAGCTCCATTCCCTGTGAGCACCCTTCATGTGTGTTCTGCAACAGGTAATGTCATGAAGTGACAGTCCCTCTCTGGTGAGTACTTCACCTAATTCTACACCAGTTCAGAGCTTCACAGAAGCACTTGTAGCCCTTTGTATTGTGTCTGTGTAGCTCCTATCCTAAACTGGTAAAACTGACCGTGAATTACTTGCAGTTATTGCTTGCAGATGCATGTGTTTAATAAGCACAGAAGTTGCTTTTAACTCCTGAGTGCAGCACTAAAAAGTTTGTCAAACTTGTGCTTGCCGAAGTCTCTAGCAAAACTCTTGCTAGTTTGAAATGTAAGGAGTACCATATATCAGCATCCTTCTACAATTTTTTTAAAACTCTTTTTTTTTTCTCTTCAATAAATTAAGCCAAATCCATGCATGTCTTAAGTGTGAGGGGATTCTTTGCTTCAGTCTTTTAAATCTTAGGTTGCTAACCTTCTAGTTCTATAGTTTCTGCTCGTTCCATATAGGGATTTCCATAATGTGTCCTCTTATTACTATTAGTTCCCACCTCTACCAGTCTTTTGAAGCTTACAAATTTCAGTAGAGGCAGTCATTGAAGACTGTACACTTAGCAGGTAGTTGCAAGTCCAAGAAACTGCCAGGATTGGTCTGTGGAAATTACGACTTTCTGGGAAAGCGTGTTGATGTGCTGCTTGAAAAGCAGTCCTAGAAGCACCATAAACTAGAAAAAGCCCAAGCCTTCCCTGTCATATGATGATATAAGTGAGAGAATTCAGTACTTTTGAAGCTTCCCTGTTGACTTTTTGAGGTTTTGAGTCAGACTGTAAGTTTCTTCAGATGTGTGATGCATTTCCTACTCATTCCCTGTCTGTGCATCTTCTACCACAGCCTAGCATTTCTCAAGGCCAGAAGCCCGACCTGCCCTTCTCATTGAAACATAAAGACATAAACCTGGCTACCCGTGAGCTGGCTGTTAAGGATGAACTGAACCATTCTGGATGTTTTTCCACCTTCTCTCTGTATCTTCAAATTCAGAAACAGCTAGTCCTAACAGGAATAAACAGCAAGGGCTTCTGAATTTTTTTTTAAGAAAAGAGGATCCTTGAGTTGTAAGTAACATCCTATTGTTAAGGGCTGTGCTGAGCAACTCACACTGCAGTAAAAGTGAGCAGACAAAACCATTTCAATCTGAGTACTCATTTTAATTCCAAAACTATTATTTTTAATTATAGTCATTATACAAGTCCTTTTCTAGAAAACTATTTATCTTATCTGAATCTGCTGATTTGTAAGAATCACATATATATGTATGCACTCCATGCATATGTAATTTATGCATACATATATCAATACAAAATATAATTACATATGCACAGGGCTGCATATTCATGTTAAACCTAATTCCAATCTCATTTAAGGTAATTTCAATTAATTCAGTGGAACAGGGTATGTAACACTAGAGTCATGTCTCAACAAGGAACCTGTTACATGTGTGAGTGCATAAGCTCATGTCGGCTGCTTATGCTGCTTTGGAATTGCTACCTTACTGAAGTGGGTCAAAATGTAATACTTTGAAAGAACAAATAAGTTTTACTAATTTCTATGCCTCCATCTCCACTACAAATGACTAGTTTGCAGCTATATTTCCATATCACCAATGTAACAACTGTACTGTGAAAAGTGTTTGCTGGTAAGGTAGCATGGGACAGCCAGATCCTGGGTAGATGTAAAACACTAACTCTTGAGTGAGCTCTGCCAGTTCAGGCAAGTTTGAAATCTGGACCTTATGACATTCTGACAGCCTCCAGCCAAAAATTCTCAAAGAGAGCAAAATGTGTCAGTGTTTGGTGTGTAGAGATACGGAAGAATGAGGAGCGGCCAGAGTGACTTTAGAGGAGACGCTAGCAAAACAACATAACTTACTGGAGAGGAGACACATTATTGCTGCTCTGGGAAGCCAACATCTGCACCTCTGTGTGGGATGATATAAACTGTACGTTGGATTCCTGAGCACAGAGAGGCCATGTGCAAGTGAGAGGTATACACAGGCTTCTCAGGCTGTGAACAGCTTGAATGGAGTGTGCTCCAAATGAATAACTTGCCTAATGCTATCACATGCACAGCAGTTGAGGGCTTGATAATAATATCTACAGAAAGGAGGGATAATCTCTTTTCAGAAAGTCACTGGGCAAAGGTTCGAGCCTTCACTGATGCCCTATAGACTGTGAGCCTCTCTGCCTTCCTAGACACATGCAGGATAAACTGTGAGTGAAATCATCTACTTTGCTTGCTTTCCCAACACTCTGCCCCCCCCTTTCTGCTTTAGCAAAAGAACCTACATCTTTACCCTCTGTATGCAAAGGATGCAGTGTCTAGGGCCTCTGCTGTGCCCATCCCTACCCTTCAGCTATTTCTTCATCTCCTTCCTTTCCAGAGGGGATGGGAGTTGGGGGGGTGGGGACACCTGGATTTCTCTCACCGCTGTGGAGTTTGACAGAAGTCTTCAGGATCCTTTTGCTTTTTTTCTCATCCTTCTCTTGAACAAACAAGAATGATGAAGAGCAGAAGCTGGAAATTAAACTGGGGGGCTATAATTTGGAGAGTATCTACAAGACGGTTCCAAAGGGTGAAAGAGTGCCTGGAGCATATAGTTACTAATGGAGGTGACATTTGTGTACTTTTGTGAGCTGTCACCATTCAGAGAGCAGGAATCTTTAATGAGCTGTTCCTTCTAGAGTATTAGCTGTGGCAGAAAGGGAGATCTTTCTTTCTTGAAGAAAGCAGTAGGAACTGAATAGAGGAGAACCCATTTTGGAAGCTGTGCAGTTATGAGTGGCCCCTGCCAGTGAGCAGGTGAAGATCTTCTGAGAGATGAAGCAGGAATGGAGGAAGATCTGCATGTTGGAAGATAAAAGGCAAAATTTCTGTAATCTCTGATTCACTTTCTCTGTTCCTACTCTTTCCCCTGTTGCATTTGAGATGGATACTCTCCTTCTTTTTCCTGTACTCCGTTATGACAGAAGAAAATATTCTTGCGTGGTGACTGCTGGAAAGCAGTCTCAGTTTCTCATCTCTATCTTTACAGCACCAGTGAAGAGATGGGGGGGTTCCTCTCACTCAGACCATGCAGTTTAGCTGTAAGAAAAAACCAACAGTGTCTCCTCTGCCATTGAGCTGCCAGCGCTGCATTACACACTCTTTGGTCTCTTGCTAGAGCCCTTGAGCAGATGTAATGTGGGTGGAACATGCTCTTAGGATTCATTCTTCACGTGGAGGATCGGAAGGGCTTTCTACAGGTAACAGCTGGTTTGGAGCTCAGCTAGACCTGCATGAAAACTCCAACCATAACTCTTAACTTCCTGCTTAATTTTAAGCAAAGATCTCCAAAGGCATTTTATGCCTCACTCAGAATAGTAGCTTCTGATCTCATAAGGAAACTGTGAGAGTAACTGAGCTAACACAGGCTGTGATATTGCAGAACATGTAAGAACCCGGTTCTATAAAATCCTTTTTGCATCCTTATGGAAGATTATTGCAAAGGTAGTTTTTTTGAATGACATTATACTGCCCCACCCTTTAATTCCTTATTAAAAAAAATATCTTCAGCATTCATAAGCAATCACTTCTTCCATCACCGGGTTTTTTTTGTTTACAGCAAAATGGCAATAAAAAGTAAATTACTCTTGTTTTCAGAGCTAAAGAGCAATAGTCACTCTTTGATGTCAACTCCCATGCCCTTTCTATTACCCTTATGTGTGACTGAAGAAATCAATTTGTTGTTAAACTGACATTTACTTTGGTTTACATGTCAGGTTATTATTGCAGGGAATGGGTGACTATTTGTTTTTTGCTGTTTTCTGAGTCTGTCCTGTGAGGACATGTTCAGCATGGGTATATACTGCTGCACTCTTCTGGATGGAATTAGAACTGGCCAGACCAGCCTTTTTGATTGCTAACAATGGGAGGTGATTCTGTTTCCGCCACATGGTAGATTCCTGTGTAAAATCTATATAGGCATCCTTCAGAAGAGTAAAATCTACATTTCCTTTCCTCTTGTTTCCAGAGGTTCATAGCAGTAATATCCCAGGCAACGCCTAACTTGACACGGATTCCTTACACTGCACTGTATTTTGTATCACGAGGCCTGTTGGTCATTGTAACAGACAAAGATCGTGAAGCGTGCGGCAAAAATCAACTGTTAGCGCTTCAAACTTCACGACAATAAATACACACGATCATGTTAAGTAATGGAAATCTAGCAAGTGTTGCACATCTGGTTTGGGGGATGCATATAACCCAGACAAAACCAATAGTCAAACAGGGAAAGTAGAATCATTTCCAGGTCAGTAATAATAACCGTTCACACAACACTCGGGGGAAATCAAGCATGCGTATTTGCATTCAGAAATGTGCTGCAAACTCAACAAGTCTGCACACCCTTCCATAAAAGCATGCCAAAGCTGCTTTGAGAAGTTGTGTTTTTCATCACATTAATTACACGTTGGGTTTGGGTAGAAGACCACCATCACGACATTACATCAACAGCTTTCGCACTAATATAAATATCCCCAAGGACCCTGCAAACTCCAGTGAGGGCACGCTCTGTCCCAGGAATCTCTGCAGAACCTGGTTTACCAGAGCAGGCCAGAAATGCCACCCTACGTGGCACCCTGCTCCTGAAATGTTGAAAACCTTATGAAGTAGGGGTACTCTCTAGAAAGGGAGAAGATACCTTTCAGATTTTCAATTTCTCCTTTGGTATTTATAGGTTCTATCTTTATATGAAATCACAGTTCTTTCTGTGGTGTATTTGTCCTGTGCTTTAGCATGGATTTAAGTGGAAAACTAATACAGTGCCTTTGAAAATCCCCAAATTGCACAAATTCTGTGAATTGCAAAGAGGGCAACCCTTTCCTAATTTAACATCAAAGGAGAGACTCGGGGCATTTCAAATGAAGATAAAAATGTTTAATTCTCTGTACAGAAAATACTTTAAAGTGAAACATACAGTGGAAAGAGAAAGCTCCCTCCCCAGTGTTTTGGGCTTGCAGCCTCTCTAAAGTCCCAGGACTGAAACTGCATCACAAGTAGAATGTGAATGCTTTATTTGTTACTCTTCTTCTCGTCTAGAATAATGATATGATGCCATGTCATTGGAAGAAGGTTCCTCTATGGAAGAAATAGCTAAGAGGAGTTGGACATTCAAAACAGTTGTATGCTTTATAGAAGCTATGTCTAAGCTGGAGGGTAGTCCCAAGTTTCTGGATCTGGGTGCAAAGATGCTGTGTCCATCCTCGTGCAAGAGTCAACTTACAGCTTTCTTGTGTCTTAAGGACACATAGGGACATGCCCCTAGGGTCATTTTCATTGCAAACTGCATGGCTTAAAATGTGTCAGAATAGTACAGTTGGGTAGCGTGTGCTTTGAGGGCTTTTCTGCCTAGCACAATGATCAACTTTTGCATCCAGCTTTTCCAGCCAAGGGTCCTGGCACCGTGTGCTGCACTCTACTGAGCAGCTATTTGGCTTCTTTGCACCAATGCAAAACTTCAGAGATATAATTTGATTAAATGAAAGGAAAAAAAATGTATTTTTATTCTCAGTCCTGAGAATTCTTACAGAATCTAAAGCTAAGTGGGAATTAGAACTGTGAGAAAAAGGATCCAAGCATAGAGAAATTAGTGGCATTGGCATGTTACAGTAAGTGTGGTTTGGGAGTGCTCAGATATGTATTCTGCCAGCCAGCCAGCCCAAAACTTAATACATTATAATTCCAAGTGTTGGTAGTATTCCATTTTTATCTCTTGTTTACAGTGTGGAAACCAAGCCCATTGTTGCATCCTTACTCAAGCACTGTTACAAGACCTTTCTTATGTGAACTGTGATAGAAGGCAAGATTATTCACATGATCAAATCATGGCCTTCCTGCATATTTCCTCAGGCCTTTTACCCTGAAAAGGTGACTTTCATTCTTCAAGTGCTAACTTTGAGTAGCAGTACATGGCTGAAGTAGAATTAAAAAATAATATTGTCTGTGCAACTCTATCATTCACAAAATTAACAGTGGCTGTTGGAATTATACTATCTAATCTGTTGAAAGCCTTGAATTCTCACCTGCATTGAACTGAATCAATAGCACTGTTTTGTAAAACAGCTAAATAACAGCAGCATTATGCTGAATGTCTGACAGGTGGAATACATAGGAGTTTTCTTCTGCAAGTGTTGAAATATTGCTGAGATCTTAATGTTCACTGCTGCAAAATTGGAGAGTAATGAGTTGTAATCTCATGCATTGTCCTTTCTCCACAGTGTTAGCAATGTTATTTCTGTGTTTTCTTTTGCTGTGTTAAAAGCTGGACTACATTCCAAGTTTAAAAGTGAGGATCTTGCTTTACTAATGGGATTGTTCTTCACTTTCTGCAGGGTTCATGGTCCATTTTTGCCCTGTTTTCATTTCTTCAGGGTAGCTATAGCCTACTGAAGGGCCTTAAGTTTTGGAGCAGCAAGAAAGGAAGGACCTAACTCCTGTTTAGGAACCTAAACAAGGACAGAGACTTCCTCAGTCTCTCTGCTTCTTTTACATGAAGTGAACATAAGAGCCACTTTGGGACACAAAACAAGGCCAACATGTCTTCTCTCTTCTTTCTCTATTACTCATCTTCTCTTTACTTGATACTTTTCTTCTGCATCCTCGTCCCTCATATGGGAGGAGTTAGTTAATAGTTGAGTTTACAGCAGACCTTTATAATCCGTGATATTCTGGTGATCTTTACATCAAATAAACTTCACTTTGAGCTTTTTCAGGTGCAAAACATGATAAATGTGCCTTGAACTTGTACGCTAAGTTTGTTTTCTTTGCTATTTCTTTGATTTTATCCTAATGTAAGCTTTTTGAATTGTCTTGGTCTGAAGATTTTGGCTCATGGAAAGATTTTGAAACAATACAGAATATTTCTGGAAAACTAAGAAAAAGCAGTAAGTAGAAGCTGCAGAACTTCAGAGGTGTTAATAAAACAGTCTTTCTCATTCTTGGGATAAAGGAGACTATTGCTGTCCTTGGCTTTAGAGAAAGGGAAGGATAATCTCCTCATGTGTAGGCTCTGATATTGTTATGATATTTAGGTAACTTTCAGAAGTTCTTAACATCCATAACTGCAAATTAAATCTTTGTGTCGTTCCCAGACAATCCTGCCTCCCGTTGTAGCTTCTTCCAGAGTCTTACAGTTACAAAATTATCTGGCAAGCTAGAAAGAGGAGGGAGTTCTATCTACAGTGTCACCCAGACTTGCAGCAGCTATGTGGGAGGAAAGCATAGAACTGCAAAGTATCAGAACTGGAACTGAATGTTGATATCCAGAGGGTAAGCAGGTCTGGCTCTCATCTCTCCGTTATCATAACCACAACCCATTTTTTTAGCTAAGTGTAGCAGGACAGATCGGATTATGATGAGTTCCCAAAAAAGTCAACATGCCATCTTAAATCAGAGACCATACTAACAAAACAAGGATCAGCTTTAGCTGGAATGCTGGTATTTGCTGGGAGAGAGAGAGTGAAATATGAATCAAATTCTACCCAGACTTTGCAAATCAAAGAACTACTGAGTTGCAAGTGAGTTTTTTCAAAGGACTACAAGAATATCTACCAGAGTACCAAGGGACATCTGTCTCATGGTGAATTATAAGCAGGCAGAAGACAGGTGCAGGCACTGATTTGAGTAAAACATTCAGTTTGAGACACAGTGGAACTTTTTGCTGTTTGATTAAAATTCCTTGTGCTAAACCAGAGGCAGTTCCTCTCTTTCACTTTGTCCCAAAGGGCTTGCTGTAGCTGGGGACACTGAGCAAGTGAGTGTGTTCTCAGTCTGTTTGTTCAATACACACACTTTCTGCTAGCTGTGCATGGATAGGAGGGATTGAGTCAAAGCTGAACAAAGAATTATGGTGCTGTTGGAATTTATTCAGCTTGCAACCGCATCCACGTAATGCCACCTTAACTTCAGTGTGATGACTTTGGTGTAGGTTGGAATAAATTGTGCTCCTGTGCTGAGGTAAGTTGTAGGTCTTGTGTTATGTGCTACAAAGAGCGTAATACCTTTTCTCATTTTGCAATTGTTGTTTGTTGTGTTTTAGGGCTGTATTTGTTGTTGGTATTGTTCTCAGTGCTATACATGCAGCTTTCAGTACTTCCTCAATGCCCCAGCTTGTAATATGTTGTGGAAAAGGTGTTAGTGAGAGCACGTGTGTATGTAAAGTTACCATCTAATAATGATAGATTTAATGACGTGAGTAAGAGTTATTAAGAAGTTGGCTTATGATTGTTCAGATATTCCCCACAAAATCTACTGCTGTGAGTCACCCCACTGAGTCTGGTAGGATCAGACCTTGCATATGGTCCAGTGGTATTTGTCCAGTGGTCTGAGCTGGTGGTGGTGACACAGATGTGCTGGACTGGTCACCGGCCTTGTTTCCATACGGAACTGTGAGTTTTGGAAAGCTGGAGATGAAGGGAATGTGCACCTTTCACATCACGGTTGAAAGACCACACCAGGATATGTTTATTGAGAAGCTTTGAGGGTGAACAACCATTAGCAGTATTGCCATGTTGTACCACAGGTGCTGTAATGTTCACACACAAGAAGGTGTGCAATTATCCTATGAGCTGGGGAAATCATGGCGCTTCTGCTGCGAGGCTCTCACATCACACTGTTCTCTGCTATTAAAAAAGTGTACACACCAGCAGACAGCTTGGCACAGAGGAGGGTAAAGTTCTGTCCTGAGGTGAGGGAAGGGAACTTGCCCCACCCCAATGATATTGTTTGAGCTTCAAAAGAGCCTCTGTTTGAGACTTCTTAAAGTTTCTTCGTAAATTGAGGTGCTGTACAGAGCAATTAGAGACCAGGCCTAAGGGTAGAAATGTTTAATCCTTATTTTAGTACCTTGTATTTTACAAGTGCATCCCACTCAGTGAAGTAGATTAGTAAATAAAATTAAAGACAGGGAAATGTAGGCATAAAAAATAAATCATTTTCTCATAAGCAGATGGTACAGTTGTATTAGAGCCAGATGAGAAGCAAAGAGTTTGTAGCCTGAAAGCTAAATGTCTCTTGGAGCAGTTCCCTTTGACCATAGTTAGATCTTAACTTAAGGATCACAGCACACTCTGAGAAGAAAGGAGAAGTTTCGTTTCTTTGCTTGAAATGAACCTGTCTGGTTTGCATCTAGAAGAAGTGTGATATTTCCAGTTTAATAATTCTCTGGTGTATTTAACAATGAGGGGCTCTTAATTCTTAAATTCTTTGAAACACGTTGGTTTTGGTAGATAGGCTGCATGTGCTGTGCAAACCACAACGGAATTATTTACATTATAGAAGGAAAACTTTCTTGAGAACCTCTGTGCATGTAATAGATGGGCATTACTGTCCTGTGAAGTAGGTGATGATTCCTCAGGCACTCAGAGTCATGAAGTCTTGGTTTGGTTTCTTAATCCTGTGAAGGCACATAGCCTAACAATCATTTTTGAACCCTGCAGTGCAGAAGCAGTCCAACCAAACTTTAATTATTAGTAGGCAGAGACCTCTACTGGAAAATGTTCAGTACTTCAGGGAAATACAGATTTCTGTTAACAGAACAAAGCTTGAAAACCTTTCTGGTGAGAAAGGTCAGAGGCCTAGGAAGGACTACATGAATGGCAGCGTAGATATTCTTTATGTGGCTTTTCTCTCTGTCCTTTCTGTGAGAGCTGAATGGCTCTCTTTAAAGAAAATAAACGATCTATCTTGGCTCTGTACACAAGTCCAACAATGGCAACGTTTTCAGACTGCCTCTGGGAAAAACCAGTCTGTCTGACCCGACGGTGTCTTGGCAGACAGCAGTATGCCCATGGAGTTGGCATTAGCCATGAAGAAGATGCACCTATGCAAGGGACCCCAGGGAGGAGAGAAAGCCCAGCTGGACAAGTCCTTCTGGCAAGTAGGCCACGGTGGTAGCACCAGCATGTGCTAAGTACCTTCAGAGAAAGCCATTAACTGCATCAATAGATGACTGTCAAAATGTTGAAGCCACGCTCCCTGTGCCAGTCTGTCTTGCAGAAGCTTCCTCACTGATACTTTCTTTTATTAAAAGCTGCAGTGCTTTTGGATGCAACGGTACAGCTAGCAGTATGCTGCCAGCTTCTCATTCCAGGGCAGGTTCTATAAAGCTAAAGCAGGACTTGACCCAATAGTTTTTTTCCCTGTAGGCTGCAAAATTCACTGGCTCTCAAAAGACTGGCTTATTATTTCTGAAAAGGAAACTGGGTTTGCTCTGGGACAGCACCAGAAACATCAAACCAGCAAAGCTCCTGAGGTTTGACAAGTGTCCACCAGGCATAATTTTGAAGAGTCCCAAGTTTGTTTCCTAACAGGATTCAAGCTCAAAAATGAAAGAACACTTCTCATGGAAATTGCAACTCATAAGCATGTGCTGTTATTTTCTCCCCAAATCCATAAAAAGTCACAATAAAATGTCTAGAAACATCTGTATTCTTTGGAGGCGATCAGTCAATCCAGTGGTCTAGCACAGTACAGAGTTACAAACAGTACAGTCAATGCAATTTGGAGTAAATTATGCTATGAAATGGACCTCATACAAAGTTTATTAGTTAATGGAAAGATTCCTACTGTCTTCAAGTTTACTCAGAGCATCTCCACCAGCTAAGTAATACGAATATATAGTAGATTGCATTTTAACGTTTCCCCGGCCATTTACAACTGCAGCTTTCTCTGCTTTAAACTAAGCAGAGTGTAGCTGCTGGCCATGTGTACAAGGAATGGTAGGAAAGTTTTCAGTGTGAGTGACAGTCTAACAGACTTCTTGGAGGGGCTGGGATATTAACTTTTAAATTAAAGCCTCCCAACGGACTTCCCATTTTTCTTAGAAAAATTTGCCAAAAGTTTCTTGGTTTATCCTCAGACCAAAGCCCTGTTCAGAAATCCTAGCTTTGTAGTATTTCATGATTCTGTCTGCTCATGTTTCTTTCAGTTAATTTTCACACAAATACATTCCTGCTCCTACTGAACCAAATAGCCAATACTAAATACTTGTGGACTAGTTCACTTCACACACATCTTTTTATTTGAAAGACCATCCAGAGTCACAGATTTTCTGATTAAAGAAGAAATCAGATCTTCTTGGCCTAAAGCTCTTTCGTCCTGCACCCCACCCCAAAGTCCAGCCTCTATGTGTAACTACTTGTTCAAAATTCCTTCTCAGTGAGTTTTCATGTTCTGCCCCTTCTTACGTGACCCTGTCTCTTTTCCTTCCACAAACCATTTCTCAAACTAATTTTAATTATACCCTAGGAAGCCCTGGGCTGCTTGGCTTTTGATTTTTAGAAGAAACCAAGTGTCCTACTACCTTTGTCTTACCCAGCCAGACCACTGACATCATTTCAGTGATGTTTAACAGGTAGAGGATCCTCTGATGCCTCCTTCCTAACACATTTTTTGACTCTTCTTTGATCTGTCTAACAACATCATTTTTCTCTGATAGATAGAACAGGTGGCCTTGGAGTATTTAAAATATACAGAATACATTAACTTCAGTACAGAGTTGCATTCATACAGATTAGCTTCCCTGACACGCCAGAGCAAATCACTCAAATATATTTTACATTATTTACTACTGATCATAACTAAAATTAACATTGGGCTAACACTTGCTGTGAGGTTAGGCCTGCCTGTTGTTCGTTTCATAGAACATAGAATGGTTTGGGCCAGAAGGGACCTCTAAAGGTCATCTGGTCTGACACCCTGCAATGAGCAGGGACATCCTCACCTAGAGCAGGTCACTCAGAGCCTCGTCGAACCTCACCTTGAATATCTCCAGGGATGGAGCCTCAACTGCCTCCCTGGGCAACCTGTTCCCGTGTTCCACCACTCTCATGGTAACGAACTGGCTTCTAACATCCAATCTATATCTACTCTTCTCTAGTTTAAAACCATGGCACCTCATCCTGTCATTACAGGCCTTTGTAAACAGTCCCTTTCCTGCCTTCTTGCAGCCCCCCTTCAGGTACTGGAAGGTTGCTATTAAGTCTTCCCAGAGCCTTCTCTTCTCCAGGCTGAACACCCCCAGCTCCCTCAGCCTGTCCTTGTAGGAGAGGTGTCCCAGCCCTCTGAGCGTTTTCATGGCCCTCCACTGGCCCCGCTCCAGCAGGTCCATGTCCCTCCTGTACTGAGGGCTGCAGAACTGGATGCAGTACTCCAGGTGAGGTCTCACCAGAGCAAAGTGGCAAAAGCACCTCTCTTGATCTGCTGGCCACACTTCTTTTGATGCAGCCCAGGACGTGATTGGCCTTCTGGGCTGCAAGTGTGCACTGTCTGCTCCTGGGCGGCTTCTCATCCACCAGCACCCCCAAGGCCTTCTCCACAGGGCTGCTTTCTATCACCCGATCCCCCAGCCTGTATTGATAGTGAGGGTTGTTCCAGCCCAGGTGTAGAACCCTGCACTTGGTCCTGTCGAACCTCATGAGGTTCTCCAGATGCAGGCAGTTTTCATGACCTGTCTGCATCTAGATTTTGTGACAAGCATTCATCACAGACACAGGCTCTACTGGGCTAGGTTGTAGACATGTGCAGAGCAAAGGGAAAGTTTCTGAATTTTCTGTACACTCCACCATTTCATTTCCAAACACTGAGCCTGAACTTAGGTTTGTATTGCTCATCCCTGTGAGCCTGCCAATCTGCAGTGACATTTCAGGTTACTTAGGCACTCTGGTGGCCATTCTAGTGTTGAAGGAGAAAAATGAATACAGATAAGGCATCCTGAGTGCTCTGCTTCCACATCATCCTCAAAAAATATGCTAAAAGATTTAGTGATCCAAACTGAAAATAATTTGAACAGGTTTTGAGAGCAATTGGCAGTACAAGCAATGTTCATAAAGAAACATGTGGCCAGCTTAGGATACTCAGTAGAAAGCTGCAAGTTGACTCCATTATTTCACAGAGGATCAAATACTAGACATAAGTTTATTTATTGTGCTTGTCTGATGAAATAATTGAGATTGCAGCTGGAAGGAACACATAGCCCATTGAATCCTTGAAAATGCCCATTGGTTTTATTAGTATATTTGCCTGTTATGCATATTACATCATTAGTATTGTAAGGAAAGCAAGAGGTGTAGTACATGTACTTCTGAAAGCAAGCTTATTTTAGAGAAAGCCAATGTTATCATCCTTCTACACTACAAAAAAGATGACCAGAAGTACAACAGAAAGCAAGAGAGTTTAGAAAGTCTGCTTTGGAGGCCACTTTAAAAGCACTTGTATGTTATAAATGATCACAGAAATGAATATGAAAAAATGCATAGATGAATTTTGAAATTGTAGAGGTTTTGGCAAGCAAGTGAGAAGCCCTTTTCTCATAGTGTCATCTGGTTTTACTTTCACACTAAAGCAGCCCTGCAGTATCCTTTTAAATAGTGCAGGAGTCCCCAGCTGGGCCTCCCTGACTTCTAGTGCAAAACTACCAAAATGCAGAAAAAAAGCTTTCCCTCTAAATAGCAAGAGCCGTGTGTCAAGAGTGCATGTATGTATGCTGTACTGAGTTGAGTGACTTGAGTAGATTTTACAGATTAGAAATGAAAACAGTTTTGTCACCAAATTGACACCTTCTCATAGATGAAGAATTCAGACGAACCAGAGAACAAAAGCCCAGCATTGGGACTAATCAGCCCTAAAGATGGAATAAATTAACATTTTAAAAGCAAATCCATCCCCAGCAGATCTGTAAGCCAAGAAGAGGAAGGCTCCACTGAATCCAGTAGAGATTCAGCTGTTGACATTGCACAGGCATATTCCAATGCAGGGAAACACAACATAAAGAGGTAACATTTTCAGTCTTTTCAAATAAAAATCTTTAGCTTGTCTCCATAGGATTTTTCTTATGGAGGTGTCTCTACTGCAACATTCATTCTACTCAGTCACTTATCCTTGGAGTTTTTTGTAGGACATCTGAGTGATTCAGTCAGTATGTGGATAGACAGTTAACAATAAAGCTCCAGGCCTTAGGAGCATCACAACATAACCCAGATTCCCATCGATTACAGTAATAACAACTGTCCATGTTCTGACTTGGCTTCTGCTCATTACAGTACCAGCATCTCCAAATGCTACTGCCCATCCAGTGGAAGACTGGAGCTGAGCATGCTGCGTGGTGGGGCAGCAGCCTTTGACATGTCTGGCAATGAACTACATGCCATGAATCTGGAGACAAGCAATTAGGCACTCAAAGCCCTAGTTTCAAGTGTTTGAAGCCAAGCTTCAAATAAAAAAGCTTGCAGGGGCACTTCACTAAGAAAAACAAGAGAAATGGAACATTTGTCCTTAATCCAAACCAGAGTGGTTACTGACAGAAGAAGGACACTGAGAAGATCAAAGCTGTCACCAAAAAAAAAATGTGGTAGTTAAAGGAGAGAGTGCAGCAGTATCCTCATTTCTGCAGATCCTTCCCCCTCTGCAAAACGCTGAGAGACTGCATATAAACATTTTTATGATCATGTCACATGATGGTGCTGCATTGACGGTGATAGATTTCCTGACAAATATTTGTGTAGAAAGGAAAACATATGGCAGAGTGCTCCAGGATGGGATGGCTGTTGGGACCTCCACCCAGTCCTTGAGGGATTCCCAGGATCAGTAAGAACCAGTAGGTTCATTGTGGTGTGTGTGGATGTGGATGAGAACGTGTGTGAGAGAGAGGACGAGTTCATAGTCGATGAAATAAAGGAATGTGGCTATAACATTCCTGATGTCTGAAGGTTTCCATCAGCTCTGTGTGCATATACTTAACAGAATACGATTTTACCTGATTTATGTATACAGTTTAAGTAACATTTAGTATAAATTTAATCCTCCAGTTTTTCATCAGTAGTCTGTAAGCATGCAGAACTACATAGTATTTATAAGACTGAAATTCTCTCTGGAGAATTCAAATGCAGAATCTTTCTGGTTGTGCAAGTTGGCAGTCAGAATTAATGGGAGTTTTACACTCAGCAGGCTTGCTTGTGTGCATCCTTTCATTGCCCTGTGCAGCAGGGGACTGGGTACACCAGGTACACACCGGCCAAATTATTCTTTGTATTCATGTCAGCAAAGGTGCACCAAAAGCATTTGGCCTCTTGGCCTCTGTTACAATGACAATTATTGTAAATTGCATATTTGCTGAGAAATTAATTCCTCACTTTAATTTGCATGCCTGTTGTCACTTTATTAACTTTGGGAAATGAACACAAAACAGAACCGTGTTTTGCCTGATCTTTTCATTTAAAGTCCCACTGCTGAAACAAATGGACAAACGAATTGCACAAAGTCTATATAATGGCCAGCACTAGATGTAAAACAGCTTATGGTTTTCTGTTACAGAATAGCCTGCCATTACTGGTTTATATTACTGCCCTGAGCCTCGATTGTTCATATCCCTTGTTAACAATGTTAATTTTACGTTCTGTGGACGTTGCTGATGTCCAGGTAAATAGATTAGATTGGTTTGAATCCTTCTATATTGTATGCTGAGGTCTACATTCTATGAGTTCCCTAAGCTACCACTGTAAGGTAAAAACTACCCTGGAAGGGTGGTAGTGGGCAGAGGACACTGCACGGTAAAGCAAACCACATCTCATTTCAATGTCATGCTGTTGCTGCCTCAGACATGTCTTTCACACCAATGGATGGAAAAGCAGATCTTTTCCTGTTGGCAGGGTCCAAAATGACACATAGGTCTAGAGCAAGACATGCTAGCCATGTTCCAGAAATTCACTGTTGATCACTGGGTAACAAAAAGCATCTGTAAGTGTTCAAATTATTTCTCCTCTTTGGGCACCACAGGCCACACGGCAACAAAGACTGACCTTTATCTTCACAGGGCCAGGAGCTGCCCAGCACAGCAAGCTGTCAGACCCCATGAAGCTGCAGAGGGAGGATGCAATAAGTAGTTACTACAGGCATTACATGAATGGACAGAAGACTTGGGTATTTTTTTCAGTCCCAAAGTCCCTGCTCATCTCTAGACAGGCAAGATGCCCTTTGAAAGTTTCAGTGAAAGATTTGCCTGAGTAAGGCAGGAGCATCATGTCCAGTGGGAGTAATGGTCTATAAATACCTGCCCATTATAAGACTACAGTTGCCAATTCTGTTTGGCTGCTTCATCTCATAATATTCTCTTCGACTTTCTTAATACTAACCAGCCTAAATATTTTATGCTTGTCTTCCAGCAATATACTAAGACCTTGCTGCTACTCAGTGAAGCTAGGTATCATTTTTCTGTTTATCCTGAAACACTGAAGTCCTCTGAACTACAGTGGGGAGGTTTGAACTAGTATTTACGTTTGATAGGATAGCATCCACTTAGACATAAATGACAGCTCAGGAAGAAAATAAACAAGTGGCCAGAAACAAGCCCTTTCCTTACCAAGTCACTATATTCTAATTAAGTAGTAATGTTACCACTTCTTTAGAAATAGGTACATTTCCTGGCTTCTAAGAATTTCTCTGCAAATCTGTTAGGATGTATATTATTTTCTAATATTTATATTGTCTTTATTTTACTGAGACTTGACATTTTAGCAATGCAGTATCTCACTTATGCAAATCAGGAGCAACTTCACCATATCCAAAGTAGATAAAGTGGCATAAACAGTAGCAGAAACAGACTCTTTGACTTCTAAGAGATCTAGTGCATATTGGCTGTTTGCTAGCAAGTGCAGTAGACCTAATTTATTATTATTCTATTTATTATTTATAAGCATATAACTTTCTAAACTCTGAAGAACAAAACCAGGCCTTCTTTGAAGAGGGCAGTGCTGAGGAAAACAAAGTCAGACTCTGGCGCAAGGGATACATTATACAACAAAGGGATCACTGAAATGCCCGGCAAGGTAACGTTAATTACAATTTATAATCTTAATTGCTCTTAAGCACACTAACTTCCCTTCCTCCTCCTCCACAGCCCACTCGCGACCTTTTCTTCTCATCCTATATACCACTTTGATTCCAGGCTCTTTACATTCCTGTGCTAACCCTTACTCATTAGAGATGGGGTAGACCTAACCAGCTGTCCTGGGTGTCCGGGTGGGATGGAGTTTTGGGGGAGGAATTAAAAAGGACTGAGGTTGTGATTCCTGAGAAGCAGGATATGAAGGACGTGTCACGAGCAGGGAGTATAGGCTGGAGATCTCTGAGAGACAAATAGGTGAGCAGGATATTAGCTTTGGCATGGTTAATGGGGAAACAATCGACATATGGCTGCCACATGACAAGATGTAAGTAGGAAGGGGCAGTGTTGCAGACCATCACCAGAAACATGATCTGGATGTAGTGGGTACATGGAATGTGTGAAGAAATGTGCTTTTTAAGGAGTTCTCATGGGAGCCAGCTGGAACCAGTTCTTGTGTTGCACTGGGTGGTGTGTTGATCTCTCAGAGTATTAGTGGATTCAGCGGATTCAGTCCCTCCCTTCCAGCCTCCCTTCACTCCCTGGGGAGGAAGGGAGCAGCTGCCCAGAGAGCTGGGTCCTTCTTTTTTGGGAATGAGGGAGGAAGAGAAAATAACTCACCTCATTTTCTGCATGGCCAGTGATGATTTAACTTTCCCTGCAGTCCATCAGGTGCACTATCATCCGTATCCACTTTCCCAAGCACTTCCTCAAGCCCATTTCATCCTGGCACCCATCATGGTCATCACCCTCAGCATGACCACAGCCACACAGCCTGAGGACTCTCCTCAGTACCTTCAACCCCGGTAGCATCTTAGTCCTTACCCCCAAGTCCCTGTGAGCACCATTATCACACAGGAGTCAGGATGATGAGGCAGCAGGTCTGGGCAGGATGAGGGTGGAAAGGTTAAAAGAAAATGTGCTGAGTTTCACTAGAATGGAGTTCATTTTCTTCACAGTACCTCATATGGTGCTGTGGTTTGGATCTGTGACCAAAACAGTGTTGATAACACAGGGGCATTTTTGTTATTGCTGAACAGTGCTTATGTGGCATCAAGGTCTTTTCTGTTTCCCACCCCACCAGTGACCAGGCTGGGGGTGCACAAGAAGCCAGGAGTGTACACAGCTGGGACAGCAGGTCCCAACTGGCCAAAGGGATATACTGTATGATGGCATGTTCAGCAATACAAGCTGATGGAAGAAGGAGGAAGGGGGGACTATTGGAGACAGGGCATTTGTTTTCCCAGCCACTATGGTGATGGAGCCCTGCTTTCCTGGAGACGGCTGAGCACCTGCCTGCCAACAGGAAGTGGTGAATTAATTCCATGGCTTGCTTTGTTTGTGCACACAGGTTTTGCTTTCCCCATTGAACTGTCTTTATCTCATTGAGTCATTTTGACTGAAAGAGATCTTTAAGATCATCTAGTCCAACCAACTCAACCCACAAACTTTCACTTTTATCCTTACGAATTCTCTTCCTCGTCCCACTGCAGGTGGAAGAGTAAGCAAATCCCTGCGTGGGACTTAGCTGCCTACTGGGGTTAAGCCCCACAGTGAAGCAGCAGGATACTCAGTCCAGTGAAGCCGATGTGTAAAACACAGGTATGGCAGGAAGAAGATACTTCCAAGTGACTCTTGAGCAAAGCAAAGTGATTAAAAAGAATTGCCATCTCCCCAAAGGCACTGCTTCACATGGACTGGAGAAAGAGGGTATGTGGATGGGAGATGGCAAGAAAGATGTGTAGTGGCCATATCTGCAGAAAAGTGCCTTCACAGAAAAGACAAATACTTATGGAAAAAGAAAGATAGTAAGATTTGAATGTGGCCTAAGTAAAAGAGGTGGAGGAGATGAGGATAAGACCCATTTTATAGATATGAGTCACTGAGAATTTGGTGGTGTTGGCCATGGGAATAGAGAAGGATGATCTGAAGAAAGCTTCAGAGGTGATACCATGGGAAAAATGTTGAGAGTTTTTCTGCTGATTTTAACAGAGTTGGGATGACATTCCAGTCATTCAGTTTGTATTCTGTTAAACTCTTGTTGATGCCAAACTATCCAGGAAGAAACTCTTGACCGAGTGAATTAATAATTAATTCTTCTTTTTTTTTTTTTCCTGTGTTAACAGCTATGCATCATACTGCATACAGATGAGAGTCACACCTTGAGTTCTGGAGCTGTGAATTCTAGAGCAATAGGTACATCCCAACATCAAAGCGCTGCTCCTGAGAGGGGTTTTATGGTACAAAACAGCCACTATCTCAGGAAGTTGCATGCTAGCCACATTATTTCTTTCTCTTCCCCAGCTCTGGCACTGTCACTCAGGTGACACAAGTGAAGTTACAAAGCTCCTTAAATAAATACGTTCTGTTGTCCATATTGGGATATAATTATTCATTAAGTCACATTCCAAAAGGCATTTTGATGAATGTACCAGAGGGTATGTGAGAGAAATCCTTTTCTCCAGTATTTATGAGGGGAAACTATGATGGGGTAAGTGTCATGAATCTGGCACTAAATTTATTGTTTCTGTCAACTCTCAACATATTTCTTACCCAATAAATCTCTGGGGCTTTTAATGATACATTTAAAATATTTCTCCTGGGAAGAAATGTCTGTTGCAGGTTTTCTTTCCTATGTATTATGGCTTTATGGCTTTAGAGATGGAGTTTCTCACCTGGCCATTTGAAGAGTCGTTTCATAGATTAGTAGATCACATGGAAATGAGAAGTCATTAGTTTCATTGTAATAAATTACATCTCTACCACACACTTAAAATTATGGGAACAGCAAAGTAGACTCTGCAACTTGTGTCCAACAAGATAATCTTCGTATCACATGTAATGTTAATGGAAGTACTAGATTTTGATGAGTGTTTCTCAACAAACGGCTGCTAAAGTATCTCACGTGACACAAGAGAAAATTCAAAGAACAGTGAAGTTGCCAAGTCAGGTAGTCAAATGTTGGGAAATACTGGGGCTCAGGTTGCTGGTGCAACTTTAATTCTGCTGTCTTCTTGGAAGGTTTGTGATACAATCTTCAGTAATCTCTTTCTGGGTTGCTTTGGTTGTGTTTTTTTCCCTCTGTAGAAAATCTCAGTCTGGTTACAACTTAGAGGCACTAGTAGGTCATAGAGTGCAATACCTTTGAATGCAGTGGCAAGATTTCCACAGAAGCTGGTGAGTTATCTGGCAGCACAGGAACAGATCATTAGTCTTTGTATGGAGAAGTTACTGGCAGAGAATGAGATGTACTAGGCCCACAGAATTTTGTTAGATAATGTGTGGGTTTTCTTCATGTATTCTAAGACATTCTGAAATCTTTGTCTTCTTACACTCACAGCTGCTTTTACCTCTGTTCCCTAATCCCTTTCTGCTTTTCTCACATCCTTCACAGGCTTTAGCTCCTGCTCCCTTCCAGTTTTTCCCATCTCTCTCTCTGCATGCAGGTCTGGTCACTCCACTCTGGTGTAGCGTCTAGGTACTCGCAGGGAGACAGCCATTTTTCCCTCTCATGAGCTTTGCTTCCACAGTCATCTCCAGTCATGAGCTGAATCACATTCACTTTCGCCTAGAGCATGTTTAGTCCGGACAGAACATCTGAGACTTGTTTGAAAAGCATTCATAAGCACTCAGTAGGGGTTGATAAACAAGGCTCTTGCAACTTAGCTACATTTATATGGTACCTGGCAATTCTGTAATTTTACAATTATTTCTTCTACTGTCATTGTGAGAAGAGTTTTGATTTTTAGCCACACAGTAATCATGGAAATTTTCAATTATAATGGCTAAATTATGAAAAATATAAGCAACTGAAAACAAAGGTTTGAATTGGAAACTGTTGAGTAGCATTGACTGTAAGCACCTTTTGTTTGCTGTAGCTTTAGCTGAAAATCCTGTGAAGAGCAAGGAATGGCAGCAATGCATACTTGCTAATAACATTTCCATCCTATACAAACCTTTCCAGCTGATGGTGGAAAATTCCCAACCAGAAAGAAGTTAATTTTCACTGAAGTTCTCCAATCTTTTCTGCCTATAGGATAGGTGCTCAAACCTCTGCAACACGTAAAGCAATGACCTTAAAGATTGTCTAATTTAATATGATTAGGAGATTGCTCCAGTGTATAACATAAGAAGATTCATGAAACTGAGTATAGATAACTTGCTCCAGCTATGATACACACCCTTCTCCCTTCTAAGCTTATTACAGAGAAGGCTTGAGATCCCCTGGTGAGCTTCTTATCTCTGGTAATTAAGAATATCCTAATGGGCATGCTAAGTGCCTTTCTGTGCATGTTGGGATGGACATATAACATCACGGCCTCTTTCTGCCTGACATCAAGTAGCTCTGTGATTTCAGACAGCGCTCTCAGACACAGCTTGCACAGGGGAATGGCTCAGTTGTGATTCAGAACAATTTCCTATTAAAATATTTAACAGACAAGCACTAGCTTACCGTGGACATAGGCAAAATACTAATCATCATAATCACCACTGACACATTTTTACATAGAAGAAAAGGGAATGCAGAAGCAAAGAAAATTATATCGGCTATAGATAGATAAGTAAAAAAAGAAATAATTTTATTTCAGTATCTTACAGTAGAGTTGATTATACAAGTGGCCATGCTGCAGAGCATTTGTAGTCTGTTCTCAGAAGGGATTTAGGCAAGGAAAGCAAAAACTGTAAGGTGGCCAGGGACTGAATTTCAGAGGCAAATATAATAATCTGTGTGGTTTCTACAGACATAATATAGGCAGCATCTCACCAAACAGCAAGTGCAAGATAGCAGCATGAATAGGATCCACATATAAGACAGTTCACATACAAATGTCCGATATATGTGTGCAAAACTATGATCATGGAGTATTTCATGCAAAACTTAATGTAAGTTTAAAAATTTAATCATGACTTTGGAGGGTGCTTTTGAAATTAGGCCTTTTATGTCCACATGCTCTTTTCTTAAAAGATTGATCCATGCTTTTGAATCAATGGACTTCCTGCTCTGTGAAAATTTTCAACCAGGAATGTAGTTATTTTTCTCATATAAATAGGGGGTAAGTGACCAGAACTGGCTTAAAGCTTCTCTGTAGCTTTCAGTAGCTTAAGAACACTGTTTCCTGGGAATTATTAGGAAAGCTAAATTCAGTAGTGTGGTAGTGGCTTCGAAATAATTACCTCAAACACCATCTGTCCTTTCACTACTGGCCACACTCCTGGCCCTGCCACCTCTCTGCACGGCCCTGCTGGGCCTCTGCCTTTACTCCCTCTGCTCATACTTGTATATGCTTCTCTTCTCTGGAAATACAACACCTGTCTGGCAGGATGAGAAGTGAGAGGGAACTTGGTCTTACCCTTTTGGGGAGCTTAGGGGGAAGGAGAGAGCCATGCCTGCTGCAGGTCTTGCTTGCTTAGTACGGACACGGTGTCGCTGCCTCTGTGATTTGCTGGTCTATGTGCCCAAAGGAGACTCAGCCGTTGACTTCCACTGACTTAGGACCTAGCATATGTATTACCAAGCCTCCACACCCCTCCGTTCATGGTTATGATCTAAAACCACTCTTGAAGTGTTTGGAAGGAACTCTCCTTACTCCTCTTTCCCACATCTGTTCAGAAGGGGTAGATGAAGTCCCCTTTGTAATAGAAGAGAAAGGAACAAAATGTAGGTGACACAGCAGGAGATCTCTGGTTTTGTAGGCTGTGATGAGTGGCTGACAGTGTAATGTACACTAAGAAACTCCTTTGCTTTTTGCGCTGAGGTGGTTTGCTCTGCTGTTAACATGTGGAACTTTTGATTTGGGCTTTCATTTATCAGCAGGGAAATTTTCTTTTTCTTCCCCATCCTTTCCCAGCATCTTAACCATGGTTTGGCAGAGGAACTGTCTGCAAAGTGTGCATAAGAGTTTTCAGCTGCCCAAATCTGAGCAGAGTTCTTACCTTGGCAACTCATTTATCCTTTGCAGCCTATACACAAGAGAAAAAGAGAGTTGCATTCTTGCATGTCCATGGGATGAGTTTTCTTTGGAGCTCTAATACGTGATTATCTTCACTGCAGACTAGAGACATTATTCGTTCACTGCATTTTCTGCAGACACCTATGCTGGGACAAAAGGAAGCAAAAAGGTGGACGTTTCAATATCTAGTTTCAGTATCTAGTCACTTTGAATTTTGCTGTTCTGATGATGGCAATACATTGTTGCATGCATGTGTATCTAATGTGTACAGTTTCGTTTTGGAACAAATTGGCATACGTCCAACTCCTTTTCTTATTTAAGGTCACTAAATTTGTTACTAGAAAGGGCTATTCATATCTGAGATGAAAAACAATGTATTTAAAAAAAAAATCTCTATAAAAAAGCCCTTCCACTTCTCTAGTAAGTATTCTGGAGATAAGGCTGGTTTGGGGTGATAATAGGGTACGGGAGGAAGAGAAACAGCATGTCAGATTATTCTGCACAGACAGACTCCGAGATCGGAGTCCACTGCTCCTACACTGAGATTTTGTATTCCATTTTTCTGTAGGGAATGTCAACTGAAATGAGGTATCAGTTTGAAAGGATGCAAGGTCCTATCTGATGTGAAAGTGAAAGTAAGCTGTTTGGCCACATGTCTATGCTGAAGGTGGCTGCATTGGCAACCCCGTGACTGTTCGCAGTACTTTAGGAACAGATAACAGCATTGAGCACAGTGCAGGGCAGTAACCTAAATGTTTATCCAGCTTCTTAGATTTTTGTTACTGTTATTTGGTTTTTTGTTTTCCATTCTTAATCTGCTACTGATACCTAAGCTAATGATTTTGCAGCAGTGCTTCCCCCAGCAGAGAAGTGCCTATCCTGTTTTATGACCCCGAATGACAAACTTCATTGATTTATGTTAGCAACATTGGGTACCAGAATCACAGCTGGGGACACCATAAACAATAAGTACTCTTGGTCCTGTTCCAGCCCAGGAACAGGTGTTAGAAGAAGCGTTTCTTTCTCTTCTTTCTCTGCCATTACCAGCCCTTACAGACTAGTAGTGCTCTCTGTGGTCTCCCCAGAACGTGACCCCACAGTCTTCAGTCACCTATTTTCTTCTTCATCTGCAGAAACTGCCTGTGGTCAGGTGCTTATCCTGGGACTCAGAGAAGCATCCAGCCAGAGCTGCCTCCCAAAACCCAAAGAGGATAGTTGCCATCATGTATGTGGGCATGGTTGGGGAACCCACTGCTATGGTCTCAGCCAAACCTGCAGAAAATCTTTCCTAAACTTTTCCATTTGTGGCCCAGCTTGCAGGAGCCTTCCTAGGTTTGCTCCTCTAGACAATACTTCAGGATAATGTCAATAATCATCGATTTCAGAACACTACAAATGAAATGGTAACATTATGGTAGAAACAGCAGTACCTGGGGTTTGGATTTGTGACTTGCCAATGCTTCCCTTCCACGGAGGAACGTTTGTGAAAACTGGCATCATCTGGCAACAGCCAGGTCCCAAATCCCCTCTGAGGGGAAGCCCCCGCTGTGAATTTAAGCAGAACCCAGGCCCGGGTCTTTGTGGCTGTGGGGTGGGGTTTTTTTGAGTTTTAGGCCGAGAAGGGAGATGGAGGGGTTGGAGGGAGATGGAGGGGTTGGCAGCGGGGAAGAGGCTGGGTACAGAAATTTGGAAGATCTTGTGCTGAGGAGCCAGGGGCCTGCTCGCGGCCCGGTGCCTGGCTGTGTGGGGAGGGCCGGGCCGAAGCCAGGGGTCTGCAGGGGAGGCCTGTGACAGGGTGCGCGCTGGCGGCACGGCGGGGCGGGCAGCTCGAGCAGCCGATCTGTACTGGGGCCTGGGCCTCCAAAAGGGGGGGACGGGGCACGCCCCAGGCCCAAGGGCTGGGAGCCTCTGGCCAGGGGAACGCGGAGGCCCTGCTGCAAAAATCAGCGGGGCTCAGCCGGCTTCCCCTCGCCGCGCAGCCTCCATGTCGGGCGCGCATAAAGAACCATGTCATGCTTCAGCTGGGAAGGAAGGGCCGGGAGGGACTGCAGCCGCTCTCTGCTCTCCTATTTTCATAGAAACCGATCTGTGTACCTAGAAAATAACAGGAAAATAGAGTCTTGACCACGATGATGAAGTGGGCAGATTTTCACTAGATTTCAGCAAAACCTATGGTACATCCGTGTGA
>WUAM01000431.1:107800425-107812674 GCA_024336885.1 Actenoides hombroni | reverse complement strand
ATGACAACGATGCTGTTTATTATACTCCCTCCCTCGCCCCGGCCCCCCGGCTGCCCGTGGGGCAGAGGGGCCCCCACCTCCCCCCGCGGCCGGCGCCCGGGGCAGGGCAGGGCAGGGCAGAGCAGGGCAGGGCAGAGCAGGGCAGGGCAGGGCAGGGCAGGGCGGCCGCCTCGGCAGGGCCCAAGGACCGGGCAGGGGACAGGCGTCGGCCCGGGCTTGGGGACCTGCGTGTGGCACGGGCACGGCCTGGGACAGGGCCAGGTCTAGAGGGGGCATATGGGGAGGGGGCGAGGCTTGGTGGTACGCCCGGGGAAGGGGCCGAGGCCCAGCGTCGAGCTGCGCTTGTCCCCAGGGCGTCGGGTGCCAGGAGAGGCCGGTTAGGGCGCTGGTGGGAGTGGGAGGCATGGCTGGGTGTATAGAGGTTGGGTGAGGTGAGGCAGGGCCCGGCTCCCAGGTGTGTCAGGGTCCATACAGGGTGCGTACGGGCATCCCTGCAGCTCGGAGGCCGCCCCTCCGTACACAGGCTTTTTGGGTGTTGGGCCTTCCGCTTTATTTTCTCTTCTGCTACGCTGACTTTCTTTCATAGTCCTTTGTCATTTTTTGTTTTACACTGCTATGATATAACTGAGTGGAAAGGCATTGCGGGCATTTGTCAGACAGATAAGTGCCCCATTGTACTTAAAAATCAATTTTCGGTGCTGCTGCCATAACTGGAGAGCAGAGCTTTCTCCAGGGGGTCTGGTACCATGGCATGCTTACATGGCCTGTCCCTTCCTTCTTGGTCACTGCTGTGTAAACTCACTGTTGAACATGTTGTGTGAACTCATTGTCAGGCGTTAAACAGTGAGAGTCTGTATTTACTTGTCTTCTCCAGCCTTACTGGGACAATTGGGTTGTGCTTCATGCTGTAATTTCCTAGTCAAGGAAAGTTGCTGGTCTTGATAGACCACAAAGAGCATGAAGATAGCGGAACATGCAGGAAAACATAGATGGGCAAGATAAAGATCGACGGGTTTAGCATTACCCTTGACAGGAAAGCCTGGGAAAAGGATGGGTGTAAGTGGTGGAAAGGTGTCCTAAGTATAACTGAGGAAGCAGGAAAAGTGCTGTTGAACAGCAGGCACCGCGCAAGGAGAGAAAGCCAACACCACAGGCTTAAGCAAAGGTTGGTGAAGAAAGAATAGTGAGAGGGTGCTAAATGTCTAGAAGCATGTAAATAAGGTGGTGCATTCAGTTATTTTGGCAGAGCAGGCTAAAATTAGCATGCAAAAGGCCAAACTTAATCAACACTGGGTTGCGGTTTTGTTATTCTATCATTATACAGGTTGGTGAATATACTACCTAAAAAATGGCAATTTATGTCAGCAGAACAGCACGAGCCACTGAAAATTAACTTCTTTCCTACCTCTGTCATGGTTTAATTTACTGTGAAAATTTTAATGTGAACAGTTGAGACCATTACCACGTTGAATCATGTTAATCCCTTTCCTTTCCGAGCCTTTGTAAAACTCCCATTTGTTTACCCAGAAGCAGAACAGGGCCTTTTGTTTTAATGGCGTTTTCTTTCCTTTTAAAAAATCATTATATGCTATGCAGCTGGTCGTGGCTTTTGACTGGCTGTCTAAATAGGTATCTGAATGGCAATAATACCCAACAGGGTACATCTTCGCTAGCACAAACTAGGTGTGCTGTTAACATAACTTACTTCCTTTGTGCAAACTAACAGGATGTAAAGTTCAAGTGAAGACAAAGCAGTCTCTGGCTTTAATGTGACTTAGCAAGTGGAGGTGGAAACTGTAGAGAGCCCAGAGTCTACCATGGGCTAGGAAGGGAGTAGTTGGGCTAGGGGAGCGTTAGTACTGGGTTTATTTTACCTGAGTGTCAAGAGGCACAGAATGTGCTCCTGTAACACGTAACGCGGTCACATACTACTTCATGTCAGATCAGGTTGATTTCTGCCTGAACCTAACATACTGCCCGTGAAAAATACAGTTCATGCCATCTTTACTAGGACTTTTCCTCACCTTTGTTGCCAAGTTTTGCCTCATGCACACTTCCCGAAGCAAAGGAAAAACCTGGTGAGGATGCTAGTATTTGTTTTGCAGAAAACATTACTGTATACACGTAAGAAGAAAGTATTTGAGTTGAGAACTCAACTGAGATACTCTGATTAAATGAATGCCTTTTATCCAGAGGATTCACTTGTTTCCAGGTCCTTGAGTGTTTGCTACCTACTTCTTTATTCATTATGCAATTAGCGTGTTTGATCTTTGTATTCTCATGTAAAAACATATATATATTTTATGCTAATATACTAGCTTAATAATGCAAGTAAGTACATTTAAATGGCAGTGTTACTGTGTTTTGCACCTCTGAGACCTTTGGCATGGATTTCCTGCCTAGGGACAAACTTCTTCAGCTGTGTTTAATAAACCTGAGCAGTGTTAAAAGCAGGACAGAAGGACTCTGCCTCCCCAACAGTGAAACACGCAGGCATAACTGACCTGGCTCACAATCAACCCTATATTTTTGTGTGCATGGGTAGTGTCACACAGAAAATCCAACTCAGATCCCAGAAGCAGTCCAGCTGGGCAGTGCAGATCTGCACCTAGCTCAATTACTTTTGTCTCTTATTAGGTAAAATGTTTGTGGGCTCAGCCAGCTCCATGTGGCACAACACTGTAGGCATATCTAGCGTAGGCAGCAGTCTCTAGTCCTAGGCTATTAGCTTTCCACCCCCTCAGTTTGGGGGTGTGTTGATCTAGTGATCAGCAAGAACAAGACCGGCAAGCCTGACTTTCATCACTGAGAGTAAAGAGAGAGCAAATGTGAAGAAAGAGGCCAGGTAGTGATGATATTCCCAGGGACCATTGAAAAACTGTGTCTAATAATTGACGGTGCATTATAGCAGTCAAACTACATTAAAAGTTTCTTTGCGGATTGGTCCAGAATTAATTTGAAAAGTACCAAACTTGCCATACTTAGCCAAAACTGTAATGGCCAGTAATTCTTATCTTTATATACCCTGTAAGAATAAAATAGGTGAATAAGACCACTCTCTTGAAAAGATGCTTTTAGATACTTGGTGTCTGAAAGGTATCACTTAGGTGTGATTACCTGGAAGGGCTGCTTTACATTTTGGTACCAATTTTTCTTGGGCAAACGCAAAATTTCCTTTAGCTTAACTGGATGTCATGAGTAGGTTTAGGAACCAAGAATTTTATTGAAGCTTAATAATAACAGTAGATAAAATACTGGAGGAAGTTTGGTTTAACACAGTTAAACACAGTTATGTTAGCCTGTGATGTCAGTTGTCTTCAGAAGCTCATCAGAAAGACAGAATAAATACCAATTCGCCAGGTCATCAGTTACTGTAATCCAACAAATGAGCCGTTGTCTGTCCAGGGTGCATGCAGAAATAGATGGAAGATGCTGTTGTGGTTAAGATATAGGAAATAGGGATTCTATTCCTTCAGTATTTCATGAGTGGTATTTGCCTTTGAAGCACTGAATCCTTCCATGTGTTAGCTCCCTGTTTGTAAAAGACAGTTAACAACAATTTTCCCTTTAAAAAGATGTTGTGGAGACAAAATCACTAATGTTTATGAGTTGCTTGGCTACTGCTATGATAGGAGCTGTATTAGCACACATAGCCAGAAAAATCTTCTTCTTCAGATACCCTTGTTTATCTAGGATAGATGTCCTGGTTTATTGAGAAATTGCCCCTTGAATAGTCACTCAGATGAGATAAAAGGGAAAACTAGTGGAAGATTCAGAAAGATCAATAATGGTGTTTGTTTTATGAGTGACCCTGAAGAACAATAAGCACTTAGTTGCTGAAATTAGCTGCCAATTTAAAAATAGGAGGGAAGCTGTTAATACAACTGTAGAGAGAGGAGGGAAAAAGTCTGGAATGACCTGAATAAAATAAGAGCTTCTAAATGACTGATGCCATTATTGAACATAAATCTAGGATCATATAGCTGGGGAGAGAAGAACTATATTTGGGTAAAGACGGGTACTTTGTGTAGGGATGGCAAAGTTGATTTGGGACAAAACACAATACGAAAGAGATCCAAGGAGGTAAGACAATGTATTTTAGTGTAAAACACATGGATGTTTAGAGCTGCTTAGAACAGTTTTTGCTGGGAGAAGAGCACAGCCTTTGAAGTGATGGTGTCACACTAACTGTTACAAAAGTGCATTTACTGTCTTGTGGAGGTGAATTCCCTATTTCTGGACTCGTGTTTGTCTTGTCCAGCTTCTTTATTGCTACTCTGAATTAACGCCTACCTGAACTTCAAATATGCTAGTTAGCTGACAATCCTTATATGTGAATATCACTATTAAAAAGCATCTGCCAATAGCAATGGCAAAATGGTATTTGGGGCACTTTAATGTATTAGAGTTGCAAATGGGTATGAAATTTTCAGTATGTTGCTTAGAGTAATCCAGAGTAAATGCTGTCAGTTCTAATGGGAACTAGTGTCTGTGGTGGGCTGAGCATCAGAAATGTAATGATTACAGGATAGTTTTTAGCTGAGTGTGTTTTTTCAGTGTTGTTGTCTGTGTCACCCATTCAGCAAGGCATGAAAGTAAGGCACGGGAAAGTGTGAACTAAAGGAATCCAAGGGAAGGGCTTAAAGGTAAGCTTATGCTGAAAGACTTTATTAGACTAGAGCCTACAAAGTTAAGGCTAATAACACTATGGTATTATAGTGCCATATATTGTTAAGACTATTAAAAGAAAGTATTGCTACGGAGTGACAGAATTCCAGACTTTCAGTATTGTAAAAAAACCCAACATATATTTTTATATATATGTATTATGGACACCCCTCTACAGGTATTTTAGTAAATAAACCTCTCTCTTCCAGTTCAGTGAAGCATGGATGGAGCTAGTGGGTTGATTGTGGTGAAGCTCTCAGTGTAGGACCAAGGCCTGTGTTCTGCCATAGGTTGGTAATATACCAGGAACAACTTTGGTCAGTTATAATTGCAAGTGTGACAGCTTGGAAATATCAAAAACTCACACACATCATAGAAGAAATATTCTACATTTTAAGTGTTTGATGTTTAAAACAGACCATTTATTTTCTTACCAGTATAAGGATAAGGGAAGGTAGGTTTTCCCTAGCAGGGTTTATCTTTTTTGGCAAAGAATGACAGACAAAAATCAGATTAGATCCAGAAAACTTCAAAGGGTCCATCAGAAATAGACAACAGATCTTTCTTTGTGTTTTTCTGCCAAAACCCAGTCTGCAGTCTTTTGAGCTTTCCTCCTTGGCCATTTGGGACCTGTCCAGTCCTTCACCATGTGCTTTTCTCCTCTTTCACCTTTTGGTTGCTCTGGTTCATGACCTCACTTTTGCCATGTTACTAAATATGAGTCTCCCGTGACTTCTCCTTTACCAGCTCAGAGCTTCTTCCATCTTTCTCTCTCTTTAATTATGTACCTCACTCATACATCACTCCTGGGGGATCTGCAAGATGTTTTTCATGGCAGGTCTCTGTTTGTTCCTTGCTGAGGGTAGACGTGATTTGCTGATCACTGCAAAGGTCTGTCTTAACCTGAGATCTAATGGTGAAGCCATGGCTTCTGCAGGCAGCTGTCCCATGACTTCTGCTGTGGTGCAGCTGAAAAGAGCACATGAAAGGCAGTGAGTCCTTTATGGAATTGTTTTTTACTTTCTGAACCTTCTGCACCAGGTTGATACATGTTGCTTAGATGGCATTGAAACTTTTATTTGCAGAGATGTGGTCATATTTAGAGTAGGTGTGAGTGCCTTTTCAGTGTCGTCATCAGCCCATTGAGTACTATTTCCTTCATTTCCTAAAACAAAAATAACAAGGAGTAAAGTGTGAATTCTCTAGTATTTGGAAGGTAGAGAACCTCAGCAGCTGATGATCTTTCTCCTTGCCCCTGCACTCTGCTTTAAGTGTGACTTAAAAACAGATTTCATCTGAGGATTGTAGCGTAAAATAGAGTAATTTTTGTACATAAAGTTGAACCATATCTTATAGTAAAATCTTTCCAATTGCTCTTGTTTGGCAAATGAATCATTTTTGGGCCAAGATGTTCTGTTTCTTGTTAGCACAGTCGTCATATTTGGGAAAACTTCTTTAAAATTCTGTTCTTTACATCTCTTATGTTTGTTTGGTTTTCTGTTTGTTTTTTTTCGGGGGGGGGGGTTGGTTGGTTTTTTGTTGTGGCTTTTGTTTGCTTGTGTTTTGTTTGGGGTTTTTTTTGTTGTTTTTGGTTTTTTTCTTCCCTTTAATTAGTTTAAATAACTAGCTCCAAATGTGCAAGTGATCTTTTTGTGTGAATGACAATAGATGAAAACATTTTCTCCTGCAGTGTTATGATTTGAGTCCAAATGAAGCTAACCAACCTGTAATGAAGTCAGTTGTCTGGTCTATTTGAGGCAATAAGCAATTAAGTTTTTCATGCCCATACGATACAGAGTTTTTGTTAGATATTTTACCTTGTCATTTTGAAGCCACTGAATCATTTTCATCAACTAATCTCATGGAAATCATTGGATATATGTTTTGTCCAAAGGAAGGATGTCCCATTCAGTGAAATCTGTAGCCTGTCAAGTCAATCTGTATGTTTTTACTGCAAAAAGATATGAGAAATGTTAGTTTCCATTATGTTAATTGACAGATCTCTTCTTTTTTTATTGTGTAAAGAACCTTTTAGGACCTCAGCAAAATGAAGGCTGAGTTTTCAGCCTTAACTCTTCATTTCCTGATTTCCCCATCACAGTAATGCATTAACAGGTCTTCCTGCATTTAGGGTAATAAAAATCTTTTGAGCAAGTGATTGCTGACAGTAAGTATATACAATTGTCATCTGAGGACAGATGAAAGAATTTCCTGATAATGCTGGAAAAGTGATGACAATGTAGAGAGCTTGGACATTTTAACTGTTTGAAATGGTGTTGTTTGAGCAGTAAAGACCTTTCCACTGTATGCTTGAGAGGCGTAACAGAGAACGAGTCTGCCTGAGGCCTCTCAGTAATACTGTAATTCGAGTGATAAATATAGCAACAAACACTGGAAAGTAGCCTGTGTGCAGCAGGCAGGAAGAGGTGGTGGAGCCAGCTTGTTAAGGTGTTAGGAGTTAGCTGAACGTCAGTACTTCACTGTATCTTTAGGTACCTTGGTACTTTCCAAGTTCACGCCTGCGTCATCTGTATCATGGCGTGCACACCATGGCAATGTATGTGTGTGTGTACATAGAACTGTTCTGTGCACAGGTGTACACACTCCCATAGAAAAGATAGATGCTTACAACACAGGTGTAGCACTTTGCTGTGGTAGCACATCACTTGACTCTGGATTCCAGTAGAGGCAGCATCAACAGAGAAGGGCCCAGTAGTTTGGCTGAAGCACAATAGGAGCAACTAGAATGAACAGTTGTTTGAAAGACTCTCAGAAATATTTGGCAAACGAGTGAGTATCATGAGGTAAAGCTTCTAAAATTTAAGGAAGGAAACAGATCCTTGCTTCCTTCTCTTGGGAAGGTCTCTGCATTACTGGCTTAGCACATCTGAGACTGTTTCATTCATTTGTGTAACAGCCAGTTCTAAACCTGATACAGAAATTGAAAATAAACTACAGATTCATTTCCAGTTTTTCTTGCTTCTACTTAGACTGTTTCACATGACAGTCTTGATAATACTTACTTTTACCTGAAGAGTATATGAGGCCTGGCTTTGGAGTTGGTTTTTTTGGAGTTGGTTATTTTGTTGTTGTTGTTGTTGTTGTAGAAAACAAAAGGAAGGTAAGAAATTTAAGTGAATACTACAGCATCTTAATAAAACAATAAACTTCCCATGTTGTGATGTAGTTCCTATCGCCCCATTCTGAAGTTGCCCGTTCTTCAAATGGTCTTATGTCAACTCAAGTCGTATCCTTGGCATCATTGCTGCACCAGAAAGACATGTTCTTGAATTTCGGAAGGATTCAGTCTTTGTCTCCTGGTGCTTTTTTTAAACCCTGATGAAATCTGAAAATGTCTTTAGAGTCAACATAAAGGAAGGAGACAATGACGTACTGTGCTCTGGGTAGCACAAAGCCCAGCATTAGAAAGGACAGGTGTCTATAGACTTTGGTCTCTACCTTAGAAAAGTACATGTAAACCTCTTTCAGGTTTCCCTCAGCACACTGAAGGGGCAGTTAGCATACATCTGTAGCCCCGACAATGCAACCTGCAAACAACTGTTTATTTTCCCTGGCATCAGCATGTAAAAAACCTAGAGAGGCTGTTTGCCACCTCTAGTTTGGCTGCTTGAATAGAAGACATCGTGTAACAAATGAGGAAAAACAGGGCAAGGAATATCATACACCAAAGAATTCCTTTAAGACCATCAGTTAACAAAGCATCCTACCTACAGAAGAGTTAAGTCAAGCTGGGAACGAAGAAAGGAAAAAGTTCCAGGCTGTGGGGACCTTACAAATATCACTGTGGTGTCACCATTGTCAACTAGGGAACAGTGTGTCAGCCTTTAAAGGCCTTGGGCTTGGAAAGCACCTGCCTGTGAAGCCCCTTACAACACAGAAAGTAAAACCACACTGAGGCAATGAGTAAAAGACCCTGTCTGTCTGGGAGACCTCGAGACACAGTTGCACAATAACACAGACTGTTTCTGGGAATCAATCCCCGATCAGGCTGGAGATGCAGTCCAGGTGGGTGAAGCAGGAAAGTACAGCTAGAGGACCAAATGCTATAGGTGCAAAGACAGGTTCTGAGTTGGTGTCCTTCCCTTGATAGGTTTATGTGTTTTGCACAAAAGGGCATTGGTTACAAGCAGCTCTTTTTTGCTAGTTTTTCTTCAGCTCCACAAGTCTTGTATTTTACAGTGCTCAGGCCTCCATGAAAGGGAGGATGGGGTATCTTCCTCAGCTGGAATCTCCTCCACATGAAGAAAACAAAAATCCAGGTCTCCGTTCCTGGCTGCTACCCTAGTCCCTAACCTAGTGTTTGGTAACTAGGAGGCAGTTCCTCCAGCTCCTCCTTCATGTATCCTTTGGGAAAACTTCAGAGGTAGGGCACTTATGGTTCACCTTTTCTATGGCACATGTTGCAGCAGCTGTGGGGTTGGGGGGCAAGGAAGGCAGGCACTGCTGGAGTGGCATTTAGACTGGCATGTGCTGTGGGTTGGCCATCCTGACACAGCAGTGTGAGGTGATGCCAGAAAGCAGCGCACTGGGACTCAAAAGGAGGCTTATGTCCTTCCTCCTCTCAGGTTTTGCCTTTCTTTTAACTACTGTTTGTGCAGAGACCACCCAAGCACAGTGGCCGAGGGGAACTCCAGAGCCAGCAGGCACGGAGGGGTGTGATTTGTACCCCACAGCAGAAGTGAGTCCGTCCATGTGTGGCCTGCCTTTCTGCCTTGGGATATAATTTATTATTCATCGCTGGATGTAAATGAATCCCTCTGGCCACAGCGATTGCCTTTTGGTGTGTAAGTTGTCATAAATGTCTGTGTATTTTTCTTCAGCTTCCTCCAACTTGTTACCAGCCTGCACAGCCATGTCCTGCACAGGGTCGAAATAATTTCCCTGGGTGCGGCCGCACCACGTGAGAGTTGAGTTGTCTGCCAGCTCTCTGGCAGGATGTGTGTTTGCATATGGGGATTTCTGCACATTGCCTTGACCTTTGCAGCACATGGGTTGTTCGAATGTAACTTGTGGTCCACTATTGGCTTCCTGTAGTATTGCTGCTTCCAGTTTTCTCTCTCTTACGTTGCCAATCCTTTTTCCCAGATGTGTTAGCTTTTTCGTTGTGCAAACTAAATTGCAGTTTGCCTGCAGCTTGTATTTCTCACAGGTCCAGGGCTCTGTGAGTCAGCTGTCATACTAGTTTTACCATCACTGGGTGTAGTGAAGTGACTGCATGTTTATACATACAACTTACGAGCATAAGAGACTATCTTTGTCTTAATAGTTGCAAAGGTTCCCAGCTTGCTGTCCCAGATGCCTTTTCCAGAACATGGAAGAAGGTTTTAAGTGAGGCAGATGCTGGCAAGGAATACACCTAAGCAAAGCATCTCATGCCAGACACTGTGCCCTACTATAGTGGTATCCTTTGTCATCTCTTCCTTAAACTAATTAGTTGCTAGTTGGTTTTCAGCCCAGATGTCACTGTTTCCATCTGAGCCAGCGTAAATTTGTATTTCTGTAATGATTTCTTCAGACACTATGATCTGCAAGCCAATTAGGTAGCATTCATTCAGGATGAAGCACGTGTGGAAGTGTTTGCAGACTCGAGGTTCCCCTGTTCTTAGCAGCATACTGTTACCACTGTGTGTCCTTACCCTCCAGCAGGCACAGGCTTGGGCATTTCATGAGTTCCAGGAGTAGCCCTGCACAGATCCACTGCAGGACTGGTGGCTTGCTGGCCTGGTTGTTACAGAATGGCCTAAGGAAGATGTTACCTATCTCATTGGTCTGCTTTCTAAAGACCATGTCCCAGAGGCAGTAAATGAGTTTGACTGTATAAAGATTCCTTGATTTCAATAAAACTGCTTACATGTGTGCTGCTGTGCCTGTAGAAATACAAAGCAGGACCACAGCCTAAGGGAGAAGGCAGATATTCATCTTTAAAAAAAGAAAAAAGTAAAAGATGACATTCCTTACTGCAGTGCCTCTCCAAATACCAGGGCTTTTGAAAGATATTAGTGGTGCAGCAAACTCAACAGATAATTCTTTTCATATGGTGTCTGGATCAGGTGACTCGCATATGTTCACATTTTCAGGTACCCCTCTGCTGGTTTTTATCAGGAGTTCTTTTTCAAAAGCTTCCTCTCGTGCAAACTTTATTTTTCTTTGCCATAGTCAGTGTTTCTATCCCAGTTTTTAGAAGAAGGTAGCATGAAGTTACTAAGCCTTGTGGTTGGAATTTTAATGTCTGCAGAGATGTATCACCCGTAATAAGCTTGTTCTATCTGTTAATACTTTGTTTCCTTTGCATATATTTGAGAGACTAAGCTTTAGAGCTTTTTATTATTGTTAAGGGAGTGGGTCAGTTTTCTTAGCAGATTTTTTGTATTGGTACTTCTGGTAAAATGACAAGAATTTCTTGTTAAAAGATAAAAACAGATTAGAGAAGACTCATTTGTCAGAAGGGGCTCTTCAGCATTAAAATGCTGTGAATGTTTTCTCCTTATCTTTTGGAAGATGTTTTCTGCCATCTCCTGCCTTACAAATGAATGGGTTCACCTGCATATATAATTGCCATGTTATTGTGCTGGATGGGATCTGATCATACAAAGACAATGGCTTTGTTTATGCTGCCAAACTGTGCCCAGCTGTGCTCGCAGGATCAAGCCTCTAGCTGTTAAGTTTCTAGAAGCCCATAATAATAAAGATTTTAGTGGCAATATGTTAAGAAGAAACGGCAGCTGCTTTAGCAAAAGTGGGAGCAAGGGGAACAATTTTTTAATGAGAAGCTTATACTTTTTATGTTTGCAGCTAGATGAAGGTGTTGGTTTACCTGTCAGATGTCAATAGTGCAGTTGGCCTGATAGAGGTAACGGGGGTGTCAGGGTTGTCTCCAAGGCAGATGTATTCAAAAGATGCCATCATGAGTCTTACAGGGGAGACTGAAGTGGGGATCCTGACAATTAAAAGCAGTGTGAGATAAAACTCTTTGGTTGAGGAGCACGTTATGGACACATTATGCGTCATCAGCAATGCATTAAAAAGTAGAGGGAAGTGACACTTGGAATTAAAATTCTGAATACTGACTAAAAGGCTTTTGGTTGGATTTTGATGGTTTGTATGAGGTGTATATCAACAGTGTGTCTGGATCCCAGGATAAACTTGTATGTGCAGTGTTCCTTAGTGTTCTTCCTAGTTCCAGGTATGTGTCTCACTAACCAAGTTGTCTTTTATGTATAATTGCCTATTCCCAGTTACTTGCACACTATGAATCAGAATAATATGCTCTTTCTTTACAGTTGCTTTCAAAAAAAAAAAAAAAAGGTAACCTGATTTAAACCATGATTTTTTTACTGAGCTGCCAAGGGAGAGTGCTGACCTTCCATGCTTAGTATGGATGCTGTAGTGGGTCTGGCTGAGCTGCTTTTCCCCATCCAGCCCTCACACTGCAGCACTGGGAGCTGGAGGGTTTTGATAACACCCCTGTGTTATCACTGCCAGGGCTCACACGGCACCAGAGGCTGGGGGGGCAAGATGGGGGAGGGGATACAGCCGACCTGAGCTGACCAGTGGGATATT
>WUAM01000431.1:107781551-107800325 GCA_024336885.1 Actenoides hombroni | reverse complement strand
AGCTGACCAGTGGGATATTCCACACCATGTGACGTCAGCTCAACTCTAAAGGGAGAGGGCAGGAGGAGGATGGGGGGGGCATTCAGCTTTGTCCTCCAAGCAACTGCTGTGTGTTCTGGAGCCCTGCTGCCTGGACTGGGCCCGACATCGCCTGTGGACGGGCAGCAGAGAATCACATCTTACCCATCATAACCCACGGCTCCTGGCGTCTTATTCTCCCCCTGCTGCCGTGCTGACCGGGGTTGGGGGAGTGATAGCAGGGCTTGGTGGGCACCTGCTGCCGTGCCAGGGTCGACCCACCACAGTGCCCTTCCTGATTCAGAGGTAAAGAGTGTTTTAAAAATTTAATGTTAATGTATGCTGGAAAACAGCTATTAGAGTTCCACACGTGTAATTTCTCCCTTGACAGCCTGTATCCTTTTAAAATCATCATTCCTTTAAAATGAGTCTTCTGATTACCCCTCCAAGTCCAAGATAGAAATGAAGGAGAGCACTGGCCGACAGCCCTCGGTCTTGTTTAGAGAAGGAAAGTTAGAGGAAATCAGAGCCTTTTGGAAGAAGGCAGATTCTGGAGTAAACTTAGTGACTTCTGTAACATAACTGCAGCTGAGTCACCAGGTTTTGTAAATAACTCATGTTCGTGGAAACCCCATATTCAGAGAGGTTATTTGAAAGCGACACAAAATGCCTCATACATGTATTCAAGTTAACTTACTGGATAGAGAGAAAGGATGTTGTAAAGTAACTCTTAATCCTGCAAGTATATAAACATGCAGGCAACTTCAAGCCCGTGATTAATCCATGTAAATGAAAAGACAGTACTCACACGCTTAAAACTTCTATTTAATGTTTGTGATGTAAAATGTATTTATTAGAATAATGGGCATGCCACCCTAGCAAGTCTGGTCACTACCATTATTATTTTCTACTACCATTATTTTTTTCTAACATGGTTTAGCAATGAGGATTTAAGTTTGTAGGTCTGCATGTATGTAATGGAGTGCTTTGTATATTTTTATAGAAAGGGTTTCATTCTTGTAAGCTGCTGCTAGAGATTTATTTTATTTTATTTTATTTTATTTTTTTATTTTATTTTATTGAGAAAAATGTTCATTTTGATAAATGAGGCTGTTAATCTTTTAGGGACTATCTAAGTAAATTTTAGCAACATTACATTTTCGGTCAGAGCTAAATGAAACCTCTCAATCTGAGCTTTTGGAAGCAAAAAAACAGGCAGGTGGGGAAGAATATGACTTGGCTTGGAAAAAAGTGTTCCCGAGTCTCTAGGCAGACAGATTAAAATTCCTAAGAGTTTGACCTAGACTGAGGGACTTTGCAAAGAAAGTATTTGACACTGTAATGACAGCTCCTGGAAATCTGAGCAGAGATTGCAAGCAAACTCAGGAAAAATACTGAAGTTGGGTCCAAGTACTGCACAGAGCCCACTGTGATTCCACAAATCTCATTCCATGGTTTCAGCAACCCAGTCTGCACAGGCAAAAGGTCCACCTTAGCAAAATAGTCTGCTGCTTTAATTGGCTGGTTTGTACCAGCGATGGTGGTTAAGTCTGCGGAAACAATTGGAAACAATTATTTACAGCCAGTTGTTAGGTTTCTAGTGGCCCTAGGCTTTCTACAAACACTGAGCTCTCCTCCAGGTAGGAGTTTGCAGTTTATCAGCACTTAGGAAGACCCACCGTTGAAAAATCATTGCAAATCATGTCATTTCTTTGGTTTTGTAATTAGATTTCATAGCTTCTCATTCCCTCCAGACAGTGTACGTGTTGTACGCGTTGTTTGCATCACACCAAAATAACTGGCCTGTGTACCAGCGATGCCTGGGTGATTACACTTAGCCCATGGCTCCAAAATCTGGACCGAGGCCTCTCCCCTGCTGCAGACTCCGAGCCCCCCACCTCCAGGTGAGCACCCCAAGTGCTGTGTTTCGGGGCTCTGGGTGTGTGCCCGTGACCTCCGTCGTGCTTGGTGCCTGCAGAAGGTACCCTATGTGTGGTTCTGTGCTGTGTTCTGCTCAGCCGGTGCAGAATGCCTGCGCCTGCAAAAAAGGGGGGTAGGTACCAGGGAAAGCCCTTTATGATGCTGTGAAACAGGAGTTTATGTTTTGAAGTAGTTTCTTAAATCCTGCAAATAGATACTGTGGTGTGAACACACACACTCGGGTATGTGACACCGGGAGTCTCTGTGGTCTGTGGGTCCACAGAGAGCAAGGTAATGAAGACAAATACCTGCGTAGTTGTATCTGCATTCCCTCTGGGGGACTGGTCAGAACACTCATGTGGTCTTATCTTTAGTGCTGCACCCAAACCTCAGAGGGTTGCAGGACACAAAAAATGTGGTGTGCTTTCCAGGGATGAAGGGTTTGTGTTCTTTCCCCATGTAACAGTAAGCATTTTTTCTGTGCAGGCACTTGTTTAGTGACAAGGAGTGTTTCAGTCCCCTGATGCTATACTCCTTAGCTGCAACTGATGGTAACAAGGCAAGTCACAGAGGAGACAGGCGGGAAGGGTTTCTGTACCCAAAGGTCCAGGTGATAATTGCAACCTCCAGAGTGTCAAGCTTGAATCCTCCCTAGCAGGAGCCTGTGGGCTGCAGGGGAAGCAGATTGTCCCCTTCCTTGTCTCTAGTATGTTTGTGTCCACCCTGACACAAACTGGAGGCTCGTATTCTGGGACCTGCAGTCTCCATTGATCACGTTTCCTTACTCAAACCGATTTTAGCTGCAAGCTGTAGTGTCAACAGGGTTTTGTGTACTTTGTGGGAAGCTGGACCAAATATTGCACAGAGACACTTGCTGTTCTTCAGCCTGGAAATACCACACCAATCCAGTGTTTGTAACTGACTTTGGGGGGAAGTAAATTACATTTGGAAAAGACACAATAAATTAAGTCAGCCAAGTCTAGGAGACTGCAATCTTCCAGAAAATTGATTACCTTTTGGCTTTAAGTGTGCCAGTGTAAGTACAAGAACCAACAACACTTCTTTTATTAAAAGCTTAAACAGTGGAATATGGAGCTTTGGATACGTGGAATATAAAATTTGGTTGTGTGTATCTGACCAAATGTCAGTGCTCTAGGAAGGTTGCATCTGATTGAAAAGGTTTTGATCAAGTTGACTGGCCAAAAAATCCTACCTCATGAATATAACATTTTTCCTTAAACAAAATCAATGAAATAGTAAAATCGTAGTGTAAACATTGGAAGGCCAAAAAAGTATTCCTCAGTCTAATGAGTTCTTACACCATTCATCCAGTCTTTCTAGCAGATGTGATAACGGAAGGTGGCAGGATTTATCTGAGCACTTTGAGGAGGAAGCTGATGTGACTTTTCATGTCCCTTTGGCTTATGAGAAGAGTAGCAGGAGAGAAATAGGGTTTTTCTGAATTTGCAGTCCCTATTTGTTGATGTCTTCACTGGTTAGTTAGTTTTTATTTGCTGTATGTCCTCCAAACACATTTTGTATGTGCATTTCTTGCACACTTTTAGGTTTCAATACAAAAATATTTGTAATAAGATGATAAAGTAGGATAAGCAGATTTTGTTGTCAGAAACTGCTTTCATCTGATATTAGTGATCTCACTGGTTTGCTTAGGTGGACGTACCCTGCAAACAGTATTTTGATATCTAAAATAATTCAGACAAAGGGGACTCAAGCTTCACTGTGCTTAAAGGAAAGAAAAGTAAACACAAAATGCCTCAGAGCTGGCAATATTTGTTGAAAATTAACAATCTCTCCCCACCCATCCACAAATAAAAAGTAATTCTGTGAGCTATGAAACTTAAGAAGTTTATTTGTCTCTGGCTTGCCTTTATGTGGATTCCCTGTTGTCTGATGTTTTGGTTGAGCCCGCATTGCAAGCTGTCTCTCAGCATACGGACTATTTGTCTGTCTGTCTTCTGATGGACAGTCTTATTTATCACATAACATGGGGAAACTTAGTATCTCTTTAGCATTTCTCCTTTTGTCTGGTTTGGCAAAATGGTCTGATGTGTACCTGAGTTATTGCAGGTAAGAGTCAGACTGAAAATAGTGTGATCACATCCTTTCCTTTCCTTAGGGAATAGTCAGGAGAAAAAAAAATCTGATTGGTAGCAGCATTGCTTCACTCACTGTGGCAGGGAAAGACTTCATTTGGAGAAAATGGAGCACTTTTGCAGCAGTCTAACTTTGGGGTGTGCTCACTGGGACAATTACAGTTTGGTAACCTGAAATCCTTCTCTGACAGAGCTGGAAGTATTTGTTACTAGCAATACCTAGCATTTTAGCAGTGGACATCAAGTGCTTTATAAGGAGAAAAGTACCATAGTCACCATTTGTAAAAGTGAGACCGAAGGAGATGCAGTGGTGTGGCCAAGGTCATCTCAGAGGTCAGTGGCAGAGATAGGACTTGCCTTTGTATCCCCTGCGTCTCCTCCTCTGGCAGTCTTCTGTCCACCAGCCACGAAAGCGCACAGAGGACTTGAATCACATGAATAGATCTGTTATCTACAAAGTCATGCATATAGATACCAGTCACGCAGAACTAAGCTGTGGCCCCATTTTCATATTGAAGATGAAAGCAGCTCTGCAGAATGTGTATTTCAACTTTCTGTCTTAAAAATATGCTGCTAATTAGGGATGTAAAGGGGCTGAACTCAGCTGCAAGACTGCTGATCTTTCCTAGTGAGACATTGCCTGCCAGCATTGTTTGGACTCCAACTAACCCTTCATTGTCTTCTATCTCGTTGAGGTCCTGAGCATGCACAGAAGAAAAGGAGGATTGATGTCTTTATATTGTCATTTCTGGCTGTCTGCAGGATACCCTTCAGCCATTTTCAGCAGTGCTCAAAAGTATGCTCTGCTGTTTTTAATCTTGTTTTTCTTTTTGTTTTTGCTCGTGGCACTCTTCCATGCCCAGAAACTTTTTTAATTTTTACTTTTGTAGCTGTGCAATTCCACCTTATTAAGTTGGATTCTGCTTCTAGTCTCACCCTGCACAGGGTTATCTTTTTTAATGGGTGAAAAAGTGCCTATGCCAGCATTCCACACTAGGAGTTCTCGTATGTGATGTACATCAGGGAAGGAATTGTGCTCTGCTTCAAATACCATATAGTCCTGATAAATGAGAGAAAAATTTGGCAGTCTCCAACAAGCTTTAGTTGGATTGCTGTTCAGTTTAAGTACTTCAGAATTTGAGTCACAGTTTCTAGCTTGAAGGAGGTTGGAGAATTTTTTATTTTTTTTTTTTTTTAACATTTTAGGATCCTCTGGGAAAAAAAAAATTAATATTTTACATTTTGCAGAACAGTATTTTAAATAATGGTTTAGAAAAGATACTGCCATACTGCTGACTCCCAGTAGCATTAGCTATTAAAAAGTATATTAAATCCATCTGAATAAAACCATTGTAGAAAAGCAAAATATCCTATTTTAATAATGGATTTTGAAGAGTATTGCTTTTATCCATCTAGAGTTTTGCTAATAAGCTAACTGCAAAAGATCAAACTGCTTGCATGTGTTGGACCACAATAAGCAACTCGAACCCCTTTCCAGCAAAAATGCTATATGCCTTTGCTGGACTGGTGTGCAGTGACTCCAGGGATTTCGGTGGGAGATACTGATCTCTGCAATGCCTCTGTGTGCTTTTGCCAATCAAAGGCATTTACAGTATGTCAAAACAATCAGAGATTACTGCTCTGCAGTTTTAATTCCCTCTTTTTGCAAAAGAAAAGGACTCGTTCGTGTGGTTTCAATGCCCACATAAGCATCTCTGCCTGCTGAAGTAAAGCTTTCCTGTCTGTACGTGTGGACATGATAGGTATTTTTGCATAATACCTTTTCTTGCAGCGTAAAATTCTGTTGGAACGTAATGGAACAGGGTCTGGTCCAAAAGCCAGCCCGACAGCCTGGAATTCCTGCTTCTGAGCAGCAGCTTATCCACGGCACAGAGATTTCGTGATAGGCACACAACGTGACACCTGCTGTCCCTCCGAGTGGAAAGAGGCGCAGCTGGAATGCCCTTCTGCCTCGGTGCGCAGAACTGCCCCTTTCTCGACTGCTGCAGTAACGTAAACCTCCACAGAAAGCTGCTTTGCATAGGCAAGCAGGGAGACAAAGCTTGCCGTTTTCTCCGCGGCTGAGAGAGACACGTTTTCCATTTTGCAGGGGATGGAGAGCTCTGCGGAGCAGAACACCCGGGAGGGGGGTGCAGCTTCCTCTGGTTCTGCACCAGCCCTCCCAGGGAGCTCCTCCGCCTGCCTGGAATATGCCACGTTATCCCCCAGGCAGGCACGGGGATGATTTGTGCTTCTGGGAGCCACTGTTGTTCTCGGAGGGCAGCGCTGCGGCTCCAGCTCTGCGGCTCCAGCCCAACCCACCCAGCCAGTGCCTCTCTCTCCCCAGGGTCCCTAACCTCGGGGCGATAGGGAGGAAAGTGTTGCAGTGAGCGCTCTGTGCGAGCACTGCCAAACCCAGCCTGGGGGAACCAGCTGGAAATCCTACCTGAGAAATCAGCAACTACTCACCACCTCTGAGAGCAAAATATTCGGGCTGCATATACATCCTAGCCTGTAAACTACAACGTAAGGAGGCATATTTCTTGCTTGCGCATAGGTAGTCCCTATCAATGCTGTCTGATAAAGCCTTGCTCTCGTTCGAGAGGTGCAGGCTGATTTTTCTGTTCAGCGTTCTGACCCTAGAAGCCTGGCAGTTGTTTACTGAAAAAAAAGCACGGTTACGTCTTTAAAGCTCTGCTGCTTGGTTGGCAAACAAATGCTGGGAAGTGGAGCTCTGCTGAGGTTGTGAAAAAAGAAAGCAATTGTTATTCATTAAGCAGATGACAGCAACGGGAGCAAAGGGGATAAAACTCGAAATCTGAAACCACCTGCTTTAATTTTAGCCATAATTGAAGCGGCTGCCCATGATATGTTGCTGATGCACAGATCAGGTTCGCACACCACGCAGCACTCTCCCGATTTCCGTGGCAGCGAGCGCAGCCCCCTGCCCGCTCTGCTGCAGGAGGGGATGGGTCTCCCCTTGCATTGCAGGTTACAGCGGGCACTTCAGAATCTGTTTGTTTCCTTCCAGGAGCAAAATGCAATCGCAGCCTGGCTCTCCGATAGACAGATGCTTTAGTCATTAGTGAGGTTTCTGTGACTACAACACTGTGTCCTAGTACGGGTGCACTTATCTCTTTTGTTCCTGGTTTGAAGCAGTGATGCTTTTCTCGCTCTTGTGCTCACGCGCTCGCTCTTTCTCCCTCCCTCTCTCCCTCCCTCCCTCCCTGTCTTTGATCTTGCTGATATGGGGAAAAATATCAGATCCAAATCTTCAGCATATTTAACAAAAACATCTTGTAGGATGGGAATAAATTGTGCCTGAGTGCAGCAGCAGGCTGCTGCAGTATGGTTGCTTGTACTGCTTGCTTTCTGCTAGGACAAAACAGCAGCAGTTGTCGAGGAGTGCTGGGGTTGTTCTGCAGCTAAATAAGCATTCACAGAGGGCTGGGGTGGTTTTGCTGGGAATGGGTGGACTGTGAAAAGCTGTCCTCTCGTGGTCTCTAATGCAGGGATTCGTGTGAAATAGGTAAAAAAGGAGGAGATCTTTCCTGACGGCAGAGAGGGTCTCACCCTTCACTAAATTCCCCAGAATTTTTGCCATGGAGTTAAATGACCATAAGATAGCACTGTCACTTCATATTCAACTTCACTGCAGAACATAAGCCTGAGAGCTGGAGAGCTCACAGCAAAATCAGTGAAGGCAGGAAAAGTCTTGACCTCAGCTGCACAGTGAAATGTTAGAGTGGGAGCATTAACAGTCTGTCCTTGAGCTGTTTAGTGCAGATTTATACTGCATGCGTTTGTATGTGAATGCCAACTTTCAAAAGCTATGGAAAGCTTTTTTATGGTTTCCTGTGATGATACATAGGCAAAGGGGATACTCGGATGAATAGAGAAATATGCCATGAAATGGGGAGCAGGTGAGCTGCGTGTCAGATGTGCGTGCTGTCCTTTGTGGATTTGGTGCTGCTCCTTAGCTAACAGTGTAAAGTGCTGGGAATATGACACGAGGCTTAACCCTGCTTGGGGTGTTGCTTAGGAGAAGCTCCTCGCTGCTCTGGAGCACAGCACATTGTGTGATGTCAGATCCCCATTCCCTTCTGATCAGTGTTCCCTACTAAGCATGTCTTCATTCCTCCCCGCTTTACTGATCATTTACAGCTGTTCACTTTATTGCATGAGAAATTCTTAAAGGGCTGAGACAGTAACTGGACTGCACGGCTAGTGCCGTGTTTCAAGCGGCCAGATGAGATTCACAATCAAGCCCCAGCAGACATTGTTTGTCTCAGTTGTGGGAGTCCACATTTTTCTGGGGTGTAGTATCTCTCTGGACATCTTCCTCATCGTAACAAAGAGGAAGATGGCTGTGGCATCCAGACAGTTGAGGAGTATTACCCCCATACTTGCTAAGCTGCCTTTTTTGGTCTGATGCTTAGATGCTTCCGTCTTTAAGGAGGCATAAAACGTGTTGCAGAGTGGGACGTACTATCTCCCTGACCTGCTGTCAGTTCTTAAAGTGAGTTGCAGTGTTTTTCCCCTGCAGCCTTTTTTATCACTGTTTTTTTATCACCTGTACTTAAATCATGAATTAGTGAGCAGATAACCACATTACAGACACTTACTTAAAAAGAAATAGTTAATGTTAGAAAATAATGAGTTCCAAAAAAAATATCTTTGGCAGTCTTTCCCCTGTGGATTCCTGATGATGAAGAGGACACCAAACAGCCTGTCATGTCTTTTCAGTCTCTTCTTACACACGGCTGAGCTAAAAGTGATTGCATGCTTCCATCTTCCACCAGTGTGCATCTTCCTTCTGTGTGCATTTAATTTATTATAGATTCTCCTTTTATTTATCAATTCATTAGCTTTGTTCAGTAAAAGAAGCTGGGTAATTGCTGTGCCCACGAGGCGTGTGACACCTCTGACCATCACAGATTGTCTCCTGCAGCCTGTGCTGGGCAGTGAGCGCAGGGTGACGCATAGCCCGGTGTGCCAGAGCCCCACCATCCACGCCCCAGAGTTGTGCTGCAGGAAGGAGATGGGGAATGGTTTGATTGTATCAGATGTAGCTTCAGAGAATGCTCCGTTTTGACCTAAAAGGCAGGTATCCGTTTCTTTTGCAGAAAGGAGTCCTGTGATGTTACAGCTCCACATGTGGCTCTGGTTTCTCTGTCCCCAGTGGGTGCCCTTGCATAAAGACCAAAAGGACTTGAATTCTTATAAAACCTCCTACTCCTTTGAGAGCTGCATAGCCAGCAGATGCTTTACAGTGAAAGAGAACATCTTTGAAAACAATCTGGTGTTTATTAATCAACAAGAATTCAGTGTTTGGGGTCCTTCGGCAGGAAGAGAAGGAAAGCACATGTGGGCCTGGCCTCCTGAGTGAAAACATGCAGGTTCCATCCCCATGCTCTGCTGAGGAGCAGATTTCATATAGCATTGGTATGTCAACGCTTTGCTCTAAGTTCCAGTGACGTTTGATGGGATTCAGTGTGCTTATGTTGAGATTAAGTTACCTAAGACCCGCGCAGCAAGCCATCCTGCCTGCTCTCTGGTGTGGCCCTGTAGATAGCTGGGTTCAGTAGGCTCCTCCTTAGCCAGAGAGTTCTGGGAAAGCAGGCACTTAGATCTCATTTAAAGCTGTGCTGTGTTCCTGGTTTACGTGGGCAGGCACCTGGACTCTCTGTTGCAGAGGACTGAAAAATTGCGTAGGGACGAGACTCGGTCATGGGCCTGACCTCCTGCCTCGCAACCAACGCTCTCCCTCAGCCGTCAGAAGATGGGGTCTAGCCGCTGCTCGGCCTGAGGGCTTGTCCCAGTCAGTCCTGGCTCTGTCTTGGCAGAGCTCTCTCGCCGGCCCTGCCTTAGCCGCTCTGCAGTTGTATTTTGAGAAATATGAGGCCAGGGATAAAATGTGAAAGAAGAGATGGAGTACGGTGGGGAGTGGTGACCAAAACCAGTTATTTAGGTGCTGGGGGGGAAGGAGAGTCCCAGGCCCTCGTCCCCGGTGTGCATTATGCATTTCACACTGCCTACCGCCATCGCCACCAGGAAGCACCAGTGGGAGATCGGCCGCTGTTCCGGCTGCAGAGCCTCAGAAATACCATCTGTTCCCCATTTATTGCAGAAGTTATTTAGGTGGCTGTGTGAGACAGACAGGATAACCCTCTGGGCTTCAGTGCCTTTGATGAGGCAGCATCTGAAGTTAACACTTAAATTAAGCAGACTTGATTTTATTGCCTTTCTGTATTATAATGCCCGTGACATCGTTAAAACTTTGTGTCCGCGCCTTGGTCTTCTGTCATCTCCCTGTAGTGCTTCTGTCATATGCTGACTTTGTATGTCCTGCCAGCCTCAAGAGTCATCAGCCCTCTTTCCTTCTCCACCCCAGCAAGCAGTGGGCCCTCCAAAGCCTGCAGGGTACCTGCACTAGCACTTCCATGGCTTGGTAGGGATTCCTGGACAAGAGACACCACATTTGGGAATAATCCTTTTTCCATGTCTGTCTCACAGATTGATGAACTCCCTGAAGGAGCCGTGAAGCCTCCAGCAAATAAATACCCCATCTTCTTTTTTGGGACTCATGAAACGTAAGTGAATGAACATGGTCTTTTCCTTTGAAAATGTCTCCTTCCACTGCAGCTAACATCATCTCCGCTGCTTTTACTGGAACAAATCCTGACTGAAGCCGTTGAGAGCCTAGAGATAGGTCCAACAAGCCCAACTCATTTGTATTAACACATGGAAGTGAAACCTGAAAGTAGCTGTGAGCACTCCGGCATGGATGGTACACCATGGTGTAAGCAAAAATAATAACCAGTGCCTGTGTTTCCCATAAAAAAAAGTGTGCCCATAAATTTATTAAAGGGTCATCTGAACTCAGATGCAGGGGCAAACATTTTGTACTTGAATTTACATGATGGCAGAGATCAGGCTTCTGTATTCAAACACATTTGGGTTTGTGTCCTGTGTGAGAACTCACTTGGTAGTTTCTGAAATGAAAGGAAGCAGACCCCAGACTCTCATGCAGTCATCACATAGCTTTAAAACATATATATTGCTCTGAGATTTGCGCTGGGGATATTGTAGAATGGAGCTCTCAGAAGTGATAGAAGAGCTGAGCTGGCTGAGCTCACAGAGAAGGAAAGGATTCGGAACAGAATGGGTAAGAGGGGAAGTTAGGTCTCATAGTAATTGCTACAAGGTGCAGAGTTTCAAAATCATGTATCTCTGTTTTAAACTGTGTCAGGTAGTTAAAAAAATAAATCACAATTTCCATTTTTCATGAAATGTTTACATTTTAAAACTTTTCCTTCCCCATTTGAAAGGAACATGTTTTTTGGAATTCCTTAAAAAATGGAAACCTGAAAAAAAAAAAAGAAATTCTGATGACATTTTAAATTTGATTTTAGAGGTTTGAAGCTTTATTCAAAATGTATTGTTTATTTTTGAATTTTAACATTATCCCAAAACATAATAAGCCTCGTATCTCATATGTCACATTTTATTTTTAAAATCTTTAAAGGCAGTTTCTGTTTAATGAAGATCAAAGTAGCCTCTCTTCAGTTAAAATATTTCTTCCTATTGCTGTAATGGAACAAGGATATATTGTGATCTACTACTACTTTCACACAATAATCTAAAAAGAATAATGTTCAAATAAACATATGAGTCTTTAAAATCAGAAACCAAAATATAATTTTTTTTTAATGGAAACATTTTTCTTGAGGAACATTTTGAGAAAAAAAACTCTTCCCACTGTTATTCTGAAATTAATGAATCCCCAATTTCTAACCCCTTTTTGTTAGCCCATGATCTGACTGTAATATCTGAAACAGGAAAACAATTTGTAGTTACTACCTTAACAATTTAAAAATCATAACTGTTAAAAATGAGCTGTAGATTGCAGCTCCTCAGTTTTATAGCAGAGCATTGGAGGCTGTTACACTCTCCCAGTGGCAATGAAGGTACTTCAAACAAAGATGCAGACAATTTTTCAGTGTTTACTGTATATAAAAGGCTGTAGAAACATTTCCATACATTACTGTTGAGCTAAATTAAGATAGCTCGTGGTAAGTTCTATACAATTTTCCTTTTTTACTTGTGTTATAACTGTGTGCATTTTTGGCAACAAGTAGACATCTCCTAATATTAGCAACAGCGTAGATAAAATAATTTATTCAAATCCCTTGCTCAATTGTAGCCTTTAATATTAACAAGACATCTGTTAGTTTGGAAATCATGGTTCAGCTTTCAGGTAGAAATTCATTCTTGGCTTTATAATTATATAATTGAGATATTTCTCAATGAGACAACTGAGTGTGGATACCATTCTGTCTCCTGTGTAGTTCAAGGGAAGGAAGCTCTTTACCCAGAGACTTCTCCTTTGATGCCTTTAGCCAACAGTAAGGCTCTGTACTGGCAAACTTCTTGGCTAGCAGGATGATTTAAGTGAATGAAACTTTGCACATTCAAAAATGCTGGGAAGAATCACAGGCGTTAATCTGAAATAATGCTTACAAGCAAAGAAGAAATACCATCCTGTGATTAAAGTATTAGACTGAGCCCAAAGAGAGTTGGGTTTTCCTCTGTACTCTGCTATTAGTTTGAGTTTGACCTTGGCCAAATCTCTGTGCCTCAGAACCCCATCAGCAAAAAAGGGCAACTTCCCAACCTCGTGCTGATGTTAGGAGAATAAATGTGCTGTAAATGGTGGAGCTCTGTGGTCTCACAGTAATGGAGACCACAGAGTTAACGTTAATTGCAAAGATCATCAGGAAAGCAAGGCAGTGATTACAGTGAAGGATGCTGTGCCTCGCTCAGCTCCGATCATTGGTGACATAGAATCTTCCACGTGGCAATGAAGTGGGGGGTTTTTTTGCCTTCACTGTTTTCAATTTAACTTAATGATTAGCCATCCCAGTACCATGATACAGAGCAAACACACAGGATATAGATACCCAATGAAAAGGAAATTATGCTTTCTTCAGTTTATATAAGAAGTTAGAGTTTTTCTGTAAAGTATGTAGAAAAAGCACTGTCCTTTTTTTTTTTTTTTCTTCATTCTCTTACCCTGCATTGTGGTGTCTGTGCCTGAAATTAGTTGGCCAGTGCATAGCTGACCGCAGAGCACAAAATCCCTCCTTTGCTGTGCTGTCTAAAAAAAAATTTGGCCACAAGCCCCCTGTGTGTCTCATTGTTTCCTTGTATTACTCATCTGCCTATATTCACCCATTGTTTCTTGCCATATATCAAATTATAAGATTTTTGGGAAAGAAAGTGTTTTTATTGTGCTTGCACAGAATCTAGAATGTGGGGGGCTTATTCCAAGAAAGAAGCTCCCAGGCTTACTGGCAGTATAGATAATAATAAATACCACTGCTTTTTCTGTCCTGTAGGACAAGGGATAAGTTTTGGCTCATGGGTTCTAGATGCACCTTAAATGCTTTTAACTTTTCATACAGTATTCTTAGGCCTTTCTGGAGTTGTAACACATAGGATTGAAAGTTTGGTCTCTTGCTGTCGCAGGCAATTACATCATATAATCCCTTTCATAAACCATTCAAGTGCCAGTTCCCAGCAGTAGTTAATACAATAAATGAGACTCATTTTAGTTGTTTCTAGAGAGACCCAGCATGATTTTGCAACATCAAACATCAGGATGGTGAGCCAGTCCATTAAATCAGACTCAGAGCAGTAACTCAAAGCCGGTCTGTTAAATAAATAAATAAATAAACAAACAAATAAATACAACTGAAAAAGAAATAATGGAATGAGCAAAAGAATAGGAAAAACATTTGCACGGTTAATATTTTTTTTCTGAAGAGGAGGAATTTAAGTCCTTTTTTGAATGTTACCTTCACAGTGCATTCCTGGGACCCAAAGACCTTTTTCCATATAAAGAATATAAAGATAAGTTTGGGAAGTCGAACAAACGAAAAGGATTTAATGAAGGCCTGTGGGAAATAGAAAACAACCCTGGAGTAAAGTTTACTGGATATCAGGTAAATTACTTTCATTTCTGTTCCTCCTTATCTTTCTTGTTTCCTTCTTTGAAGACTTCGCAATGTAAACATCGTATGAGTGATGTGGAAGGTCCTGGTTTTGGTGGAGCTAGAAAGTTTCACAGCTTTTGCAATTAAGTAACATCAAGGTAACTCTGGTCCTGTACTGTGTGACAAATTGAACTGTAATCATACTGCAGAGCCCTTTGCTTTCAGTGATATTCTGGGGTGATGAAGTGGAAAATCCTGCAGCAGATTTAGTTGAATTAAAAATGGAAGGTTTTATTTACTCTGATATAAATATGAATAATTTCTAACTTATTTTTCTGTTGTTTATTTTTTATATCAGGTTCACTGTATTTTACTCAGACCTTAAGGTCACACTGCACTTTTGATTTTTACTTTGGTAATGTATAACACATAAGACACCACTGCCAGAGTTGTGATGGGTGAGAAGGAGGAGGTTTAAGCTGCTGGCAGGAGATGGTAGCTGCTGTACAACAGCTCTCCCTGTTGGATGTCTGGAATAAAAAGCCAGTGAAGCTGGAGGGGCAGAAGGGTAGTTGGTGGGCTGTATAAAACCAAAGAACGTTTCTCATTAAAAAAATGTGGTCCTTTGAAGGCAGAAATCACCTCCAAAAGAAGGTGAACACCTATTACATTATTAGCACAAAACCTTACAAACCAGAGATACAGACCACCTGCAGACAAGCTGCTGCCCCTCTCGGTTCCTGTTTCATATTTTCAGCCCTACAGATGTTTTGCATACACTGGGGGATTTAAAAAAATCTAGTGAATAGTCTGTGGGAGATGGACTGTCAAAGAGCTCTCAGCCTTCTGGTCAGTGTTTGATTTTCCCTAACACAGAGATCTTGCCCTTGACGGGGGGTTTGTAACAGCCATCTTCTCTCCTGAGTGAGTCTCCCTAGTGCAGCCAAAATCTGAAAGTTTCCATAGCTTTGCCCAAATTAGAACGTGCCAGGTCTCTCCTCTGAGCAGCCCTTAGTTCTCCAGCAAACACATCTTTGTTACTGGATCCTCTGTTTCTGTATAAACTCTTCAGAACATACTATCCCAGAATCTGCATCTGATAACTGTTTTCAAATGGTGACTGAGAAAAATGCCTTTGCAACCCTTCTTCTTGATAATTGCAAGAATAACCTGAGCTCCTCCTGACTACAGTGATTAAAGTGTAAACTTTCTGTTACCAGTATTTCTGTCTTCAATACAGAACAAAAATTAAGTAATAGATTTTAGTGATATTTTTGTTGTTTATGTTATTATTGTTATTCTTCTTGTTATTTTAAAGGCAATTCAGCAACAGAGCTCATCAGAAACTGAAGGGGAAGGAGGAAATACAGCAGATGCCAGCAGTGAGGAGGAAGGTGATCGGGTAGAAGAGGATGGAAAAGGAAAAAGAAAGAATGAAAAAGCAGGCTCAAAACGGAAAAAATCCTACACTTCAAAGGTTATCTTCTGAGTTTTTCCACTGTTACCCATGTACATTTATAATTAGAATACTGCCTACCCCATGACAATCTGTTCTTCCTTCTTTAGCGTTTTGATTCCAGTGCCATAAAAATGGTGCTCACACAGGCAAAGGGAAGTGCTCTGGCTTTTGTAGACAGCCTTGGTGAGACAGCAGTTGAAATACTCTGCCCTGTTCTAGTGCCCATACTTTGAGAAGGTGGTGAGGAACAGTAAGGGATTCAGAAGGCTGCAAAGAAAATCCACGCAAAGATAGATGATAGGTTTGATCATCTTTGATAGGTTATTTCCTCATGAAGAGGAAAAAAAGTTATAGTGGTGTGTCTCTTGGGAGACACAAGTTCAGGTTTGGTTTTTGTCCAGAGAATTCAAGCTTCCCTCTCCTGTCTCCAGTGTGAGTGCCCCAAGTGCCATGCTAAATCTGATGGTAGGGTCAGATGTGCTCACTGCTCCTCTGGTCACTGAGTGTAAAATGCTTCAGTACAGAATGTAGCATGGGAGGGAGGAAGAACTAATTCATTAAGCAGGGAGTAGGACACTCAACTTGTAGATAAAAGACCTGCCTTGTAGTACCTACCTACCCTGTTAATATCTAGGTGACAAACAGCATAGATGAGGAAGCTACGAGTAACGTGTCTCAGACTGCTTTGTAATGGCTGGTGGACGTAATCACCTGCATAGTGACAACTTTGGGTTCAGATGCACGTCTCACTTGTCACCTGGGTGAGAGGGAGAAATATTATAGTCACTTCCTCCTGTTTTTATGTGTGCCTCCAGATCTGTACTTTGCTTAAAAAATTGTGGAAAGTGTGGCAGAGTCATGTTCATCCACATTCATGTTATTCTTCTCTGAAAGTGAAAACTAAAGGAAACGAGAAGAAGCAAGTAAACAATCTGATCAATTTGAGGGAGAGGGAATTTTCATGGTTCATCCACCAAGCAAAATGTATTAAGTAATTTCACCCTCTTTGTGTGTTTTACGTTCGAAATTCAGGTCTGGTCTACCATCTTCTTTCCAGAAGACTCTGGGCAAACAGATTAGGAAAATGGTGGCTTAATGCCACAATTTATCCCTTTGTACTGTAGAATTGCATAACATAAAGAGAGCAGAAAAGATATATTGGTTCCACATGGCTTTAATGTTAATATATTAAAGCTGACAGCACTAAAAAAAGTATGGAAAGCAGCTCTGCTAATGTTATTCTCATTTTACATCTCTGTGTTTAATCAAAACTTTTGTCAAGCTGGCACCATCTGTTTCATTAACTAACAAAACCTACAGGTGACCCAACGCTAATACCCATCTCCTGTTACTGTGCCTGTGTTACAGTCAGTTGTGCTTCCAACCTGTGTTGAACACAAAATTCCTCCTTTTACTTCATTCACTCCAACAAAACGCTTTTCACCCCACATATTCTCCTCAATATTCACCTTGAACAGGGAACCACGTGATCAGACAGCATTCTGCATGCATTGCAAAAATGTCTTTCTATGGCTGAAGCTCGGGTTTTAGTTTTTAACTTTGTTGTTGATCATTTTAGAAATCCTCCAAGCAGTCACGGAAATCTCCTGGAGATGAAGATGATAAGGACTGCAAAGAGGAAGAAAATAAGAGCAGCTCTGATGCTGGGGACGCAGGCAATGACACAAGAAACACTTCTTCAGATTTGCAGAAAACCAGTGAAGGGGTAATCTGTTCATATCATTCACTTCCCATGCAGTTTGTTGCCAGGGGGCTCTGGAGCTAGGGGTGAAGGGCATTGCAGTGACCTGTGTGTACCACATGCAATCTTCTTACATTGCATTGTAGTGCTCAGAATGTGTCTACAACAGGTACATGAGACTGGTCCCTGCACTGGTACAAATTTTGCTCTAGAGAAGTGACTGAATGAGAAAAGATACTATAAGCATTGTTTTTGTTCCAGCACTTGCATGGTTGTCAGCTGAGAGGAACTACTGAAAACCATGAGCTGGAATGATGCAAAATTGATGTGAGAGCAGAATCAGACTGTTTGCATAATGCATTTTGGCTCACTAAACAGTAGGAGCCTGCTTATCCTTTCACACTTGTTTAAAGTCTGTGCAATCCCACTGACTTCTTTGGAGTTCATGATGGTTCATGTGCACATTACAGCCTCTGCATACTGCAGGTTTCAGGGCAGATCCTGTCTTGGCATATGACCTTCCAAGGAGGGAGTATACAGTCTGCTTCAGAGCAGCTTCACGTGGTCTCCTTGTACATTTATGTCAGTTGTGTGTTCATATCAATGTTATTTCATTGTGGCTGCAACAGAAAGGAAGGCTGCTGAGCAGGGCAGTTAGCTTGAGAATCGGTCAATTGTCAGCCACCTTTCACAACCACTACTGTTTCGGAGCCTTTGGAGCAGCACAAGCCTCCCTGCTCCAGGACTTAGAGCTCCAGCTCAGAAGCAGTTCTTGTGCAGTTCCCGTGCCAAGGCACTGCCACGTGGCCAGCAGCCAGGCTGGGCTGTCACAGGAGCTGCTGAGTGACACGAACCCCCAGGTGTGAGAGGCAGCCAGCCAGCAGAGGCTCTCATCTGATGCTGCCAAGGTGCCTTAGCACCCAGCTGTCTGCCCAGCCTCAACCCTCTCTCACAAAACAACCTTTGGGGAGCTGCTGTCATCACCTGCTTAAAAACTCCTCCCAGATCTTCTTTTCCCCTTGTAGCTCTGCAGTTCAGTGTATGTGTTTTGTGACTCTTCACCTTATAAAGACTTCGATATGTGGCTTCTGAGGTCAGGAAGATAATGCACCCTGAGCCTCCCATTCACTCTGAACAAGCTGCTGTTTGTTCTGAGCCAGAGACTGTCGCAAGGAGACACCATGCCTGGCTGTGCCTTCCCAGCACCTCACCCACAGAATTTGAGAGTCTGGGGCTGATGGGTTTGGAGAGTGTTTAGTGCATCTGTCACCTGCATTGTGGCTGGTGAACCCTGTGACACTTTCATGTTTTCAAATAGGTGTTTGAGTGAGAAAAATGGCCATAAGGTTTGTCTAAGATGGAAAGATGTTCAGGAGGGCCTGCTTTGTTTCCTGTGTTTGTAGCAGTGATGTCTGTGAACTTTTATCCTCCTGGAAAAGCTGGCAGTCCATGGCTTGGACAGGTGCACCCTTCGCTGGGTTAAAAACTGGTTGGATGGCCAGGCCCAGAGAGTGGTGGTGAACGGTGCTGCATCCAGTTGGCATCCGGTGACCAGTGGTGTAC
>WUAM01000431.1:107751322-107780786 GCA_024336885.1 Actenoides hombroni | reverse complement strand
GAGGTTTCGGTTGGATATCAGGAAGCACTTCCTGACAGAGAGGGTGATCAGACATTGGAATGGACTGCCCAGGGAGGCGGTGGAGTCACCGTCCCTGGATGTGTTTAAAGAAAGGCTGGATGTGGCACTTGGTCTTGCTGATGTGGCCGTGTTAGATCACAGGCTGGACCTGATGATCTCAGAGGTCTTTTCCAGCCTCAGTAGTTCTGTGATTCTGTGATTTAGGCACCTTCTCCATGTAAGTACCAAATGCTTACAGAGGTAGGTCAGTTGCAGATGAAGTGGCTAAGAAGTCACACAGGATGTTGGCTTTGTGGCTGGTAACATTCATATAGCTCTTTCTTCTGTATGTGACAGCCTGTAACTGCTGGGAGGTAGAGTCCAGTATGCTAGAACATCATTGTGCTCTTCATCCTTTTCAGGATTGCAGATATTTTGGCCTCTGTGCTGAAATATCATCAACAGTCTGTGTCCTTTCTGCCAGCAGCAACTCCACAGAAATACTCACAGTCAACATTGTCATATCCATATGAGGAGTCATCTCTGCTCTGACTTCTGCAACCCCAGTACTTGGACTTGACCTCACACTTGAACGACAGGTCTTTAACTAGATCTTGGATGCTTTTAACATTGTGGGGAAAATGGAGTTGTAGTAGGATGTACTAAAGAGAGATGGAGAGATGGTTTTAAGGGCTGCTTCAGATAAATGCACTGATAACTTTGGAGAAATTCAGATCCTGTTCCAGATAATTCACCTTGGGCATTTCTGCTGCAGAATCAGCATTTCACATGTAAATCCTCTTCATTGTTTCTTTTGAGGTTTTGTCAGTAATGCAATTCTCTTGTAGGACCAGGAGGGGACACTCCATCTCCTGGTATCCTCAAAGCCATACCAGGTGTCTTTTTAGAAGGTGTGCCTTCACCGGACACAAGGCATTAGGAGCAATCAGATCTTATTTTTCAGGTAGTGTTAAGCAGCCAGTCAAACAGCCTATGTCTAGGTTGACCTTCTGGGTAGTGGGCTGGCTGTCCTGCAGCCACGTTCTGCCGGACATCCAGGCTGGAAGTCTGCTGGAGGGCCTTGAGCTCCTCCAGCCAGCACACTTGGACTTCTATAGAAACAAAGGTCTTAAAAGACTGACACGTGCCTGCAAAGCTGGGGTGTGGTCCTCTTGTTCACATGCGTGGTTGCAGAAGAATGTCTAGGTCTGCTGAAAGACACCATCATAGATGAGATGAGTCTCTTTAAAATCATTTAGCTTGTGTGAAGAGCACTGGACCAACCACCCGCAGTCTGAAGAAGATGGGCCTCCTCCTCCCCAGCCTGCAGCCCGGGAGCTGCGTAGCGACCGCCTGTGCCCGCCAGGCTCTGGGCGCTTGGCTGGCCAGGAGATGGCGCCAGGAGCACACCCAGGCCCAACCTGCGTGCGCCGGCTCCCGCCACACACAGGGGCTGGCGGCTGCCTTGGGGCTCAGGCCAGAAAAGGGTTCCTTTCAAAATGACTCGTAGAAAGGCACCGTGAAGACAAAGAGACGAGAAAAACAGGAGTTCAGAGCCCTGAGCTGAAGAACAGGTGTGTGTTCATTCCCGTGGTTTTGCCAGTGTGCCCAGCTGATTAAAGGTTGCTGGGTAGTGGAGGCTGGAAGGGCTGTGGAAGGTGGGTGGGCAGAAGACTGCAGGCTCAGCTGCGCTGCTTGTACTGCTCCCCATGGCTGTGTCCTGGGGAGCCTTTGGCTCCTGCACTCTGCACCTCCCGGGTCTCTGACAATGCAAAAGCACACAAGCAGCTTTTCTCTTAATACTACTAATAATAATGAGGTAGTGAATATGTTTCCTAATGGCTGGACTGCAGGCTGAAGACACATCTCCCCTCTTCGGATCAGAGAGCACCTTGCCGTTTAATCGCACTCTTACTTTCAGCATTATGGGGATCTTCTTGAAGGGTTAACGGCTGAAGTCAAATGTCTGCAGGAGCATCTTCACCTGTATTTTTAATGAAATTTCTAACCTCCAGGTGGTAGAGGAAAGCTTGAAAATGTGAAGAGATGGCTTCCTAAAGACTCAAAACCCAAAGCAAATAAAAGTACTTCCAAAGCTATGATATTTTTTCAGCCAATTTCATACTGTTCAAGGGCTCAATTTGTGGAGTTTTTTTAATATTTTTTTATCCCTGGGGTTGACAAAGCTGCTTTCTTTTCTATCTCCATCCCTTAGTTTCTCAGCTGTTCTTGAGGACTACAGGCACTCTCAACAAGAAGAGACATTCACTTCCTCAGATTCAGCCACAGCTTATAACTGCACCCTGCCACTGCCTGTTTCTCAGGCTCTTTCCCTCTGTGCTGTTCTTTGGCTGATTCCTTACCCAGAAAGATGCAAAGCCTGAACCTCGGGGGTTTATTATCTAATGTTAATTAGCTAAGACAGCCCATCCCAGAGTTTGCTTAAGTTGAGGGTCACCGAACACACACCCCCACCCTCCCAACAGCCCTCTGCTAGTAAATACTAAATTGTTCTGGCTTTCTCAAAATGCCACATAAACAGAATATTCCAGGGGCAAGGTATTCGTGTGTTGTTTACTTTCTATGGTACAAAATTAGCTCATAGATCGGTGAATTCATGGCAGCAGATTTAGATTCCACATTTAAATCTCAGTGATTTGTGTGTTTGGTTCTTGGCTGGCATAACTCTGAATCTTTGTAACTGAACACCTAAGTCACTTTCTACTTATACTCTCTGGATACCCATATAATGGTGGTTGAAAGCTGGCTGTAGTCCCTGCCCTACTAGAGAGTATTTGAATGTTGAGGTCAGCACTTGGGGTATGTGGCAGCTTTTTCATTTGGTATTCATTATTTTAGTTGCAGTCTAGACATTGTGTTGGTAAATGAGGCATTCTCTTTGTGTTCAGATGCATGTGGTTGCCTTTCAGGAGGTGAATGGCTTTACTGAGTCTTTGAAAAATAATAGATCTGTTGGAAGTTACATACATTTATTTTTTTTTGCTTCTAGTACAGCCCAAATATTAAAGTGGGGTAAAGGACTGTGATCTTTTTACTCACACTGACAATCACTTACTAACATGGGAGTCAGTGGATCTATTTGTGGAGGCAACTGCTTGCCAGCATGAATAAGGGGATCAAAACCTGGTCCAAAGTTACTGCCATCTGATACTATTGCAATTGGGAGAACATATTTAAAACAGCCTGTGTCCAGGACGTATTTTTTATTGTGATGTTCTTGTGGGGTAGCAACAATTCCAGTTACTGCTGTGAGAGACAAGTGTTACGGCCAAACTGGTCAGAGAAACACAGGTTCAGTGTGTCCTTCTGATGTGGTTTTGAGATGTTTGGTTCCTTCATCCCCCTTATTTACTTCTGAAGAATAGCATTGGTTAGGCTGCATAACAGGTCTGGGGTTTTATCAACATTAAAAGCATAGCATTTAGGGCTTTATTCAATGTGAAAGCATTAATGTGGGCATTTTTTCCAGAAAATGAAAACAGAGTATGTATTTCTCTCTGAATTTTTTTTTTTTCCTGCAATTTGAGGTGAGTTCAAATCTACCTCTCTGAAAAAGACAGCATTTGTAAAAATGTGTTTAACTACAGCACAGCAAAAATGTCTATGTAAAAATCAAATAGTGGTGTACACCGGTGTAAAGAGTTGTGTTGCCTGCTGCCTTCCTAGAGCTGAGGATAACAGCACTGGGACAATGGGATGTAGCTCAGGAGAGACATAAATGCCTGAATGCAAGTTGAGATTAAAGCAGCCGGTAGGGATGAAATACAGTCTGCATCTCTGTGTACATTGAATCATGTAACCATTTTGCCCTGAAACCAACACGGAATAACAATGATCATACAGAGCAAGTAAATAATTATCCTTCTGCCCATCCAGCAAAAGCTTTTAAAGTACATGATGTGTGAGTCAGTTGCCAGACACTGTTGAGGAAGGAATTTACAGTGCCAGAAAAAGCAAGGCAATTTGTGGATTTTATTTTATTCCCTGCTCTCTGTATTCTCTGCCCTTCAGTTTTCTTGATGGCTGAAACTCCTCACTCGGATCAGTCAGGTTTTGTGCTGTTTCCTCTGCGCGCAGCAGCGCTGCTCAGCGCGGCACACGCTGTACCGTATCTTGCGGTGAAGCTGGGAGACTTGTTCAAACAAAGATGCTGTGACTTGATCCGTTTCCGAAGAGACGTGAAACCATGGAGACCAGGGCAGCTGCTCAGCTCTGCCGCATCCCTGTTCGGCGGCTGCCGCGGGAGCCTGGCAGCGCGTGCTGCCTGGGCAGGGGAAGCAGCCAGGTCCCTCTGCAGCTCCGCTGGGGACGAGAGAACTGCTGACTTCTGAGGCGCCTCCCAGATGAAATGTTTGTCATGCTGGGAGATGGTGCTGGAAACTGGGAAAATCCTAGAGGATGATTTGCATACCTGGCTCTTTGTTATTAATACTCCCACGTAAAAATGGTGCCTACCCAAGCTTCTGGCCTTCGCCCAGAGGGGAATTGTTCATAAGCGCAAAAGGTTTCGTACTCCAAAAGAACAACTTTCCTTGCTGGGATCTGAGAGTGATACCGCAGGGACCATTTCACCACCCATCCTGCCTGTCAGTGCTAGGTAGCAGCCATCACTAAGAACTTCAGCAGAAGGCACAGTTTAATTGACTAATCATTTGTAGTAGTTCTAATGGGTGTCTGCACTTCCCTCTAAAAGAAAAGGCAGTGAACCTCTCCAAGCCACGTCCCCAAAGCATCTGTAAGTGTTATCTCATTGACTCTTAAACAGGAGAGGGGTCAAGGGAAGTGCAGTGCTCTGCTGAGCAGCACATTGTTACATCTTTTGGGGAGAGGCGGGGCTCAGGCAGATTCTGTAAAGCCATCATTAAATGCATGAGCACTTTATAATAACCTCTTACGATGTGTTGGTAGTCAGGATGTACCAGAACCTCCCACGTGGAAGGTGCAGGTTTCCATTTACTGTTTGCAAGCCCCTTATCACAGGAGAGAAGAACACACTGAACAAACACAGCCCTTAGTTCAGAGGTGCAGCAACTGCCTTGGGATCCCAGACTGCTAAGTGGGCACTCATACACTCTTCTCTTGGTTGGAGAAGCAGTCACTATAGCCATGGCATCCCACACACACAGTGGGGATGAGGGCTGGGAGAGAGCAGCAGAGGGTTTAGGCAGCAAACTGCTACTGCAGGGATGTTAAAATGTCTGCTTTCCATGTTCTTCTCTGGATCTTGTGTAGAATGAGAATTATGTAATCCCCAGTGGGTTTAACCTGTACCCCACAACTTACCCCTTGATGTTGATTTTTTTTCTTGTGTGATCACACCAAATACAGTATGAATTCCTCCATACTGCTTGTGTGTTGTGTTTCCTTCCATCTCTTGGGGTGTAGGTGCACAAGAATTCACACTCTGAATTCTTTTCAGAGGAGAAGGGATGCCTTGCTCAGGGTTAGGTAGTCATGTAGCATCTAAATTCTTTTCAGAGGAAAAGGGATGCCTTGCTCAGGGTTAGGTAGTCATGTTCCATCTGAATTCTTTTCAGAGGAGAAGGGATGCCTTGCTCAGGGTTAGGTAGTCTTGTAGCATGTGAATTCTTTTCAGAGGAGAAGGAATGCCTTGCTCAGGGTTAGGTAGTCATGTAGCATCTGAATTCTTTTCAGAGGAGGAGGGATGCCTTGCTCAGGGTTAGGTAGCCATGTAGCATTGTGTGCCATTGTGTTGCTGGACAAAAGTAGCGTGTCCCTGGGCCTGTAGGTGAGTTTTGCTATCTCTGCTCAATAAGAAGAACTTGAGCCTTGGAGACACTTGCCATGACTCCATGAGGACAGCCTGATCCTGTTCCCACTAATGTCAGCGGAAGCAAGAGCTGACCTTGAGTCAGTCATGAAGTGGGAGTTTCCTCCCTTTCTGTCACCACCTTACATAGACTTCAAGGCAAACCATTTCCTTCTCAGAAGCGCCATTCAGATATGTTAGCTGTGAAAACTGTCTCTCTTCATGCTTGCTAGGTGTTCATTTGTTTGAACAAAAGGGTGTTCTCGTTGCAAGGCCTTCAGGAGCCCAGCAGTGCCTGAGCTTTCCCATGTAGAGTATCAGTGATGTAGTGTAGTGCAAAAATGCAAATTTTGGTTGCGTGTGAAGTATCCTGCAAGATTCATAAAGAACTGATTGAAGAAAACAAACCCAACCCACATACGTGACTGGAGCTGCTGCTTTGAATAAAGCCCGAAGTGTTTACTGTTAAACTGTGTTCTTTAATATTTTGTATTTGTATGTTTAGTTGATGTAACATAAGCAGTTTTCTCTAGAAAGAAAATTTCAGTTCAAACAGACGCAGTGGTTACTCGTACCTGTGACTGTGAAGTGTGGGAATAGGGCAGTAATTACATCAAGTTTGTTGCAGCATGCTTTTTCTTACTTCAAATGTGATTTGTTTTTTCTCTCTCTCTCTCTTTCAGACTTAACCAACATAATGACTGCTGAATATTAAGGGAAAACACAAGAAGGTTACATGTTTGGTTGTCTAATATTCTTGGATTTGATATGAGTCATCACATCTGTTCATTAGTATCATCAACAGCATCCCAGTTTGTATGCACATTATTCACATTCCTATCTGTTGTGTTTGCAGAAATGACATTTTACCCTTTTTTCTAAGGGTTACTTTTTGATTTTCATATTATTTGGTTGCATGAAGTTGCCCTTTAAGCAGTGGCTGAGGTTTATGAAGATATCTCATACTTGAACATATTTTAGATTCCTTTTCTAGATAGAAAAGGTGTAACTCCAAATTGCATCAGTCTAAATCAGCATTTTTTTAAAAACAAGTAAATCTTAGAAATGAGTCCTCTCCGTACAGTGCTACAATATCTTCCACGTACAAACATGATTTTAAATTTCCCTATATCCATACTTTCTTGATTTTTTGATCCGTTTACAACATAAAAGAAAAATAATTCTTCAGTTGATATCACCGCCAAGTTCAATAATGTAATAAAATACCTTTCCTTATTAGAAGTACCTAGCTAGTTATACTCTTAATACTTCTCAAAATCATGATGTAATGTACACTATCTGACTTAGTTCCTATATGTGGAGTTAGTGAAAGTCTTTTTGTGTTTCTTTAGATTAATACAAGGATTTTTTCCAATGCCAACACAATTTGAACCCATTCATTTGGATGCTTTCCATTTTTAAGCTTACTGTGATATAGAACCCTATGGGAAACCAAAAGAAAACATCAATTTGAAACAATGAAAGGCTTAAAAAAGGATGCTGTCATTCTGACTTTTTTTTTTTTTTCCTTTTGGAAATAGAACTAGACTAGTAAGTAAGCATTCCATATCCATTATTCTGTGTACATTATTGTTGCTATTGTGATAATAGAGATTTTTATTTATTTTTATGCCAGCTTTTATTGTGGAAACATATTTAGTCTGGTTTTATCAATCCTTGTTATGCTTGTCCTTGGAACATCTTTTGCGTATTCAAGGTTTGTAGTTGATGAGTTTACTGTAAAAAACTAAAAAAAAAAACAAAAAAAAAACCACCATAAAAAAACAAAAAACAAAAGGAAAAAAAGAAAACAAAAAAATGTATTGTTTTTACAGAATAAATTTATTGGAATGTGTATTGGGAGTAAGGTTTGAGGTTGTAAGCAACTAAGTTAGCGTCATATTTGGCTTCATACGTGTAATAATGTGAGGTATTAATGTAAGTCAAGTATTAAAGCAAAACATTCTGTTAACATGAGTTGACCATAATAGATACAAGTGCAGGTGAGATCTTTATTTTTTCTGTACTTTGCCTTTTCTGGATAACAGGAGGTTATTAAATTCACCTTGAATGTATTCAGAGTTTCTTTAAAAACATCAGGAGTAACACCGGCGGCTCCGATAGCTGTTTGTGAGCCAGCAGGTCCTGTTACAGCCCGGCAGCTCTGGGTTTGGTTTGCGGGAGGATGGACTGGGACGGAGCAATCCCGAGCTCTAGAGGACGCGGAAGGAGCCGCCCCAGGGAGGCTGGGTGCTGGAAGGAGCTATTAACGCTAAGTTCCTTTCTGCCAAGAAGCACTGGCTGAGATGTGTTGCGGTTATTTTGGACCTGCCTCTTTGGCTGGAGGTATAAAACCTTGGGTTCTCTCTTCTGAGCACTGCTGTGAACCACACCTCAGTGTTCACAGTGTTAAAGCATGAATTTGTTGCTGCTCTGAAAGCCCCCTCGTGCAGGGTGCAACACACGTGCGCACGAGCTGATGCTTTCTTGTTCCTGATTAGGTTTAAAAAGAAAAATCCCCTAAATCAAAACACCCGAAAGACGAAATCCCCAAATAACACATTTCCAGTTAAAATGCATTGGCTAATTTCACCTGTGAGAAAGGCAGCAAGCGTACTGGGTTTAGCATAAATACCCACAGAAGGCATAGCAATAGTTGCAGTTGCAAACAGAAACACAAACGACACAAACCAAGGTTGCTGTATTTGCTGCTACTTTTCCGTGACCCACCAGCATTAGCAAGAGTAGCTGCAGAGAAGAACATGGCCAAGCCCCCTCCTCTCTGACAAGCTGTGCTTCAGTCTAAGGCCGGGCTGTTGAAGGCAACGAGCCCTCCACAGACGCGCCGAGAAGCACACGCTTAACTTCAAGCAGGTGAGCAGTCCTTGCAGAAGTGAATCCTTAAAAGAATTAACAAACTATACGGTTCGCTTATTCTGTGTGGAGTCTTACCCTAAGAGTTGATGGCTTCTGAAAAGATTTCCTGGGATTTTTAACAAGGCTGACCCACAAGACATACTTTTTGACAAATAAAACATGTGCATGTGACAGAGTTACGTATGTTAATTTTTCACGCTTCAAGATGTTGACCTTCACATTTGCTAGTGGCTGTGTCCAGGGATTGTTAACACTGATCATCTTCAGTGTGTGGAGGCTGAACGCTGACAGTATTATTACTTAACTTCATGCAGTATTTCTAAAACTGTCAAAGCAGCTTACTTTAAAATAGCTATGTGAACTAACAGCTCCACTGCAGCGCAAAGTCACGATGCTGAGAAGTGGTACTGAAGGCAGTCATCTTTATTTTCCCTTTTGAGCAGGATAAACAAAACAGACCGTGCAACTTTACACAATTGTGCAATTTTACACATCTTACACGCTTCGTTTGAGTTCCATCTGAGCAGTTCAATTACATCCCAACCCAATTATATACATAACCAAAAAGAGGAGCTGAGAACAGTTGTGCTACTCTGTTTTTTCTTCTTGGTTTGTTTTCATAAAAAATTCTGGCTTGTTGACACACCTGTAAGCGAACAGCTGGGGAAGAATCCCATACATTATGTTCAATATCAGGAAAAACTGTTTTGCTTCTTCAGGGACTCTGTAGATGTAAGGAGTTCGAGCATGAAGAGAGGCACCAATATGGGAAAACTGAGCCTGTGGTGTGTATATAACGTATATATTACAAAAAGGGTAAAGCTGATGTCTATGTTGGAAAGACAGCATAATCTGCATGCAAGTATGCATCTCCAGTGACATTTGCCAAGCCAGCCCTTTTACTCCACAATTAGCCATTGTACTTTCGCACAGGGGTATAAAACGACAGTCTAAACTAAGATCCTTAATGTCTCGGTGTCAGAGGCATAAACGGAACCAATCAGTGGCACAGTATGAGGTTTATTTTATGCACGTGGTGGCACTGATCTTTCCATCAGGTATACGATTTTCCCCTTGGCTTATAGGGGATTATTCACACAACAGGGTCCACAATCACTCCCCAGGCAAACGGCCACTGAAGCGTGCATCACCGCGGAGTTCTGCACACCCAAACCCCAGCCCAGAGCTATGGGTAGGACTGGCACACACCTACCCAGCAATGTGGGGTTTGGCATCCAGGGGAAACAGACAGACACTCACTCACTCACGCTGAATAAAGCTAGGAAGTAAAATCTTGGAAGGGATGTTAGTTCTGGTTTGGTTTGTTGGTTGGTTGGTTTTTTTTAATCTTAAACCCAGCCTTCCAGATTCCCATCCCAGAACTCCTGGGGGTTTTGGAACACATCTGCAATATTTGGCTTTTGGCATGGGGGTGGTTCTGAAGTATAGGTTAAGTTTACAGTGAAGGTTATAAGCAGAGACAAGCTTGCTGAGCTGAAGCATGCTTTTAGCATAAACAAACATTTAAAGATAGACACCTCGGTATAGTCGCTATCTTTTGTCTCCATCTGTTACCTGCTATTTCAAGCTACAGCTCATTCACATTAACTATTGTGCGTCCGATTTTTTATTGTTTAGTTAGCAGTGGAGGAGATCTGAGAAGATAAACATCAATTTGATCTTAAGCTGAGCAGGAGAAAGGACCACCAGGATTTGAGTAATGCAGAGGAGAGCGCTATGGACAGATCACGTCCTCTGTTCTGGCACCGGCAGGAGTTATTTTGGACTCACAAAGAACACAGTTCTGTTTACTGTTAGCAGAGTAGAAAGTGAAATACAGTGCAGGTGTTTCAATACACACCCTCTAGCAAAAGGTTAGGCTGAGCCCATACATCAAAACAGAAAAGGCAATTGGTTTTCAGGTGATTCTAAGCACCTCCACTGAATAGGGAGAGTTGATCTAGCAAACCTGAGTCAGGAAATGGAGTAATCAAAGAAATCAAATACAAACACACTTCAGGAGAGTGCCACTTAGCATGTTTCTGTAAATAGCTATTACACAGTAAACAGATGTTCAGGAGCACACTATCAGCAGCCTTTTTATATCAGCCTCCTCAGTCAATCTGTCTCTTACAGCCTTTTTGTTCTCACCTGTCTCAAGCAGGAACTGCCTTTGGCACCTGGGGGGAGTCTTGTTCAGATCCCTCCTACCTTCTCTTGCTTTGGGAGCCATCTCAGCCCAGGCAGCCAGAGCACTAGAGCTCAGCAGCAAAGTCCTCTTGTTCTATGATGCAGCAGTTTCCCAAGCAGATAGCCAGCCCCCACCAGGCTTCAGGTAGGAGGTTTGCATCTGTCTGCTGTTTACCTAGACACAGTTTCCTGGTAGTGTTTTAGAGACTCTTTTGGGGATGAACAAGATGCTAAGCTACATACTGCTCTGTGGAAGATTGCAAGGCCCACCTGTCTCCAGAGTGGCCAGCCATATATCACTGTAAGTTGATAGTAAATTCACTGTAAGTTCATAGTAGCCTTTGTGAAAAAGAGCTGTAAGGGGCTGCTTCTTTGAGAACCAGCACTCCCACAGCCTCCTAGTTGCCTTTGAGGATCTAAGCCTTACTGTGCAGCCTTGTCTCTTAGAGGAGTTGTGGCACATTAGTGAGCTATGAGTGTTATAAAAAGAAAAAGCAGAAACACTTTGTTTTATTTGTATCCCATGAAGACTTTTACTAGCTAATGATGCACTGTATAATGAAGTTATTGTTTATTAGATTTATTTTTCAATATAACACATTGCTGTTTCCTGTCATTATTAGCAATGATATTTAGGTCTGTTAAAGTCACTTTGTTTTGTTTTTAATTTAAATTGCCTCTGTGAAAATTGTGTTTTGTGTTTTCTTTCCATGACTGTACTCTGCTTTTACTCCTTCCACTTTTTTAATTTATTTTGGTGTTTGGTTTTTTTTCCTTCCGGGTCAGGGAGTGTGTCTTAAAAGCAGATCTCTCGATCACCAGTAGCCCTGCCCTGCTCTTCTTTCAAGTGCCAGACTGACTTGCACCAAATCATCATTTTAAGCAGTAAGACAGGAGCTGTTAGTTACTGCAAATCTCTATATCTGTTGCACAATAGGCTGCCACTGCAGTGAGAGCAACCTCACCATGGTCAGGGCCTCTCAGTAAATAAGCCATTCCTTGGTGCTTTCTGTTACTGAACTCTCTCTAAGTGGAGAATTTTGAGAATCAAACCCCTAAACCTTGGCTGAGAAATCAGCTAAATGAGATGCTGCAGGTAAACTTCGAAGGTAGTGTTATTCATTTAACATAGGGCCTTTGGCCAGCCTGCTGATCAGGCCATCCCACAGCAACTGGAAGCTGCCTGGTGCTGGATGTAGCACTGCTCAACTTGACAAGTGCAACTTGTGTATGCTTACTACTCACTATGTTTCGTGCCTGCATGAAATAGGAGCCTAATCATAGGCAATACTTTTAGTATTTCTTACTCTGCAGTCAAAAAAGTTCTCTAACTAGGGACAGAGAAAACTAAGAAAAAGATTAGGAGACCTTCTTCACTCTGTGCCTTCTCTCTAAAACTGACTAAAATCGGGCAAAGGCTGTAACTTCCTTTGGGGAGATGTGGACCAGGCCTTACAAGCCTAAGGGAGAACATCAAATAGAGTGGAGAGAGAGTAACATAGAAAAACAGGTTCCTTGGGTTTAGGTTCTCTGGTAGACAAGAGGCACTGCAGAAATTAACCAGCAAAAACTGCAGGATTAAGGAAAACACTTAGGTGGAGAAGCAGGAGAGGAAAACTTTCTGTAGCTGAGAGAACAGGCAAGTGGGCTATGGAGAGCTGGTGAGACAGAATGGTTTTGATAGCAGGGCTATGGTGTTTCATCCTTTCTCACGTGGCTCACTTGAGTAGGGAAAGAGTTTAATCAAGTTCAGAGACTATTCCAACCCCTTTGTGTAATCAAAGCTCCTGGTATTTTAGTCATGTGACATTTAAAGAGCTCTTCCTGAAGCTTCAGAAAGCTGAGTAAGGGTTGCAACCTGATTCTGGAGTCTGAATATTAGTAAGAATAATTCAAGCTGAGAGCTCTATGTAATTTCAAAAACCAGTAAATATTTCTTTGAGTGTGAAAGGCTGGACACTTTTATGGGCTCTTAGTTTAGAAGCATCACCTGGTATTTTGAGACTTTTGGTAAAAAGTACATACTTCATAATGATAGAAATAATAAATAAAATTTCCACATTCTCTATCTGTAGGAGCAGTGTTCATTCATAGGGAGCAGTGCCCACTGTTTCCATCATTAGATGCCTATCTTTATGGGACCTTTGTGCATAATAGAAAGCAGAATGTGTTTCAGTAACTGCATATGTTTTAATTATCAATTACTATGCTTTAACTTAAACAAAAAAAAACCCCAGTAGATAAGCCTAGAAATGTGGTTTTGTGCCTCAAAATGACCAAAGCCCAAACCAACATGGGAGTCATCAATTTGCTGTGACACACATTTCATTCCAGGTTGCTCATAGTTCATCAAGACAAATCAATTAAATCAGTCATCCTGTAACTGAACATGAAAGGAGTGCATGAAAGTAAAAGCTACAAACAGACCCCCTCAAACTTAATTTTCTGAATCAAGATAAACTGGGGGGTGTGCAGCAGCATACAGTTTTCTTTATCAGTTAGTTTTTGCCAGCCCACAGATTTGCTTGTGCCTAGGACGAGCTTTAAAGAGTAAAAGGGGAAATTTTGAGTGTTAGCTTTGAGTTACCAGTAGCTTTTCTTCTTGTCTAATATGTAAACCAGCATTATCCTGAAGCCAAATAACAAGGGACGACCACAGAGGGATTTTAGAGTTCAGCAACAAAATATTGCATGTATTAATCATACAGCTAAAAGGTACGAAGTGCCATTTAAAAAAAAAAAGTGTGTGTTATGGGAAGCATTTAAAGGAAAACCAAAAACAAACAAAGCCCCCAAAACAAACCCCAACAAACCAAACCCAAATTAACCAAACAAAAATTGCCTCCAGTCTGGGAGGCTGAGCTTTTTTGTAAGTTTGCAAGAGTGTGATAGTCAGCACACACTGACTTCTGGTTTACTTTTCCTTGTGCTAAGTAATCTCTGAAGGAGAGGTTTCTTTCCTGACTGCCTGGGGAATTTGTGAAACCTGAGTAATCTGTCAGTAGAGAGAAGTTCCTGACACTGCCTCGCCTACTTCAGCCAGCTTGTGCTTTTTTTAGATTAGATTTGGGCCACACACAGTTGTGTGATATTTCTGATACCTTTTTTTGCATCTGAACTTCCTCATTAATGTGTGCCAGATTCTCTTTTGATATAATTTGGTAATTCAAGATTCTCTATAAACTGTTTTAAAAAAAAAAAAGTCCTATTCACTGTGATAATTGCTTACAAATAGAATTCCCACTCCTGGCAGTTAAGCTGGATTGTAGTTTGTATCCATGATTGTTACCTCAGGCATGAGAAACAAAGTGTTGGTCTGTGTTTGTCTCGCAGTGGTTCTTGAGTTACACTTACTGCCCTGTCCCTATGTTCTCATTACTGTTGTAGGATTATGTGCATATTTTCTGCATTGTCTGGATGCTTAGAGCACATTTCATTTCCTATGTACAGTACAAATCGATTATCACTCTGCCTCAACTGTTTAATGCTCATCTATATGTCATAAGAAGTCATTTACTAGTTCCTGCTGACTTTTTTTTTTCAGTCTTCTCATAAGCATCAGCACCATCTAGTAATTAATGACAGTCTACTAAAGCAAGAGTGCAGTCAGTAGACACTTGTAACAGGTTTGATTCTCCACTCTCATAAATTAGTTTTTTACAGTTACAAAAGGTGATCTGAGATACAATGGCATAAAACCTGCATGGGAAGATCAAGCCCTGGGCCCCTTATTTATTCCATAGGTCACCACTTATTAACTTGTAATTCAGGAGTGAACATTTTACAAAGAAATACCTGAGCTAGTCCTCCAGCATGTATAAGGGTTAAATCGGGCATCCAGGAACAACCAGGTACCAGCAGGCCATACAGAGCAATCACATAGTATGGCACAGAGTAGAACATGTATGCCAGCATCTGCATTTTAAACAGAAATATTGAGTATGAGGGAGATGCAATTAAAAATTAGCCAGCTGCTGACTGAGTTGACACTACTCAAACCTACACTCCTGGCAGCAATGATTCCCAGGCCTTTTTGCACTTATAACTTGCTTGAGAGAAGATTTTCACACCTGGATGTTGGTGAATGGATCCAGATACCCTAAGGTCTCCACCTAATATTGATGACTGTTTTCTCTTTGTTCTATCCAAATCCACTTCATCCCAGGAAGTGTTTTCCTCCCCCTTGCCATCTTGAGACCATGCCAATAAGCATGGCTTGACTCAGTGCCTGACACAACATGGGTGTCCAAATCTCAAGCCCCATTGCGGTTTCAGTTGGGAGGTATGAGATACACCAAAGCCACCCCCCTCCCAGAAAGAACAGGTCCAGCAGAGACACTTGGGTTCTGGTCATTGCCTCACTTGTGAAGCCTCTCGCTGCTGCAGGCCCTGCCTCCAGACAGCAGCCAGGGTTGCAAAAGAATGGCAACCTTGCAAATACTACAAAACTTAAGCACAAGTTCCTTCCTCTGCCATGCTTGTGTAAATAGCGTTGTAAAAAGCATCATGTTTCACGGAGTGTGTCACTGGTGACAGAAGAGTAACCCAAGCTTAAGGAATCTACTCCTCCTACACCCTCTTTTGCCTCATTATTCCTGACTGAAAGTCTACTTTGCCCTTCTAAGGAAGGGGAATGATAGTAAAAAGCAGGCAGAGCTGTTTGATGGACTGCATTAAAAGAAGCCCACATAATCAGGATGTGTAACTCTAGGTAGCTGATTTGAATCTGAGTTAAGTCTGTCACAATGAAGAGCTGGTTCCCTGTCATGGCTGTAGGAGAAGAGATGAAATACCGTTTCATTTGCCATAAACAAGTACTTCCCATATTGATCTTATCTGTGAAACCTGTGGCATCATCTTTTCACCAGTTAACAAATGACTTCTTAACACTCTGTGCTCCACAGTTAATGCTTTACCTGAAGCTTAGGATAGGCAGCAGGATCTTTGATGTAAGGCTCGTGCAGTTGAATATACAGCCGGCAGAGTTCAGCAGGGCAATCCAGAGCAATCTAAGGAGAATTTGTAAAACTTCCTGTGAACAAAGAATTTGTTCTATAACGAGCTAACCTGACTCCTGTTACCAGCCCTAAAGACTCGCTAGCCGTCTGCAGCACTGCTACCCTGGAAGCTTGCCCAAAGTCTATTGCAAAGGTGATCCATTTGATCACCAGTTGGAGAGCAGAAATGCAGCCTCCTCTCAGCTCCTGCTCAGAGGGTTTGTGAGGAAATGCTGACAGCCTGCTTTACAGATTTTCATTGCAAAAGAATCCAGTCGGTTGGCTGTGCTGTAGTAAAAAGTATAATTGCTATTGATTTGCTCTGATAAACAGACTTTGATGCCAGGAAATGAACTTTCCAATGGAAAATTGCTCAAACAGTGGAAACTTCAAGTTAAGCACCCAATTTTAGAACAGCAACTTATGAATGTAGAACAAGAAAAGAGTTGCTTTGTGGCAAGGTAGCAGTGGAGAGCAATGCAGAGAGAATAGAAAAGGTGAGATTATTGGCTTTTACATTCCTATAGAAAGAACAAAGTTCCCAGTAAACATGAAGAGAGACCCAGCTGCAAAAATAGTTCCTTTTCATAATAGCCCTTAAAACTACTACAGAGAATAGAATTCTAAAATGAGTTACCAATCTCTGTTAACAGCTGTCACTCTAAGTGTTTTATGGCAAGGCATCATTAATGCCTAATTTACAGGATTGAACAGTAAATTTTGCACAATTTAATTTCATGTGTATTTGTTGTGTGACTTTGAGGAGGAAATGTAAAGATTTACAAACACTGAATATTCCTCTGTACTTCTCCAACACGGGCCTCCAAGAAGCAGGTCTGAGTGAACTAGAATGGATTATGTTTTATTAGCTTTTTCACAAAATCTTGGTTACTGCAGCTTACATAGAGATGTTTGGTTGATCTCTGTACATATAAGCAGGGCCAGAAAGCAGTTCCTGTTTGGTGAAGAGAATGTATAAGGAAATGACCACATTCTCAAAACCAACAAAAAAATTTCTCTGAAAAATGAAGAAGTGGGATTGCAGAACCAAGTTAGATGTTAGCACATGAGATTAACACTCCCCACAGTGAAATTACAGGTTAAACAGCTGATTGACCTGCATCAGTGGTGCTTTGAAGTAGCATGATCTATAAGAAATAAAGCAGCCTATGACAAGTTAGAAGGAAAAAAAAAAAGTCTTTTTGAGAGGCAAATTTTCAGAGAAACAGCAGAAAATGAGAGAGTAATGTGATCAGCAGAGCTACAAAAGGACAGTCTGCACTAGGTAAATAAGCTGTTGCTTGGGTACTTATCACTTCTTACTTGAATTATTCTAGAAAGGTTCATATCTGTAAATCAATCAAGCAGGTGGTTGTCTAAAACACCTAAATATTTGAGCTCTGTTTACTGAATGACACACAACTTCCCTTCTGCCTAAGACAGAAAACGCTTCAGAGCTGGCAAAGGACTAGATTTTCCTACTACTGGATTTATCAACTTCAAGCATTTTCAGTATTGATTCATTCCCTCAGAAATGTTAATTCAATCAACTTTGCTTAAAAAGCAAACATTTAAGAAAAAAATCAGCTCTTGGCAAGTAGAAACAGTACGTGCTGTTCAGGTAATATGGATACCTTCTTTTTATTTTAAGTGGAAATGTTCTCTGCTACCTCAGGCAGTGTAAATTAACTTGGTTTCCTACATAGCTTTAACTATACACTTCTGTTTAGAAAAACATGAACACAGATTTAATTTAGTTGGTTTGTCTTCTTGTTCTTGGCCATAAATGTAACACCAGACCAACAAAAACAGTTTTAGGTCATGCTGATCTGCACTTGGGATGCTATTTACTCTTGTGATTGTTCACCAAAATTATAGTTTACACAGGGCAAAATGGAGAAGGAAACCACCACCAGTTATCATAAATAATCGATTTGTCCTTTTTATATCTAAGGCTTAATCCAACCCTGAAAGTCGTGGGAGTTCCCTTGACCAACAGGTATATACTTTTTTCACGCAGACACAAGGATTTCAAATTTAAAAATGTGACTTAAAATTAGAAGCCAGAATATTAAAATATCTTCAACTTACCATGCCCCTAAATATGCAAAACCCCGTTGCTAGAATGAGGTATGCAGCTAACATTAAATCTATTGGTCTTCTTAGGAGTCCTTTCTTCTGGACTTCCTGAACCACCTGCAACACAGAACGTGTTTTGTAAGTAAATCTCAGCTCCATGTGACATGTGTTTAACTCCAGTCACTACAAGAAGAGTGAAGCAGTGAAACATGATGATAGTTCTCAGTTACATCTCTCTGTCTCTGAAATCAGTAGATAAACAGGGTTATAACCACTGATTTCAGAGACAGAAAGATCTCCACATCTAAACTGGTGAGTCCAGATTTGATAGGTTGCAGTGAGGAAAATTCATCTGAATAAACTCTAGAAAAAAAAATCCAGCTAAAGCCATTTCAATATAGATTAGCTGTATATATTTAGCAACCTAAAATGAATGAACACGAACTCTGCAATCACGTAAAGCTTTAAAGCTTCAAAGTTGTGTCTTTTGTTAATTGGAAGGAATTCTTTTTCCTGAATGTGCCTATATGTAAAAGCTTTGGAAATGTAGGTTTGTCTGAAACATCTGAAGTTGAATCTAACAGACTTTGTAAAAGGACTCTTTGGAGGGACAGTAAAATGAGGGTCCATCTCATTATTGGCAGTGAATGCTGGTTTTCAGCAACCTGTGACACTATTGAAATGAATGGAATGCCACTGGCATAAAATAAAAGCTTTTCTGTGGCCAGTTGAGTTCTCTGCTGAGTTCAGTGGGCAAAAAAGTATATCTTAATGTGTAATGCAGAAATAGAGAATGAAACGTGTGCGTGTGCGTATGGAGCCTGTGGAAAATCCTCCTTTCATTCTGTTCTTGCTGTATGGTATGGATTCTACTGACAGGCACTGAAGCACTAATTGGCATCTGGATGTGATCTGTTCTGTCCCCTCCACCCCTCTGCCTCAGGCAAGGGATCCCCCCGCTGCAGTAGTGAAGGCCATATAGATAGCTAACGTGGAAGATGACTTGGAGGAAGCAAAGTCATCCCTTTGCCTATGTGGTAAAACTGACAAGACCCATGGAAACAATTTGAGGTACATTTTCAGCACTGGGTTGTCACAGACAAAATTACAAGCACATCAGAGTATCTTTCTGTAGTTCAGAGGGAAAACTTCCCCATTTATATGTGTTACTCATTTCCTCTTCCTTTTTATTAGCCGTGTGTTGGCACACAGACGGCAAAAGAAAAACCTGACTTCCTTCCTGTTATACACTTGTGGAATTGTCTCCAAAGCACAAAACAATAATTAGGATGTGGAGGCACAGTTAAAGGCACTTGGGATCAAGATACTCACAATAAAGTTACTGAAACAGGAGAACCGATCTTGCAAACGCAATTCCTGCGAAAGAACTGCAAGATCTGATTTCTAGTTTAACAAAAGCAAGGCTATTTTAAACACATAGGCTATCCTTTCATAAAACTATTTATTTTCTTTTCAAGAATCTTTTTCAGAGTTTAAAAAAAAAAGGTGTCACCGTGGTTTGTTTCTCAGACACAAACAACAGGTCTCTTTTGGCAGGATGGGGTCACTTCACAGTATTTACAGTGCTAGTGTAGGAATATTTATAACATTGCCTGCAAAGAACGTCTGTATTCTAATATTTATTCCTCTGAAAGATAAAGGCCTCCCATGGCTGCTGAGTTGCAAGTCATATTCAGATGTAGACTACCAAAGATAATGGAAAGTTTGATGGTTGATATATTTTCTTTCGTACTTTTGCCTATGCATGAAGCTTATATATATGTATCACTCCTCCTTTCACAAGGTGTATTACATGAATGGGTGTATTTACTGTGGTCACAAAGCTACAACAGAACTTTGTACTTAGAGGTTTTGGAACCAGAGCCAGTATTAGTGGAAACAACCTCTCGTGCAGCATGAGGTTGTGAAATTGCCAAGGTACAGAAAACTCTCACCTTTTCTCTCTGTGCATAAATTTATGCAAACAAAATGAAAATGCAAAGCTTAAAAAAAACCCTGAAGCAAGACTTTGAAAGACAGTATGTGCATTGCTGACACCAACCAACCCTGCTGTTGCTCTTGCAGAGCACGTTAAGTGTGCAGGCACACTTTGCAATTTCTCTCCCTTACAGGAAAAAACTATTTCTTCAAAACTTTGGAGAGGCTCCTTACAGGATCAGTTTTAAGGAACTGGAATAATCCCATGTGCTGTCCATAGCAATCAGTCCCTTCAGAATTCACGTGCAAATCGAATTTGTGTGTGTTAATTCTGTTAATGAATTTTCAATGACATTAAACTTTTCGGAGTTGATATACTTGTAGATAGATCTGCTGGGCTTTGTAAATCACAGAATGGTAGGGGTTGGAATGGTAGGGGTTGGAAGGGACCTCTAAAGATCATTGAGTCCGACCTCCCTGCCAGAGCAGGATCAAAACTAGGGCAGCTCACTCAGAAATGCATCCAGACAGGTCTTGAAAGTCTCCAGAGAAGGAAACTCCACAACCTCTCTGGGGAGTCTGTTCCAGTGCTCTTTAACCCTTACAGTAAAGTTCTTCCTCATGTTGAGGTGGAACTTCTGTACTCGCGCTTGAATCCATCGCCCCTCGTCCTGTCGCAGGGCACAAGTGAAAAGAGGTTGTCCCTGCCTTCTTGAAACCCAGCCCTCGTGTATTTATAGACATTAATTAGATCCCCATGTATAGACATTAATTAGATCCCCACAAATGCTGCAGCACAGCTTGGTTTGATACTAAATGAGAGCATAACTCCATTCCTCTCCCTTGCACCTACCTCTGATAGAAAAAACACCCAAAACTTGATTACTTCTTCTCTGTCCCTACAGTGATTTTATTTTTTTTTTCTTTACTATCTAGTTTATAATAGTATTATAGCAATGAGAACACTTTGCCGAGAGAATGCATCTTGCTTCTGTTGCTTTTGTGTATTTTTTTTAATATACTTGCACTATCATGTTTAAAAGTAATTTTTTTCCCCCAAATCTTCTGATAGCAACTCCGGATAATGATAGCTACAAAAATAATTCAATTTTACAGCTAATTGCAAGTTATCAATTGACAGGGAACCAAATATTTTCAGGGCTTAGAATGGTTAGCTAACTGATTAGTAGCATTACACAACAATTATTTCCTGGAAACAATACTTAATTTAGGACTGAGAGAGTTGTATAAACAAAAGAAAAAAAAGAAAAATTCATGAGTAGTCATGTTAAGATTTGAAGGCATTTTAAGGCATACAGTTAGTGAACCCTGGTATTTTTGCTTGGATATTGAATATAAATTAGCTGTGAAGATAAAAATCAACTTCTAAAAAATAAATTACTTAGGAAGGGTAAGAGGCCCCAGTAAAAGGAATCAAGGCTTTTTCTGTGACCTTCTGGACAAGGAAGTTTAGGTTCACAAGGAAGGATTCACTAAGATGTGCAATCTTACATTTTCAGATCACCAGCTTTTTTTATACACTCTCTTTTTGAATCAGAATCACATATTCTCTATAACAGAAATTCCTATGGTGTTCTCAGTACCAGGAAAACAAACTGAAACCTCCATCCATTCTCTGTGCAAAGGATGTTCTCACTAATATATAAGGCAAAAACTGCCATCATTACCTTTAGCTACACTTACCCTCTCTACTCTGATGCCTCTAAAGAACATGTTTCTGGCCAGCATTAGTGACTCCTTTAAGTAAATCAGCTGAAAGTGCTGGGCTGGGACATGTGGTTTCCTCTAAGCCTATGCAGGAGGGTAAGAAGAGCGTTTGGCAGCTGAAGGTTGGGCTCCCCACAATCTGCCTTTTGCAGGGATTTGCCCTGGAAGTGGTGATTCTGTAGCAAGTCTTCAAACTTCAGAAGATGTGAGCATCTGTCTATACCCTTCTTTCCTACTGAAGAATGATGGATGGATGGCTGAATGTTATCTTTCCAACATTTCTGGGAAAATCTGTCAGTGCATCATAGGCTGTTATTCTATGCCACAGGCTATGCCACTTGCACACTGACTGCCTATTAGCTATGGAGTAAGAGCTAGGTCCTTCATGTGTGTCTATGTTTTCAGTTACAGAACGACCCTGATAGACTCAGGAGCTCTTGTGATGCAAAAATATTCTTTATTTATATTACTTAGAACTGATACGGTGTGCTGTGGCAATAAACTGGCTTGCTTATAGCAACAGAGAGTTAAAAAGCTGTTCTGTGCTTTGTACTGTGGGGATTTTTATTATAAACCCAGTGCATAAAGTATGTCCTGTATACAAAAGATTATTAACTAACATGAAATCTGTAAGTCATCTGCAGAAGAATACTTCCCTGCAGAGCTTCTATAATGATTTTGTGGTGCTTTATGAAGCCAGGATATGTCAATATTTTCATCAGCTAGGAAATTGTAACAGACAGAAACTAGATAGAGGGTAGTAACACAACTACACCAAGAAATGGGTTCTTTACTCTAAACATGAGATTCTTTTGCATTTTCTTTATCCTGCCATAATGAAATGGCTCTGCAATGTAGGTATTTTTACAGTGTCTACACAGCCCGGCAGCAGTTGTTGTTAACAGTGACCAGTTACAGTACACACCATGCTCACTGAGGGACCTATAAATCCCAGGGGAAAGAGCAAGCAGATTTCAGTTTTCCTAACAGTAGCCAACACTTCCATACAATAATCTTACCTTGACTGGAGTGTCACGAGTCACTGGAGGTTGGTTATAAATTCGGAACCCAGCCCATATGGGAAGGCAAATATATGGTATGCTTAAGAAAAAAGCAGGACACACTTTTGTTCCATATTTGCCTGTTAAAAAATAATTATAAGATGTATAAGATTTTCTAAGCTGTGTTGTAGAAGAGTTAAAAAATATCCTATATAATATCAAACCTGAAGCAGCTATGTTAATGTAAACACAAACCATATAAATTGCTGTTAAAACAACACACAGATCTTGTTGCAAATCATAATAGTGGAGTCACAGGTGACAGAGACCCTATCAGACAGGAAGTCATTTTGGAAATCAGAGGATTTTTAGGAGATAGGAAACCACCTCTGTCACTCTGCAGTAGGTAATCTGACAGGATGGGACAGCTTCAAAATCTCTTAGCAGAACCTGCTTCAAATAGTGACAGCATTCTTTAAAAAATGGGAAAAAAAAGGAGTGTATCTCTTTTTTAAGATCAGACACAGCATTTGTTTGCCAAAGTCCTGATTTCTCCTACAATGACTATTTGTCTTGAGGACAAAACAAATTCAGAGAGCTATCCTCAGCCCAGGTAAATCAGGAAAATCTGTGTCTTTTACACTGGCTAATCTCTGTCAGAAAGGAAGGCAGAAGGCACACTCTTGAGAACAAGATTCTTGGCCTTCCCTAGGGCGAAGAGGAAGAGATATTGTTACATTAAATCTGACTGGTTTCTCTGTGGTGCGTGTGTATCTACAAAGGAGGGAACTGGACTAGCCCCAGGCTGCACTTTGAATATTCCTCCTGTCATAAAAAGTGGGGCCAGAGTGAGCTTTTCTAAAGCTGACTACGGGATTTGGACACATGAACCTTTTTCTCAGTTGAACATTTGTCAACTTTACATCAATTTAAGCTTTGTTAAAAAAGAAATCTTGAATTGAGGGGGGCAGCACTCTTAAAGGACCACCTGCCAGTAATAACGATGCAAAATTTTTATTACAATTCTCATCCTCTAGCAGCACAGCTATGCACTGGTTTTTGCTGGAAAGCTAGGACTGTTACATTTATTTTGAAAATGGAGTGACTTCCAGATTTCACTTTTAAAGGTGATTTGGATGCCTCTTGTAAGATGGTTTTTCAAATAGTCTGAATTTCTTCAGACTATTAAGCAAATTGGAAATTCTATGCAAAATGAGATTTATATTTTTATGATACTAAGTAACAGTTATTGTCTTATTGATCAAATTAAACCTAGTTTGGATTAAAGACTTATGGGCATAACAAAACAATACTTTTCTTTTTTTCCCTTGAGAGCAATGTAAATTGAAAGGGTAGGGTTGGTTTTTTTTGTGGTCTCCATCTTCCTTAGCTCATGTGTAAATTTCATAATACCTCATGTCTCTACTGATAGTCCTAATATTCCTTTTTCATATTATTACAGAAAGGAACCAATACTGCAGTAAAATATAGCTAGCCTAAGCCTGAATTTAGAAAACATTTCACAGGGAAAGGTAAATTATGTCCTTACCCACAATGTTTCCAGACATAAAGACAATGATGCTCATGATAATGGAACCTAGCCAGTAGAGGCCAATGGTTCTATAGCTTTGTCTGTTTAAAAAAGAAAACAAGAGATAATTATTGCACCGTCCCTGCAAATCCCCTACCCCGAATCACCCTCAAATGTTATACTAATTGCCATGGTTGTATCTTAGTAAGTAAAGGCTTTAAAATTTGTACTGCAAGTCAACAGTGGATTCGTGCCTCCAAGAGGAGGACATGGAGAAATCCTGCATTCACGTGTGAGAAGGTTTTCACATGACCAGTACAGGATTTGTGCATATTCAGTTATTTGCAGTTAATTTTCACTCATCTCGAGGCTGACTGCACGATTTTGCACATGACAGGTTGCACAAGGCTATCAGAGAATTAATAATTTCATTCTGTTAATGCTTCTGTTACCAGCAGGTACATTAGCCTCTGGAATTTAAGCACTTATTTTCTCAAACTCTTTATTCAACAGCAAGAAACGTAAGAATCTCTACAAATCACCATTTTCTCTTAAACCACATGATAACTCTATCACAGAGGAGAGCCCACGATCATGCCAAGCAATACATTATTCCTGTCATATTTTCTGTTAGCAAAAAAAAAGTTTTTTCCACACCCAGTTTTAATGTGCATCGTCTTTAAGCTTTCCTCTTAACTAACACGACAGGCGCAGACAGGCTCTGTGTGCTCCCTGCTGCAGAGGGAAAGGGGACAAGACTGCAACTCAGTGCATTTGCTGGGCTTATTCAGCTGGGAGAAAGGGTAACGCAGTGAGGGTACAGTTTCTGAGAGTAATGAGATTTCAATACTGTTGCTCTGGCCTAAGACACGAAAAGGTCCCAAAAGAAAAATCTAAATACTGCATAGAAAATAAAGCCCTTTGTAGGTTATATGAACATGCAAGCAAAGTAACCAGTCCACAAATCCAAATGACTTACTCCCATGCAATAGCTGCCACCATCAGCAGATACATCAGATAATGAACGGAGCCATCCCAGTAGCAGATCACATGGCCATAGGCTGTGTTCAGATAGGGCTCACCCTAGGGAACGGTTATTTTTAAAACGATACAGTGATTAGAGGAAGAACAGCAAATAATAAAGAACAGCGGGAAACAATTTCAGAACAGTAGCTGATGTTCTTTCAATCCAGAGGTACAGTTTTTGACTGACTATACATGTTTCGAAGCACAACACTGATTTAGGGAGGATCAGGTATCATCAAATCAGTTCATTTGTTCAAAACAGGGTGCAAGGTGGAAGGGAAAGCACCTGTGTATGGCTGTCAGCATTGACTACATTATGGAAATAGTACTTCTCCATATTTTAGTGATAAAAGCTACAAAGTAAAGATATGCTTAACAACCTGAGATCTACAACAGTACTGAACAGATTGATGACAGCATGCAACCTTATAAGGTCCAACTCATTTCACGCTAAAGTTCATGGAATCTTTTCAATAACTTCAGTGACTTTCACATCAAGCTCTTACCGAGCTGTTTTTGGTGGATGGTGATATTCAGCAGCCAACAGATTCTGCTGACCAAGTATCTGGCATCATCATTTTTTAACTCTACTTTAATTCCTTTTAGTGAAGTGATTAGGCAAAAATAAAGGAGCGATTTTGTTTCCTTCTTGGTGACACATTTAGGTCCTGCAGTACTCATCCAATCCTGAGTGCTGTCTATGGCTGTGTGCAAACTTGCACAGCCTATTCAATTGCCACAGAAGTTAATACAGAGCAGTACGTAAACTAAGTGTAACAACACTGGAGCTATTTTCCCAGGTGAGTCGGTGACTTCACATCAGTGAAGGTTTGTCCGTAAGAATAATGAAATGGGTCAATGACCATATTCAAGAAGACCCTTTTGAATGTGTAAGTCACTGTTTTTCTGTGACAACTATATACCAAGTTATTTATAGCAAAGATTTTATTTCCATTTGTGAGCCAAACAATTGTTTACCTCTCTCAAGTAATGAGTCATGAATCCATCGATAATGCCATCCTGTTCCAGTCCAATTATTAGGTTCACTACACTGGTGAAGGCAAATACAGCATAAACTGTAATAAGATAAAGGGGGAAAAAATAATAAATAAAGGTTTGGAATCACACAGTTGCTTCACTGTCTGATTAAGTCAGTCAGGCAGAGATCTACTGAACTAGATGCATCTACTTTGAGGCCACAGATATTTAACACACAGTATGACTTTTCCACATAGCCTAGCATATTTTTCATTGGTGGTTAGTCAATCAAATTCTTAGGAAGCTTTTCTTAGGAATGCAAAGTTCTGTAGGGCTGTAGGCAGAGCTTCCGTGGAAAGTCAGTGTCTGCAGAAAGGGCTATGAGGCCTTTCAGCAGTCTTGGTCAGGAGAAGTACACAACCTTGACTGCAGTCATCTCTTGGAAAGGAGAAAGGACAACAAAAAGGAGGCAGAGAGGCAAATGTGACTTGCCATTTTGGGAGGTGAGCAAGGCAAACTGCATTAGCCACAGCAGACCATTTGAGACCTATCGGGCAAGTTAGCGGGTTACTCCTTTGAGACAGGAAATTCATTTGTGGTAGGTTTATGTTATTTATTTCCTTTTACTTCAGTGTGAACAGAGAGCTCCCAGCCTAACGCAGAACACTGGGGACAGACGCCTACAAGTTGTAATGAGGAGGAAGACAGTGGGCACATACAGATGGTTTGTACACTGCTTTGCCCATGGCCCACCATGGAAAATTGAAAAAACCAGCAGTGGTTTTTCTTCTGGATTTTTGCTATAAGGTAACATAGATCTAAGGTTTGGGGATTTTTTTTAAGGTAATAAATATCTCTATCATTTTATGGCAAAGAATTAATACAGAAATGTTGGCCCAAGTCTGCAGACAGCTTGAGCCAGGAGCTGGGGTGGTTTGAGCTTTCTTACATATCACAAAGGTGAGTTAACACAGAAGCCTAATAAAAATGGGAGAATTAAGAAATTCAATCATAGGAAGAACCAAGCCATGGAGGCCATTGATCCCAAAATCCCAAGTGAGTCCTCTTAGGATAAGATATGCTTGAGAGGTCTCCTGTTGTGCCTAAGCCCTGCTACAAGAAGGGTCTTAGCAGAGCAGGCATGACCATATTTCAAGCACTTTCACAGCTCAATTGGAATGTTACTCTTATGCTTTTCAAATGGGAGGTCTGGTTTGTCCCTAAGGTGGATCTCCTGTTTTAAAAGAATGAAATGGTTCAAAAGAAGCTTTCTTTCTCCTCCTTTTCCCCCCAGTCTGTCTTTCTCAGCTCCTTAGCACCTCACCAGACTGGGTTCTGAAGAGGTGCCTTAAATGTTAAGTTTGAAATTTTATATAAATTAACACTTTCTGACTTTAGTTCCATTGTTACCAAGACATACCATAAAACAGCGGGTCTTTTGGTGGTTTTCTTTTGACAAGAACACGAGCCAACAGAGCAATGAAAACCAGAACCAGCAATCCAACTGCAACAATTGCCCATGAACTGTAACAGTATTAAAAAGAAAAATAATTTAAAAGACAGACAAAGAGACAGAATTTTTCTTCAGCTTTTTCTTTTTCTTTCTCGAGGATAGCTATCCTCAAATGCACGTGCTCTTAAAAGCAACTTTAATACTTTAAACAGCTGTTTTTAAAGTCCATCACATAGTCTGTCGTAGTATTCATTGTATAGTTTTGGGGAATTTGTGTGTCTGTCTTTTCACATGTGATCATCTAAAAAAAGAAAATGCGAAAATAGCTAGATAAACAACGTATCCAGGAGTCTAGATTTGTCTGACTAAAATCAGTTTTCATACTGGTATCTGCAAAAATAAACAAAAATGATGGAAAACTTAAAGGCCAATGAGAGGTGAAAGTCACAGACACTGAGATTTCAAGGATCACTGGGGACATTTAGTCAAACCTCAGCAATAAATTATCTACTCAAGATATTACGTATTCACAAATAAAACACATCAGTCCTGTGGATTAAGAGTAGCAGTGCGGAGCACCCGACAGACCAGGGTTTAATTTCCAGTTTGGGAAGCGCTACCAAAGGTCCCTCCAACCCTGCAAGGCAGGATCTCTTTTGAGGGGAGGCTCAGGAATGCAGGCGGGCTCAGCAGAAAAGACCTTTTCTCTGAAAACAGGTCTGCAATGTTAGTGCATGTGAAGTGGTAGCAAAGAAAGGCACAAAAATCTTTGTCACAAAGCAAATATGTATCATTTCCCAAGAAAATGAGAGTTAAGAAGATCAGTTTGAAATTGGTTTTACCTCTCCCAAGTACATAAACTGTATTTTGTTCTCTTTAAGACAGACTCTCCTTCTCAGTGTTCCCTCAGTGTACAGGGAAAAAAAAGGAGAGGGAAAGTTAGGTAAAGTCCCGAAGCATAAACTAAAAATATTTGGCACATTATTTTATACATGTTACCGCTCTGTGTGTCCAGAAAACAAACCGTGTACAAATACTGACTGTAACAACTTCAGCCTTAGTGAAGTTGGAGTTGAAATTATTGCAAAAAAACCCTGCAAGATCAAATCTTTCAGAATATATACACACATACTTTCTGAGTCAGGACGAGCAGTACTAGCTTGTTGATTTATTTTATGGTTTGAATCTTCTGCTAGTCTGTTTTCCCAGTGATGAATTCCTTCATACCATTACAGCTGTTAATATTGCAGTAACTTTTCACTGCAGTCTACCGATTTGAAATAAATATTGGCAATGAATCAAGTAAGTCAGCATGTGTTATTCAGCATTGCTCTAGCAATGAGAAACAAAAAAATCAGTTATCATCCAGAAGGAAGAAAATGAGGGGGGGAATAGGTGTAGCAAACCCTTAAAAACACACAGCAAATATTTCTAAGTTGCAAAACATTCCACGCTGTGGGATGACAAAATACCTCACGGACCTTTAAATACCATGAGGAAAGACCTTCATTTTCTAGACATGCGGTTTATCCTGGGATCCTATTTTTATTTCATTTTTTTTTTGCAGAGCAAGGGCATATGGACATTTTCAGTTAAAAACTCGCCCGTCTGAGGCGGTGCCCGAAGCGTGCGGCTCGGGAGCTTTCGGAGGCTGCCGAGTTCTTCCACTCGTTCTGAAACAGAGCTGGGTTTTGTCCGTGGATGCCTTGACAGGGGAGGCGGCCGGACGCTGGAGAGCCCCGGGACAGCCCCCCGCGGTGCGAGGCGCGGTGCGGGACCAGCCGCACACCTCCCGGGCCGCTCCGTCCTTTCGGCGCCGCGGGCGCGCCGCCTGCGGGCGCCCCCGCCACCCGACCTCCGGCGCCGCCGGCGCCC
>WUAM01000431.1:107725365-107741647 GCA_024336885.1 Actenoides hombroni | reverse complement strand
CCCCTCAGGTGATGGCGGCCGCCGGTGGAGGCTCGGGGCCGCCCGCCGAGACGCCCGCCGCCACCGGCGCCGCCGCCGCGGAGGGCGGCGCGGTGCTGCAGCGGGAGCCGCTGTACAACTGGCAGGCCACCAAGGGCTCGCTGCGGGAGCGCTTCGCTTTCCTCTTCTCTAACGAGCTCCTCAGCGACGTGCACTTCGTGGTGGGCAAGGGCAGCCCCCGCGGCGGGGCGCCCCCCGGGCCCGGCCAGCAGCGCATCCCCGCCCACCGCTTCGTCCTGGCGGCCGGCAGCGCCGTCTTCGACGCGATGTTTAACGGCGGCATGGCCACCACCTCGGCCGAGATCGAGCTGCCCGACGTGGAGCCCGCCGCCTTCCTGGCGCTGCTCAGGTCAGGCCGCGGCGGGGCGGGCGGCAGCGGGCACGGTGGGGGCTCCTGGGCCGGGGGCCCCGCGTAGTGGGGCGCGGAGGGAGGAGCGGGGGTCTCCTTCCGCCGGCGTCGCGGGCCGGCCCGCAGCGGGGAGCTCCGCTCGGCCGCTGGGATCACTTCCTCGCTCTGCGGCCGCTCCTGGCTCCTGTCCCCGGAGAGCCCGTCCTGTCCCCCGGGCCGCCCTGCGCGTGTCCGCGGAGGGGGCTGCAGAGAAAACGCGTAACCACCTCGGGGACTGGCACGCAAGGTCAGACCGCCCCGCGAACGCGGTTTGGTTCCTTCTTGCTCTTTCTCCTGCATCCTTTTACCAAGAAAGCGGCCTAATTTTAGGGCGGCTAATTGTCCATTCAGAAAAGTACTCTGGTAGTGGTGAGTGTTTGGTTTGGCTTTCGGATTCCAGGTTGTTTTTTTGTTATTTTGTTTTGGGGTTTTTTATAAGATGATGGGAATTAGTGGTTCCTCTGGGGTATTACAACAGTCCATCCACCTTCGCAGAATGACTAAGAGGGGACAGGGGCAGTTGTACCAAGCTTTTAGATTCGTTTCATCCTTACTTTGGAATCTTACTCATCTTAACTGTTCACTGTTTCAGTAGTGGTGATAAATTGTTGTATCTGTTTACCAGATCAACGCTCAAGTCATCACACTTATTTCAGATACTTTTGGGTGGAGAGTGACCATGCAGCAGAAGACAGGAACTAATTGATTTTTTTTGGAGAGTGACCATGCAGCAGAAGGCAGTAACTGATTTTTTCCACATAAACCACCCCAGAGACACCACGAGTGCAGTAATGGCAAAAAAAAATACATAAAATGGGTTAGTGATTTCTAATCTGGGCAGAGTAGGATTTGCTACTTCTCATGCTCACTAATCTACCACTGCTTTTTACTCAGTGTCACAGTAAATAAAATGTATGGTGTTCGTAGAAATTAATGGTAGTTTTCTTTGTGCATCAGGCTGCGGTGTGATAGGATGACTACACTGCTTAACCTTAAGGTTTTTCCTAAATAAATTCCTCTGCTAGGCAGAACATCTATAAAATGCATGAAACGGGTACTTGTTTCCCAGGTGTTCATTACAGATAATTCTGCTGCCTGGAAATAAGTACGTAGTGCCCCAGAGCTTTCTGTAATGGGAAAAGCTCCAAAGTCTTAACCCTTTTCTCACGGTTTGGAGGTGTAACAGATAAGAGCAGTGAAAGAGTCACCTACTCCTTTTAGTAATCACGGGCACAGGCGTTGCAGCAGCTACAAAACCCAACCCAGCAACCGACCGTGCAGCAGCAGTGTCTCTGCTGCTGATAGCAAACGAACTGCATTTATTTTGTGGGGTTTTATCTAAGAGGCCTTTGGTGAAGAGATTGTGTAGCAGAGTGGGAGATAATGGGGAGTGTCTTTCAAGCAAAAGGGTTTGAAAGGTTAGCAGTGAATGACCACGCACACAGATTTTCTTGTCTATATATATGTGGAAAAAACACTGGACAAGGCGAGGTGACGATAACAAGAGAAGTTTGCCTGCATAAAAATATGCTAACAGGAGAGTTCTGAGTGAAGATAAGAAGAATGGTGTTTGAAACCTGTAGAAGTGAATGAAAAGATGCTGTTAGGTGCAAACAAAAGACATCCTGTGTTGGTAGAGCTGCTAGTACATAATGGCCAGGGGACTTACGTAAGTAAACTGATGATACCTGGATCTTGTCTAAGGATTACCAGACTGATGAACAGTTGAAACATCTCAGGTTTGATGTCATCTTTGGTATTAAATGCATGGCAGCTTCTTTAGGACCTTTTGTTTTGGGTTTTTTTTACCTTATATTGGAATAAACATGTTGTGACAAACATATCTAAGGATAATTTAATACAGACCAGTATTGGATTTCTTCCATGCTCACATACACTATACCAACTAAAAGACAGTCTGGGTTGGGTTTTTTCCCCGCTGTTGGCCAGAAGAGGCACTTGCACTGTTGCACTGTTGGCCTCTTTTATCTGTCATTAGTAAATTGGTCAGATAATGATGGTTGCCTTTTATAGGACCTTTCTTTAATCTTTGCAAAGACCAATTTTGGGGTCTTCAGCTAGAAACTGAGTTGGGATCTTTGAATACACATAGCAAATGAACATCAAGGAAAAGGAAATATTTAAGTGATGCAGAAACTTTTAAGAATTTACTAATTAACATTCCATAGCTCATTTCCATTTCATTTATTCGTGTGTTTTGTTAGGTCCTGTCTGTACCTGATGTGTGTCATAAAAGTGCACTGACAAATGCTACTTGTAAATTAAAGCCAAAGGAAAATATTTTTTCAATAATTTTTTTTTTTCAATTCTCTTTTAAAAATTCATTCGCTCTGTATCCGTCCAGTGAGACTGAGTGTCAGTTCTCTGTTCTATGATATAAACTTTCATCAGTGTTAGTCTTTTGTCACGAAAGAGGAGGTAGTTCAATAGTTATGTTTATGGGCAAGAAAAAAGAAATTGAACAGTTTAAACATCTGGTAGTCAGCAAGTTAATATGATGTCTTTTTTTTATTGTTTTCTTTTGGCTATATTAATGCACAATTTAAAACTGGCTACAGTTGTTACATTTTTTTCTGACAGTGGACTCTAAAATAATAAATTTGTAGAGTTAAAGTGTTTAAAAATAATGATCTGAAACTTTAATGGATAATACCACTGTAATCCCAGTAATATACTTTAGGGTTTCTTTTCCCCCCTAGAGAAAGCTGGATAGGCCTCCTTGCCTGTGAGCTACAATCTTAACTGTAAAGGTGGGGAAAATTGCCTGGGGAAGGGGAGAACATTCTTAAAAACTATTGACTAAACTCAGAGGTTTAGAAAGGACTGTGCTGTGTGTTTGGGCTTATCATCCAGTATTCCTCTTGCCTAAAGAGTTTTGAAATGTGATACAGAGGAGTCTTCTAAAAGAAGCTGACTACTTCAGGGTTTGATAGGTAAAACCTTAAGAGCTGAAATAATATCCAAGTCACAAAGTTTGAATCTTCTTCCTAATTAAACATCTTTAAAAAAAAAATTGACTAGCAGGAATCAAGCAAATTAAAGCTGTCTAAGAGGGATTCTGCTTTAGGATTTCATTTTGTTGGTTTTGATAAGATTCATTAAACTTTCGTTCACAGTTCACAGTAATTTAACGTGTTCTTTGGTCATAGTGTGAAGGGAAGTCATGACACGACACAAATTTAGCAGTCCATCTATCTTTGCAGAAGACTTTGGTAAGCAGTAAATGAAGGAGTAATCATGACTCATTGGAAGAGGATTCCTGTGTGCTTTTATAACGGCGAAAATCTTACAGCTGTTGGGAAGATGCTAAGACTAGGGGGGAAAGAAGTGCTAACCTAAGAATAAAGAAAAGTGGCATAAAACGTCTGAGAGGCTTTTGTGAAGTGAATGATCCATTAGTCACTTGGAAAAATTGTTTTGGTCATTAAGAGTGTTCTTCCACTGTGTGTGTGCGTGCACACACGCACCCACACCCATCCTGGATGACAGTAAAGTTAGGATCTAAAGAGGAGGTTGTGTCTGTAAGTCTCTCAATAGGAGGGAGAGGAGGGAAGAAGGCAAGGAGGAAGAAGTAGTGATCTTGAGCCCCACTGAATTATGTGAAGGAGGAACAGTGGTATAAAGGTGTGCTAGTTCAGACATGCCACAGATGAGAGAGTGAACACAGAGACGGAGCTCTTGGCACGTGAGCAGAGGGATTTTTAGAGAGAAGACATATCTAGAGTTTGTCTTTTATGGGTAGATTAATGCATCATAGTCATCCATCTGTATACTTAAGGGAAATAGGATTGCACAACATCCTAGAGAAATGTACTTTAAAAAGCTATGAAAAATGGTAAGGCAGATACCTGTTAGCTTTGCAAATTCATACTTCATAGTGTTTGCAAAAGACTACTGCTTGGCTTTGGAAATCCCAGAAAAGTATTGGCATTGTCAAAACCTTGGAATACTAAACACAAAACCCTGACAATGTAACTCTTTTAATGTGTTTGGATGCTTCTTATCCTGAATTTTCTCTTAAGTATTTAAGCATATCATATGTTCTCTAGCTATGAGTTGTTATGCTCTGTGGTGCTCAATGTCTAGAAACAGATAATGAGGCCAGTAGATCCCAGTAACTCCATGCAGCATACCACCACTCCTGTCCTGAGTGAATTCCACGACAGATGGAGCTCCAAGTTGTAGACCAGATTAGCTCAATGAACGTTTGATAAGTATTTATGTACATTTCAGACCTTTTTAGGAGGGAAGGGGTGGTTGATGAGGAGGTGTGGCGATAGCGTGGGACTGGAGCACGATACAAATGGTGTGCAGTAAGGGGTGGAGTACGTGCTGGGTTCAACTGGGATAGTTTTAAATTCTTCATAGTAGCTGGTATAGGGCTATGTTTTGGATTTGTGCTCTAAATAGTATTGATAACACTTTGATGTTTTATTTACTGCCTGAGATGCTTTGCAAATTTTAGTTGTCAGAACTTTAATCACTTAAGTCCTGTTAGTTTGTCATTGACACACTTTCAACTGGGATGTTTCTCTTAATGTATATCCAGCCATATGGGAGGGATTGGAGCAGAGAGCCTCAGGTGTGTCCTTCACGGGATGATAAAGCATCCTGTAGCTTGTAGATGTCACATGAAGGAACAAACCTGTACGTGTATGCACTGTTGCCACATTTGAATTCTTGTCATTTGGCCATGTGTTTGGGTTTTGATCATATGAGGAAAAGGTCTGCAAAATTCCTGGGAAAGCAAGGGTCAGAAATGTCACCCTGATTCTTAAGAAAGGGAACTACAAGCCAGACAGGCTTCTCTGGTGTGTCAGTTCATTGGCTTCAGATTGGACACAAGGAATAAAATCAAAATCATGTTCCAAAACCAACTTGGTGAAAGTTTGTGGGGTGGTGTTTTTTTTGTTTTTGTTTTGTTGTTGGTTGGTTGGTTTTTGTAGGATTAGGTAAAATTTATAATGTACTTTGCATGGTAATGCTGCTTTTTCACAGCCTGTTAATATTCAGCTCTTACGTGATTTGGTCTCCAAGCTCCTAGAAAGTTGTACAAGAAAGGTTACAGCATTTTAAATGGGTTTTTAAAAAACTAATCTTAAAACCAGAATCTAAATGCACTATTCTAGTGCTCTACTGAACTACTCTGGTATACAAAACTGTACCTATGAGATCTTAGTTTCTTAGAAGTAAAATTTGGCAATGGGTGTGACTGGCAAGCCAGCCCATCATTTTCATCAACAAGTAATAGTTTACAGCCTTTATAAATCAGTTCAAAATGAACTGTATTAAACTTTTACTAAAAAAATGCTAGCATTTAATTAAACTTTCTAAAAGCTGTTTGATGTAAATCCAGTTGAAAGAATTAATCTAGAGCATCACTCACATATCCTAAGTGATGTGAAGGCTGGCCATTCGAATAGATGGGTGTTTTGTAGTGGTCAATAGGTACCTGTTGGGGAGCAGCAGCAGATTTAATACTGACCACCATGTTTAGTTGTGTGTTAGCATTACCAAGAATTAGAGTATTCTTCGAATATAAGCAATACAAAGAGTGAAGAGCTTTCATTGAAACTTTTATTTCTAGGTTTCTACTACTTAGATCTACTAATTTATGGCTACTGATCCCAACCTGTGTCCGGCAGAACATTTACGACAGAAATAGTGTGTAACTCTGAAAACAACATCCCTGGGCTGAGAATTAGCCCAGAAGAAGGGATTAGGAACCCATCCTGAATGTCTTGCACATGTTGCAAACAAGTTTGAGTCCATTATTTTAACACGTTTCTCCTGTTAAATTCAAACTGCTAAGTGTTACATTAAAAAACCCTTCTAAAGACACCTTCTGTCTCTGCATCTGGCTTGCCATTCATTTCCATGAATAAAAATTATTAAGAAACATGTAGGTAAGGTTTAGTCTTCATTGTGGCATTTCTGCATTTGGTAACGTGCTCTAGTTTATTAGATTTAATCACCTGTGTGTTGGGGACAGCTGCATTGTTGTACTTCACAAGCTGTTCTTGATTATTATCTGAAAAAAAAAATGATTAAACATTTCTAAGATGACCTTCAATGTCACTTGTAAGAAAAGTTAATTTTTAAAAGTCATCTTTTCCATACAGAACCATAAAATAAATCTTATCTTGTCTGGTTTCAAATAACACCCATTCAGGAAACAGTTTGGTTCACAGCTTATGCTAAAATCCCAAGCAATCATCTAGCCTCCAGCAGTGGAGAGAAGCCAGGGTGTTTTGCTATGGCAGAAATAGAAGAGTCAAGGTCATCTGCTAGAATATGACTCACTTTCCTTTCCTCTGAACACTCCAGAATGGTGACTTTGACATGTTATCACAGTGGAAGTCCTTGACACTGTTCTCCTCACGGCAGGGAAGCTGGTGCACGCTGTCTGTAAACTCAGTTCCGTGATACGGCCGTAGAAGGTTGGGTATTGATATTGAGAAATAAAACTCTTCCTAGTGAATCAAGAGCATGAATTCGTATGTTAAGTAACTCTGTAGTTCAGCTGTTGTTTACAGTTTGGTAGCTATGTATAGTTAGTACAGCTAGATCAGTCTTAGGGAGTAGTACATATTTAAAACAAATGTATGCCATTAGGTTAACGTAATATTCTTTCTTCAACCCTTTAACTAGCTTATTAATTTGCAAAAATGCTACATGGCCAAGTGTTGTGTGCTCACAGCATAAATCTTTGACCTGCTCCCTAAATGCAGAGAGGCTGTTATCTTGAGGGGGATAGTCAAGCGCAATAGATGTTTTTATGATCTGTATTTGTGTATTGATTTCTAGGTTTCTTTATTCAGATGAAGTTCAAATTGGTCCAGAAACAGTCATGACTACATTATACACTGCTAAAAAGTATGCAGTCCCAGCCCTGGAAGCACATTGTGTGGATTTTCTAACAAAGCATCTCCGAGCAGATAATGCCTTTATGCTCCTTACTCAAGTAGGTGAATTGGAATGTAGTTATGATTTACTAGGAAAATAAATGACTAAATATTATTTCACAGTGGGTTTGCTGTCCCATAGTCTCATTTATTCTTGAAAATGTCTTGTTGCTCTGTTAGTGTTTTTACAGACTTGGCTTCTCACTATTGTTGAGGAAAAGGCTTTTTTTTATGGCTTTCCTGTTGGTTTTTGTGTTTTTTTAATATGCAGTGGACTGGAGCCAGTTTATTCTACAGTGCATTTGCATGAACCTCTTAATAATTGTGTTGTTAAGACTGCTTCAGTTCACTATAGTGGATTTAATGTGCAATTTTTTTAGTTATATTGCCATAACTACAAACAAGCACAAAGGAAAACTTGCATTTAGTGAATTCTCCTTAATTATCTACTCCTTTTGAGAATTTAAGTGCTCTTTAAGATATGAATACAGAGAGTGCTCAGACAAGTCAACCTTTTTTAATTTAGATCTACACTGCAGTAAAGTTCTTGGTTTTTAAGAGTAATGGTTTGTCAGCTTTATGCTTAAGATGTATTTCTTTCTGATTTTAGGCTCGTTTGTTTGATGAACCTCAACTTGCTAGCCTTTGTCTTGACACAATAGACAAAAGTACTATGGATGCAATAAGTGCAGAAGGCTTTACTGACATTGACATAGGTAAGTTACTTCATCTGTCCTAAGCCTTAAACTTCTGAAGGGAATTGTAGGGCGTGAGAAGACTGTTACAGTAACCACTGCAAGTTTAATCATCCACCCCTGCAGTGCTTTCCTTTGAGCTTTGCTCCTGAGCGGTGTTCACTGCACGGGGTCCCCCCTTTTGATTGACATCAGTGTCTCGGGGCTCCCACCATCATAACATGACACTTTTATTAAAGCCAAAGGTTTCACTGAGTGTTGTGCCTCATCCCTGAGCGATCCACACCTGCATTTCATGTGTAACAGAAATCCTACTGTTCTGTTGCTGCATGGTACTTCTCTGTGCAGAGCTGCACAGATCGGGTACAATTTATGACATCTGTTAAAAAAAATAAAATAAAATCTAAACTGCTGGTTTCTGTGTTTCCTCTCCTATGAAAAACTAGCAGTTGTAAATTTTGCTTACTTAATTTCATTGTTACTATGTGTCTTAAGATTTTACTTCAATTCAGCTATAGTCTTTGAAAAACAAAGACTGGAGGAAGCTATTCCAGCTGCTTAAAGAAATTGTAAAGTCATTGTTCACTCTTGCTCAGTGGGATTTGTACCCAGACCGTGAGTGTTCATCTCTATCCTTGATAAGTCCCAGTCTGTTTTGACTTTCCAGGATGATGTTTTCTATGACCGCAAAAATGCCTTGCTTAAATTCAGGCCATATAAAAACTCCCAAAGAAGACATTCAGGATATGAAAAAAATTTTTTCAGGCTTGTGTTCTGTGATATACTGAGAAATTTTGCATACCTCTTATTCATAAAACACCAGAACAAGTAAATACAGGAAAACTTGCATTTGTAAAACACGTGGGGGTGCCTTGCCTGACATCCTGTGTACCACCTTTAAGCTTTGTCGGTAGCAAATATGTCCGTGTTTAAGATCATTTTCATGTATCTTTAAACTGGTTTTGTGGATACCACTGTTTTTTGTGTCTGTACTTGATCCAGATTGACAGGTGGCTGCTTGGATAATAATGTCACCATGAATAAGTTGGGTTTTTAGTAGTGTGCATTCACCACTTGGTTCACTTTCAGTTTTGGTCTTGCCCTAGCCATGGAAATCCTTTAGCAAATTGGTTGTCGCTACACAGATTATATATAGTCACACTTTCAGGAATCAAGAAGAAAGTTCATATGCTGTCTTCAGTAGCAGAAAACTGATCTTTTAGTTTGGAGTGGAGATTTCTCTATACACAAGAGAAGTTGTCTTATCCTTGATGTCTTATTATGAATGTTCTTAGTGTTTAACTAACCTTAAAATATTAAGTAATGTGTAGCACTGTTACTGGTTTGGATGAAAGCTGTTCTAAATGTTAACTCTTTTTTTCTTTAGACACATTATGTGCAGTACTAGAAAGGGATACCCTTAGTATTCGGGAAAGTAGACTCTTTGGAGCTGTCGTTCGCTGGGCAGAAGCAGAATGTCAAAGACAGCAACTGCCTGTGACATTTGGAAACAAGCAGAAAGTCCTTGGAAGAGCTCTTTCCTTAATCCGTTTTCCGTTAATGACTATCGAAGAGTTTGCAGCGGGTGAGTTTTGGGGTTCTTTGTCCTACTGTCAGACCATATCTCTGCATTAGTTCACCACGAGTGGTTAGATGCTTAACATTCTATTGTTAATATAGTTATATATATAATTAATTATTTATAATTAATATACTAACGAAAGTTGTGATGCGCAAATGAAAGCAAAACATTCTCCAGAATACACTCTGGTCATTGGAAAATATTATTGTCATCTTCAGTTTGTGAATATGTGTGGTTTAAGTACACCTGTTGAAGTAATTGTTAGAATCATTGTAGAAGTGTTTTTCTTTTCACAGGCCCTGCTCAATCTGGAATCCTGTCAGATCGGGAAGTAGTAAATCTCTTTCTGCATTTTACTGTCAATCCTAAACCTAAAGTAGATTATATTGACCGACCAAGATGTTGCCTTAGAGGAAAAGAATGCAGCATTAACAGGTTCCAGCAAGTGGAGAGTCGCTGGGGCTACAGTGGAACAAGTGATCGGATTAGGTATGACTTGTGAAACCATTTGGAGGAGAGACAGAGGAGTGTGGAAAGAAAGGGAACATATTACTCAACTTCAACCTTCTGGCATAAGCTACAGTAACAAACTTGCTGGTTCTGTTTGGGCACGTTTGATCTTTTCCTTTTTTGAGAATAACTTAGGCTCTTGCACACATGAAATATAAAGTAGTAAAGAACAAAGTTGAGGAGGGTTGGGTGTATTCTGGAGTGATTGGCTGTTAACTGCATATTCCTTTTTAAAATACTACATCTTGATCTTTTTTTTATTTTGGAGGTATTCAAAAGAATCTAGTTTGTTGGGTTTTTTTTTCTTTAGCAATACTGAATATCAGGGGGGTTAGCAGAGCTTACAGCTATAAAGCTGATACCTTCCAAAGTAGTTTTCTTGCTACTGAAATCTAAATAGGAAGTGTTACTGAAAAAAAATTCATTTAACTTCCAGTTTACTTCCCTGCTCTTCAGTGGGAGTCTTTTTCCTGCTTGACTGGGAGTAAGGTAACACACCCATCACAGTTGTTTAAATTCCTTTCTTGGCTTGTGTCTTACTAGGTTCACAGTTAATAGAAGAATTTCCATAGTGGGATTTGGATTATATGGATCTATTCATGGGCCCACAGACTATCAAGTTAATATACAGGTATGGTATATTCTGTTTAAATAGGCTTAGGCAGAAACTACACTTGTAGTACTTGCAAAAGGTTTGGTGTGTATTTGGGTAGGAGCAATTGACCCGATGGGGTTATATTCTTGCCTTGCCTGGTACATGTACTGGGGCTTAGAGGCTTGTCCTTACCCAGAGCCTTTTCAAAGGATTGACATCTTATTTCCTACTGATTCAGTCTTAGGCAGAATGTTGTATGTTACTGTTACCATAACTACTTCTGTCAAGTTACTTCAGTTTTAGGATTGCTGTAAATGTTGTCCCAGCATGGGAACCTCCCCATTTTCTTCTGCTGGTAAATGTATTTATTTGTATTGCTGCTGTCCAGGCTTCTCTATGAAGACCTTATCCTGGCGCTGCTCATTTTATATCTTCATGCTGTTTAGCCTGCCAGAGAGTCTGTAGGGCTTTTTGCTACTGCTACTTTAATCTGGATACAACTTCATGTTTCTATCGGATGCCCTTTTTTGCTTATTTCCAGTAATAGCCTTTTGCTGATCAGCCAGGTCAGCTTTTTTTCCCTTTTTCTCAAGCCTTTCCTAATGGGTGATACGTACCAACACTGGACTTGGGCGTGTGATGTCCTTCAGTAGTCAGCGTGCTTCTTAGAACAATCTGACTTTCTTAATTGCTTCATTTGAACAAGCTTCCTCATTTTTCTCTTTTTGCAGTTTAACACAGCTGTGATGTCCTTGCATTTGTTGTTCATGCTGGAACGTCGACTCCGAGTATATTGTGGACACTCTTACATAGTATTTCCATTAGGAAATTTTGAATCTGATCCTGCTCATCACTGAGCACCAAATGAAGGGTTGCGTTTCTTCCCACTGAGCAATTGGTTAGCAAGCTCATTGGGTGGTCAGTGATAGCATCTAAAAATGTCCCCCTGCTTCGTGTCCTGATGTGACACTTGCCCAGTCTGGGCGGGTAATTGAAGACACCACTAAAATTGTTTCTTCTGCTCTTGTAGCCTGGTTGATCTCTCTTAGCATATTGTGGTCAGGATTGTCTTCTGGTAATATTGATCCAACACTGTTTGTTTTTTCCTTTTAAGTATGGAATTTCAGTCCATTTGAATTCTCTCTTATCGAGATGAGTTTTTATTTCATTTGAAGGTTTCTAACAAGATACTAGCATTCAGTGACTGGCACAGGTTGACTCTGTGCTGGGTATTTTGTAACCTGGTACTGTCACATCACCTTGATTTATTGGGGGTGTGGGGAATTTTGTGAAAGAGTCTGTGACATCATTTACGGACAGAAATTCCATTTTCTGTATCATTTTTGTAGACTTCTAGCATGTGCTGGAACTGCTGTTTTGCTTAATTTCTGGGCATCCTATTTAAATGACAATTTATTTGTCTTCTGTTTCCTATTTGATTATTACTATTCTCTGACCATCCTATACCTTAAGGATAGGAATTCTGTGTCTGTCCCTTAAGGGGGGGGGGGGCAGGAAAGTTCTGTCTTTTCTCTTATGCTGTTCAAACAGAATGTATCTGGAATGAGGTTTTGAAAGAATCCATTGGCTTTTCCACATTCCTCAGTTTAAAAGCTCACTTGCAAGTTTCTCAATTTGAAGTGCCATCAGTTTGGTTTTCTCAAATTACACATCTATGTACATGAGTAGCATAGTGCACCAAACTGGATCTTTAAAACAAAAGGTTTAGTTCTGAGGACCTAGGAGCCATACTATAAATATTTGGGGATTTTTACTTTGCATTCTCTCTTGTTTGATCCTATTGGCTAAATTCCTGTTAGCAGCTGAGAGCATTTGGCATGCTCTCTCAGCATGTTTGCTGGATTTATTTCATCTGAAAAGAATTTAGTTATTGCAAGGCACATCAAAGCATATAAAGTGGGAATGATCACAAAAACCACGCTCCTGATCCAAATGGAAAGGCTAACATACCTTTATGATTCATATAAAGGCCATACATCTTGTGCAGGTTGTCTTTATGCTGGAAGTATCACCAGTTCCTGGTGAATCTGGAACTTTGTTGTCACAGTCTTTTCAGACAGGTGTTTAAGTCCTGTGTCTCTGTCTTTCTTCTTGGACCTGCATGGGTACTAGCAGAGCACTTAAAATAGTGCTTGTGTGTATTACAGATACATCTTTTATGTGAAAGGGTCTTAGGACGATAGCATTGTAATTCTTAATATTTCTAATGATTATAGTTGAGGAAAAAAAATTGCAGCACATTTTCCCTAGAACAATGGTTCATCTCATTTGTGCAGTATTAAAAAATATATGGCAATTTAATAGTAAAATATTAAAATTGATAGGATTCTTGTTAGTGAGAAGTGTTCACATGACTCTGAAGAGCTGGTACCCAATTTCTGCAAGAGGTGTTTGGCAGCATGGAGCAGGACTACTATCCAATGTGAGACATGAGGTGTCTGCTGTTACCACATCAGTGATTCCTGTTTGCCACTCAAACTGAAAGCAGAATAAGCACTATGGAGTCTTAGCGTAATTTTTATACTGAATCTAGAATAGGAATAAATTCTATGGAACATAGCACAAGTTCTTGTTTTCTTTTAAGAACATATCCTTGACTGTTTACATTATCTGTAAAAACTTGTTTTCTGAATTGGCCCCTGCCAGCGAAGGCGCTTCCCTCATGCGGGCTGTGTAGAAATGTACAAAGGTCAGCAAATCTGGGTACAGGCTGAGGTGTAGTATGGGAAGGTCAGAAGCTAGAGGTCTAAGAGCTATTTCTCCTCTCCGAAGCAAAGACTACAACCTGGTTGGAGCAGTGTTGAATCTAGCCCACAGAATGCAGGACAGCCTGTGTAAAACTTGGAAGCCATTGTGCAGCATGCTGCTGGGCCAGCCCTAATGGTATCGGGAAATGACACCTATTTCCCAGTTCTGAGATTGCACTGCCCTTGCAATGAAACTGGGTGGAGTAGGTGAGGGTTGGCTTGTCACCTTCTAATATGCGTACAATAAGAACCGTTCTCCAGCTTGTAAACCTAAAAATACTGTTGTCATGGTTTTGTACAGATCATTGATTATGAGAAGAATCAAACGCTAGGACAAAACGATACCGGGTTTAGTTGTGACGGAACAGCCAGTACATTCAGAGTTATGTTCAAAGAACCTATAGAGATCTTGCCAACAGTTTGCTACACAGCTTGTGCAACATTGAAAGTAAGTACACCTAACAGTAGAGAAGAAAATGTTATTTTGATGCAAGAGTTGTCTTTTGATGAGAAAGTGTCTTCTAGATCTTGAATTTAGTTTTAACTTCAGTGCTAAACTATGTTGTCCTTTAACTCCCCAGGAACTTGTACCACTGCTACCTCTCTTCTGTGCCACAGCACAGAATTCCTAACGGTTCCTTTTGTGCTTTCCCGCTTTCTGGCTTGATGTAAGAGTTAGAATTAGTCTCAATGGAAGTCACTGGTTTTGTGGGCAAAAGCACTATCTAACCTGGCAGCTTGCTATCAAAATTGAAGTTTGATTTATCAGGGATGTTCTAACCACTAGCTGGAGTCAAGAAAACAGAAAGTGGTTTTTTTAATCACTTTTTATATGCTAGTGCTGAAATAGAGGAGAGAATTACTTGTTCTAGGACAGTGTCCTCTTAATGTTATAGGCAAATGTATTTATTAAATGTTTTATCAAAAATATTTTAATATTCTTTTAAATATAATTGGATTTAGAAATAAATGGGTTGGGGAAAAATGTTGTACATGAAAAGCTGAGCCAAGGAACTAAGTCAGAATATAGACAACCTTATGACAAGGAGAAATACTAGAAAACTTTTATTCATTACTAGTTGGATAAAATCAAGTGGTTGAAGTCTCCTGTCAGATAAACTTTGTTGTTGTTATTTGGACATAGGGCACTTGCTTGTGTTGGCTGTGATTTTATATGGAACTTGTGTGATGTGGGTACAGAAATTTTATACTACTAAAATAACCTAAAGCAGTAGCGTTTGCACTTCAACATTTAATGGGTCTTGCTGCCCACTTCCATTCAGTTGCTGATCTTCCTGATGTTTTACAGGGTCCCGATTCCCATTATGGAACGAAAGGTTTGAAGAAAGTGATCCACGAATCTCCTACTGCTAGCAAAACATGCTTTGTCTTTTATAGTTCACCAGGTAACAACAATGGTACATCAATAGAAGATGGACAGATACCAGAAATAATATTTTATACATAATTTCACGTGATCATGTTGAATGGGTGTCAGTGTATCAGTGGACTTCAGCTCACTCTTGGCAGCGGTCAAATAATTCTGTGAAATTACATGACTGTGTGAAGACAAAACTAACTTGAGAGGTACCATAAAATCTATTTCTTTGCATCGTTAATTGGCAGAAGGTAATTTAGCTTTTCCTTTTAATAAGACATCAAGTGGAATAAGTACTCTGTATATTGAAAAAGATTGTTTTAAATAGTATCTTGTGATTAATTGCTTTGTATTTTTACCCCTTCATTTATCATGTAGTAAAATTCATATTTTGAATGGGAAAATCCTTACTCCTTATGAAGTTCTTGTGTATGTTTTCTCCAACCTGTCCTAACAAGACAGTAACGCTGCTGTTGAAGTTTACACTTCTTTCCAAAATTACCTTGGAATGACCTTATGGACATGAATTGCTACTATATTTTCTTGAAGTACATCAGCAAAGCTGGATTCACATTGCTATCATCTTGACTTTTTGGATGAGCCCCGGAGAATGAATGGACTTGCCACTGCAGCCTGCAACTGCAAGCTGCACTGAAGAAATACTAAGTCAGATTCAGCAACAACCAGATCTTTCCAGAATCTTTAATTCAGAAGGGCTGTTTTGGAACATAGAGCTGGTTCTGGAAATAGCCACTGTATATACGTATGTGCCTATAAGAAAATGTATAATGTGGAAATGAAAATACAAGACTTGTATTTTGATGTTATTTTAACATTGGATACTCTAATACTAAAAAAATAGTATGAACTAAGGATGGTTTGTGTGCAACTAGTTTTACAGATTGCATACACTACTTTGATGCAATACCTGTGTGTATATAATACTCTCTGTCTTGCAATATGTACTGCGTAGTAGCAGAATGTCTCCATGTACAAAATCCTGTATCTTCCCCCAAATTAAACTAAAGTAATAATTTGAGAACACAGCTGAAAGAAACCGAAACCTACCCCACCTCCTCTTTTCTTTTCCATAGTTTCTCTTTTAAGGGCTGCCTGCAGGTCTCGCATCTCCCCCCACGCTGTTTTAAACGGAGCCGTGTTTTCCACACCCCCTGTTGTGCAGGGAAGGGAGGGGCACTCCCCGCTGCCCCTCAGCCGAGGGTCTCCCGTGGGTGGGGGCCGGGGAAGCTCTGCTGTATCACGCTGTGCGCGGAGGGGCCACCTGCCGGCAGCCGGAGCCGGGCGTGGGGCCGCACGGCACTGGCGGCGGCTGCTGCAGTCCCGCCGGGGCGTGGGGGGAGCCCCTCGGCCGGGCCCGGCGGGGCCCAGCTCCGCCTTTCC
>WUAM01000431.1:107682425-107693622 GCA_024336885.1 Actenoides hombroni | reverse complement strand
TCCCTTTTAACAAAGATTTTCTCCCTCTACTCTTTTTATGTCCATAAAGCATCTCAGGTTTCATCTATTTTGTGGGGACAAGTCCAAGGCAAGTCAGGAACTCAATCCATGGGTCACTGCCCAGATCAACAGGGTCGATGGCCAGGCAGAGGGTGGCAGCAGCACAGCTGGATCTGAAGCCCAGCACAGCTGCAGCAATGCTGAGCAGGGACTGAGGGCCCGGGGCTGAGCTTACATGAGCCCCTGTGCCTGGGCAGGGGCGTGGGGGAGGCCCTAGGGAAGCTGGTTGTGGCAATTAAGACCTGTCAGTGCATTCAGGGCCCTGACATGCACATCTGGTAGTAATTTCTGTTATGTTTAAATCAGAAACTCAGATCCTTGCAAAACCTAGGATCTAACAGAAGGAAGTGGTTATGCCCTTTTAGCAAATGTCTAGTGTTTCTTCTGGGCTGGATAGTTTATGCAGTTTGCATGTTGCACACCAATCAGTTACCTTGGATGCAAAGTCAAATATTCAACCTCTAAAGAGGATACTGAGGTCTCCCTTCTTTTTTTTTGACTTCTCAGGTCTCCTTTCTTCGGATGGTGACGTTCCCCAGGCACTGGAGCACTGCCCTGAGGCTCCTTGTGTGGGACTCCCATGTCCTCTCTGAAGCCCAGGTTTAAAAGTCTGCTCTTGCTGCCAGCCCTGCAGATAGATGTGCAATGAGGCCCTGTCCTCCTGCTTCTCTGTCTCAAAGCTGCTGCAGATGTGTAAGCACACGCTCAGGTTCTGCTAAGGGCAATGAAATACAACAGTATTTCAGTGTTCCCTCTCAAGGCTCAGGTTGGTAGAACTGGTCCAAATAATCCTCACTCCAAATGTGGCTCTCCCCAGATGGCTTTACCAAGAAGCTGTTAGTTAGCACAGGAATTTGTCTCCCATCTTTCTCTTCTCTTTACACATAAGGAGGGTTCTTGAATGTTCTCTGCAGTTCCTCTTAAGGGCCATTAGAGAAAGCAAGGGTTGAAGTAGAGGCCAACTTTGTACCACTTCAAGTTTGGAGTGTCTGCTTAATCTGAAGTAATGTTTAAAAAAATGGTAAACCTGAATTTTCCAGAGATACCAGTCTGTGTTGAGACCACACTGTGCTAAGGTGAAATAAGGCGTAAGTGAATCAGCTGAGCTGCAGAGAAGCCTGTGAGGTTTTGCAAAGCTGGACTGAGCAGTCTGCTGCTTGTTCTGCCACGGCCTGGCCGCTGACCCGCACTCCCCTGCGCATCCTGCCGTGCCCCGTGCCCTCCACAAAATGGGGGAACTCTGCACAGAGACTGTCTGTTCATTTTATGTTTGTGCTGAGCTGGGGCTGCTCTTTGTCTAGGGGTCTAGGTCACCACTACTGCTAGTAATAACTGTCTCTCCTGTTACTAAATTAGGACTGGAGATCATTCTTTCCAGCAAACAAGGGTTTCTAATCTTTCAGACGATGCTGTGGCTGCCACCCCTCTGCATCCCCTCCTGCCCTCTCCGAGAACCTCTGCCTTGGATTTCAAGGCACAGCATCCTCGCCTGCCCCGAAGCTGCTGTAACTCCTCCTTCTTTGCCCCAGACTCCTGAAGCAGTTTCCTTTCCTGGAACCTTTCCACAGTGCCGCTGTCCTTGTGGCCCCACTCACCCCCACAGCTTCAGGTCTCTTCAACTTCCTTGAGTTGTCACTGTTTCTTTCCCACCCCTACACCATTGCAGAAGCCGTGCTGCAGTGGCAACCATCTGCTCGGCGTGCCAGTGCTCAGCTGAACGCTGCTTTCTGATGGTGGTCGGGAACCAGCGCAGGAGAACATGCTGACTACTCAACAGCCTAAGCTTAAAAAAATACAGAGATGTTATCTCGGAAAGTGCAAAGTTCTGATAGAGCCTCTGAGGGATGCTCATTACAAACGGGCTCAGAAAATCTCACGCACAAATGAAAGCCACGCAGTGATTTTTGGTGATATGCTGAATTTGATTGTTTCACATTACACTATGGCTGCTCATTCAAAGAATTATACACCACTGTTTTCTTGGTCCCAAATGCTGGTGTGCGGGTATCGCAAACTTCCCAAGGAAAAACTTTAATTAAAAAGCAAACGTTCATCTCCAAGCAGGATCATCTGCAGCATATTGCAAGATAAGACTTCGCCAACCTGAAAAACTAAGCGAGATTCTAATTAAACCAGGGAAAAAATGATGAACTAGATATACGTTTTATTTAAGGATGGCAGTTGCATAAGATACCAAAGATCTCACGGTTGCTATCTGATGGGAAATGTTGCTGCCAGATCTCACAGACTATTTCCAGGAAGAGAAATCCTTGTTCCACTGATTCCAAGGACTGTTCTGATTTTGCCTCCAGCGGGGTCAGGACTTTGCTGTGGCTCTCCATTGGACTCGGAAGGCACGGCAGTCCTGTCGAAAGCTGCAGATGATCCAGTAAACAACCAACGTGTCAGCGTGGTCTGAGGAAACACCCTCCCACCACTGCTGCCATCTTTCCAGCGAGGCACAAATACAATGTCCTGACTATTTATGGTTATTAGAGGACCCAACACACCTTTTGAAAAGTAAGGCTCTTAATCCCTGTGTGCTGGCCAAAATCTATTTTCAGCGATGCCACTTTGGCTATCAGCATTTCCTGTGTTCTTCCAGGTGGAGATAGTATTGGCCATTGCATCCTGTTCCAAACCGCGTGCTGGGCTCCTCTCTGGTTTGGAACAGCTGATGTTTTCCAGAAACAACTCTGCTGCAATGGTGTGTGAAATGATCTCTATATATCCCTCACTTGTCTCACAGGAATGGAATGAGGATTAATCAATTGTGATCAAATCATGATCCCAGTGAAGTCAAAAGAAGGGCTTTTTCCATTGGCATCATGGGGGCCAGTGTTGGCTTCTGTGAGGATATTATTTTTTTGAGCTACCTGCACTTAAAAGTAACTGAAAATACAAAGCATTGCCTTGTTGAAAGTGTCTGCCTAGTGAAAATTCTTTAAGCTGGAGAGAAAAAAAATGCATTTTAAAGGCTGTTTCCTCAAGAGCCTAGTTACTTGTCGCAACACTGTCACAACACATGAGGAAATTCCAGTTCATTGAATGTGGCTTTAAGCATGTGGTGTTGGTTGGCTGGCATTTGTGGCTTTGCATGTCCTATGCATTCAAAACGTGCTTTGTTACGCTTTTAGGGCTGGCTCCTGCTCTTTTCCCAGTGCAGCCAATGGCGTGGAATTCTATCTCAGAAGCCAAGTTCTTAAAACAACCCTAATTCAGCTTTAAGTGTTGGAAGAAAGTTGAATATGGAGTAACAATAGCTGCAGGTTATTCTCTTTCACCAAATGTTAAGTCCTCTGGGCAAACAAACATAGGATCTAAAAAAGAGCAACTGTAGCTAGATTTCCAAGAGACTGCAGAATATTTCCTGCTTAGATCTTCTGTCACATGCCACTCAAGATGTCCTTCAAATTGTAACTCAGTTTACAAGTTGGATAAGTGATATCACTGAAAAACATTTCTGTAGGATCACCTAACTTCTTCCATGAAAATATAATAATAGTACATCTCTCATGCAAATATAGGGAAGAGTGGTCATGGGCTATTTTGGGAGAAGCGTACTCACCACATGGACACAGAGAGAATATTCAGTCGACCACTGAGGAGCAAAAGAACAGTAATAAATATTATTAAAGACTAGGTGAAGATTAGCCTATCCCTGCAGGAAAACTAGCAAATTAAACTTAGAAAAATGTTGGTACATTCACGACATAAATCATGTGCTCTTCTGCAAATGAACAGGAAATGAAAAATAGAGGCTGCCATCCATACTTTATAGTCTTGACTTCATTCTCTCAAATATGTAGAAAAGGTTTTGATGTGTGTATATTAATATCTCTCTAATGGCTAAAGATCAGTTTAAACCAAAACCTATCTCAAAGCTTTTCTGGAAGTTTGAAGTGTTCTGCTCCACCTTCCAGCCAGTCCCATGGAGTTAAACTGAGTTCGGTCACTGCGTGCTTGGTGTCATCTCCCGTGCTGTGGACTGTGATCCCTCCTCTGGCTCCAAAGCTCTAACTGAACTAGGACTGAAATACTTAAAGCGATATTCACTGCATGGCTGCTGCTGCCTGCCATCCTTTCAGTACTTCTTCAAAACCCAGGTAAGCATTCTGGAGCTAGAGAGTGCTCCTCCAACCACTTGAGCTGCAAACACGTCCCTAAAATGTTTGGGGTTTTGTAGTATTTGCAAGTAACTAAAGATTTTTCTCTCATTTTTCAAAAAGTGTGGCTTTTGTACACCCCCCAGGGACTATAAAATTTCCCCAGAAAAGTGGAAACTGTGTTTACTGTTAGATATGAGCACTTTTATAACTTCAGTTAACTAGAGTTACACAAGATTGGATTTAAAAGTGTTGACAGTAAATAATTTCTGAGAAGCAAAATATGGAGCTGAAAAAAAAATCTGATGGTGTTTGTTTAACTGATCGGTAGCTTTTATGTATTTTGTCATCTTAGTATTGCTGCAGAACAACGTTACATTAGGTAGAATTAGACAGGCAGAAGCTCCCCTTGAGCTAGTTTTATCTAGGGAAGACATTCAGCCCAACTTGCCACCCAATAGATTCCTTTAAAATGCATTTCTTCATCAAAGTATTCCTGGCATCTTTCTTTGTGGGAGCTGTATTCTTCTTGTTCTTTTGTCAAATAACTATTTTTTACTTTTCCAGAATTTTATTATTGGTTTAGTAAAAACAGAACAAATTCTGCATGATTTGTGGCCTTCTGATGTCACATCCCACATCACCTTCTCATCCCCTCTTCTGGCTCCCAGTGCTCTGCCCTCCCTTCCTTCCGCTGTACCTGGTCCCCATCCCCACACGTCCCCGACTACACTCTGAAATTGTACCCACAGCTGCAGAAAGTCGGGTGTGGGGTAACACAATTCATTTTTGCTTGTGCCACTTGAGCTGGCTCTGGTCTTACGGGCAGGACTGGTTTTACACATGATGCAGGACCACAGCAGAGCTCCGGGCTTAGCAACAGCCCCTTAGCCCTTCAGCCCCCTGGGAGGCCAGACCCCCTTCCTGCTGCAGGAGAGGTGGCTGCAGTGAGCCTGGGGGGGTCTTCTCCACCTCCCCTCTTTCCTATCCCCCCAGCCTCCGTGGCAGCGTGACCCCCTTGCCCGGCTTGCCAACCCACACCAGATATTGTTCCTACATGGCAGAACCCAACACAGTCAGTACAGTGGAATGGGATAATTAAAAAGGCAGCATTTAAAATGCCAGTCCGTGGTTGCTTGGAAATGTAATCTGACTTTGGTATTATTTTCAAGCTTAGATTTTTGAATCCAAGATTCCATGTGACGGAAGAGACGGGTATTTAAACAGATGTCTGCAATTTCTTTAAAAAACAGAGACTGAGTTACAGATGGTAGAAGGGACCTGAGAATTAAAAACTCCCGAGCTCCATGAAAATTTACATGTGAGCAAAATGATTTGCTGAAGTGAATGGTCATGCAAATCTGCGTGTTTGAAAATGAAGCTTTTTTCCACCAAAAATGTGAATATCTTTTCCCTTCTATATTATCTGCTTCGCTACTGGTAGCCTTGGCTGTCACCACCATCATCACAGCCAAGTCACAATACAAGGGTCCTGTTTCTAACAGACAAGGCATATATATAGTTCTTTCCTTCTCCAATCTCTTGTACGATTTAGCCTGCTGGGACCAAAAAATTTTATTTGAATTAGTTTAAAAGAATACTAATCTACCCCACCTGGATAACCGGTGCCTGATTGCCCTAACGTCCATTTTATAAATCACAAATAAATGGAATTTTGTGATGTAAGCCTGAAAGGAAACCAGAGTCAGCATCTGTACTTGGAAATGGAATTTCTTTTTTCCCCTTCTTTTGGGGATTTAAAAAGAAAATTACCAAAATAAACTTTGAGTGAAAAAAAAATCTGATTATATGAAATGCAAAGCACTGCATGTCAGAAGGTAAAACTGAGCACAATTGGGACAGTTCTGAGGAGCAATTCAGGACCCAGCTCATCAGCTGGGAGACTTGTGCATTGCTGTGAGTAGCTTTATGAAAATCTCTGCTCATGCTTATGTGCTCAAAAAAAAGAAAAAAGAGCAGTATCAGGATGTATATAAAACAAGTACATAGACTGAAATACAAGCCATAAAGGGACTTAACATGCAGGGCTCCTTACCTACTCCATAATTCCCAGTCTGTCCATTGCAGAACCAGTTGAAATTAGCATAATTTCAGAGAAGAGCAGCAAGATCCTCTAGGTGCTGTCATATGAAGAGTGACAAACCCTATTTATTTTGCAGTGGAATGGACATAACCAAAGTGTCTACATCAATGAAAACATTAAGGAGAATTGGGAATATCTGTTTTCTCTGCCTTACCTTTCAAGTACAAAGAAATAGGTCTGTTAAAGGGAACAAGGTTTGCTTCTAGTATGGGACCACCTTTAGAAATGTTCAGGTTCAGTGTCTGCTCCTGGATGTGTCCCAGGCTGGATTTCTAGTAGACCAAAGTATGGAGGATGGCTAGAGGATCTGTCCCAAGTTCTTTATTAATACTGACAGATGCTCTCTGACTAAACCAGTATTATTAGAAATCCATCAGCCTCTTGCAATTTTCCAGCCTGGGTATTCACATTCAGGGCTGAGAGACTTGTGGTGGCTGGTAGGGCATTATTCTGCTTTGGCTGGCTTTCTTTATGTGTCTATGTCTTGTCTCTCTAAAATCTCATTTAATACTATTTTTTGTTAGCTGTGTATTTGTGTTCATTGAAAAGACAGCGTATGCTACAGTGTGACAATGACAGCCCTTTGCATTTACATGCAAATCTGCTTTGAACTGGTATTGCCATGTTTCAGGGGACAACTTTTTGAAAGTGAGGTAGAAACCACTTGCATAGCTTCTGTTACTCCTCTTAGGAACTTCCTGGCACTAAGCAATTCTCCATATAAGAGTAAGCTGCAAATAATAAGAAGAGAATGTTCAACCTCCTCTTTGAAAGATGATCAGCAAAACGCTTTGAAATGGGCCTCTCCTTTTATACTTTTAAAGACACAGAAAGTAGTCCTGCATGATTGTTCTGGGATTATTTTGGTTTATTTCTGGAGGACAATGGAGAGGAAAACTGCTTTTGCCTTAGGAATCATATGTCTTGCTGGAGGACTTGCTGAAGGTCTCAGATGTTTATTGTGAGCTGTGACATTTTAATTGAAAGGACAGGATTGTTGATTTTTGTTTAAACAAAAAGATCCTTTGTCCAAATTGTTTGTTAGATACTGGATCAAGTAGGTTGTAACGACAAAAATCATAAACCACAGCATTTTCAGCAGTCTGACTTTTTATTTTCTCAGTGGCTCGTCTTTACAACTTCATATCCAGTGATATTATAATTACATTAATTCTCCATTTGGCAGGGGATTTTGAAAACTAACTTTCTGTTTCAAATGTAAAAATCAAGAATTCCCCAAAGCTTTTTTTTTTTTTTTGTTAAACTCCTGGATAACATTTAGAGCTTGAAAATGGTGGTTATTTGTCAAAGAAAAAAAAAAAAAGTGAATTTCATCAATCTAGTTGAAAAAAAAGGAGGAAATCACAGTATTGAGTATTTCATTTAATCCTATCTGCCATGGGAAACTGGGAGAAGACTGTCTTGAAGTATAATAGTTAAAAAAGACTAAACAGCAGGTTTTCTGAAATGAAAGTATATCTGAAATAAAATAGAGTGGCAAAAGATGACAATAGTGATAGCCAAAGAAAAGGAGAGAACAGAAACACTGGGAGAGAGACAGGTGAGCTCTCTGCTCTTCAGAATGCAGCCTGGGTACGTGCTCCTGATGCTAGCTCAGCTTTCTGAAAAGGGTATTCACCCTGTGTCTAGGAATCAAAGTGTTATAGCTTTAGGACACCCATGGGAAGAGGAGAAATTTCTCATCTAAAGAAATTACATCCATTTACAGAATGTGGATATTTTTATTGCTCAGCTTGAATCATACTGAGGGATCCTGTGCCTTCAGTATTTTGAGTCTTCCTAACTGTGCCACAGTAATAAGAGCACACTTGTGAATACTCAATGAGGGCTGAATTACCATCATGTACACATCCTGCACCGGAGCCAAATCGGAAGTGGAATATCATGTCACATATGAAAGCCTGATTAATTTTGATAGCGTATTTATAGTTCTCATTTACAGGGAACTCAAAATACTTTAAGAAAACGGAAAACTAAATTATACTGAAATAATGTAAATCAATGGAAACTATGCACGAATTAGGACTCTGTGATGGTGGAGGAGTTCAAGATGGAACCGTGTGTAGAACAATCACTGCAGTCAGCACTGATGATGTTAAACACTTTGCATGAAATCTGGGCCTCGCTCAAATCCATGAGACTTTTACCATTGACTTAAATTGAGGATGGAATTTAATCCTCTTTTTGGCAGAGATAAGAGGACAACAACAGTGCGCCACACATCAGGAAGAGGAATATCTCATCCATTTGGAAGAAGGGAGGGAATTTCAGGCGAAGGGACTGCACCTACAGAAACCCAAATATGAGCAGAAAACTGGGTTAACTTGCTGCCTGCCAGACCAAATGTCTCAGAGTCCTTACGAAACGGGGCCGCAACTCTGTTTCTTCTTGAAGACGGTCCTGAAAAGAGCACAAATCAAATGGGAAGATCTTAGGAACAAAAACAATATACAAAATTTCACAGCCAATTACGCTTCCATAAGCTGAAGGGTTTTTTATAATTAGGGATAAAAATACACTCTTGGATGCAAGATTGGAAAAAATTAAAACATCAGAGAATGCTACGGCAACCGCAGTTCCCATTTCCAATTTTCATCCTATCATGACATACGTAGTAAGTGCATTACCCCGTTTTGATCCAATTCCATTAGATATTTGTAAGTCACATACCACACTGGTTCATAAAACACTGCTTTCAGATACTCAACAAAATGAACTAATTAATCAGAAAGGACTAAGACAACTCCTCTCTGACGAATGGAGTATGTAATTTAGCAAAGTGAAGTAAATGGTGTAAAAGCAGTGAAATGAAATCAGATTTATGGTGCGAGTTTTTCCCACGAGATTGCTAGGCTGCTGTTTTTTCCCCTCAAAGAAAACTACCCCTCGCTGCTTCCCCAAGAAGACAGGAATGGTCATATCAAAGCAAGAGTCAAGGCTGCAGCCCATCGTGGACGCGAAAGGCTTGTCACTTTTGCTGTGACTATCCCGCAGGAAATGGAACCTTGCCTTCATCTGGCAGAAGGGGACATTGGAAGTCTTTAGCCAGCAGTGGTTAGGTGAAGAGTTAAGTCTCCTTCAGCTTCCCCGTTAACCATCTGACCACAAGAACGAGAGCAGGTATGCTGGAGTGGTGTCATCCCACAAGCTATTGAAAGTGTCTGTCTAATTCACTCTGCTTCCCCCCCTCCCCAGGGCACAGACTTTGAGTGTATGCAACTGAAATTCCATTTTGGTGTTCCAGACAACAGGAAATAGTTCTCTGCCAGAATGGGAGACAGTTTCATTGTCCATAGCTATAAGGTGTTAGGTTGTTGGTTAAGTTTTCCTTTGAGGGTTCCCACCAGGTCCCCAGGTAATACCGGGGACAACCCCAGTTGTTGCGCGCAACTTTCCTACAGCTTCCAAACTTTCTTTGAAAGAAAGGATAAATCAACATGAGATTAATACATAAATAACTAAATAAATCACCCGGTGGCAGCGTATTAATTATAACTTTGTGTGGGAGAAATTAAAATCCTCTCGTGCTGTGAATTGGGCATCTTCTCACAGAGACTTCCTCACAGAGTTAACTGTGTCAGCGTAGCACAGTCCACACGAGCAGGCCTGTGGCTTTCCTGTGCCTTTGTGTCCTGTGAGTGCCTGTCAGATGTCAGGGTCACCCTCGTGGTTGGGCAGCCGTAACACAGCTCTTCCACACTAGGGCAATTTTTTTTTCCTTCCATGGAAAAGAAATATCCCTCCCTGTTTTCATGAAGCCTGTATGAACCGATAGCTTTGGGACCATGTCTGGCACAGCTTTGCAGCAGGGCTGAGAAGGGCCAGAACACTCAGTCCTCTGGATGTAGTTTGCGTTTCTGGGTTGAGCAGCGGGGCGGTGGCCGGGTGGGAGACCCTTGTCGGGGCTGCGGGGGGGTCTGCCAGGGCCCCTTGCCCGGATGTGGCTGCAATGGCCCAGCGGCTCGGGAGCTGCTGGGGATGGCAGGGAGGGCACGCAGGAACGGGCTGCGCGCCCTTCGTTTCCCTGGGAAAAGGGATTCAAAGCGTGCAAAGACGTGGGGAGAGCTCGATGGTGGACGTGAATTGCCAGCTTGGCTTTCACAAGACATCCCTCGGCGGTGACTTCGCCTCGGGGTCGGAAGGGTATCCCCGGGACCCGCTCTCGGGCCGCAGCCGCGCCCGCTCCGCGGAGCCGGGGCTGTCGGCGGGGCGCGCTCCCGCTGCGGGACCAGCGGGTGCGGGGGCAGACGGTGCCGCGACGCAGCCGTTCCCCCGCGGAATCCGGCCGCGAAACGACCATGTACGGGACCGCCGGTCCGGGCTGCCCGCCCCCTCCTGCCGTCGGGGCTTCACGGCAGCGGGCGGGGCCGTTCCGGGAGCACCCGCAGAACTTCATCCGAAGTTTTCTCACCGCCCCGTCCCCCTGCGGCATGTCGCACCCCCACGGCGCGGGCACCGGGGGGATGAGATGCCGAAGCCTCCCACTGGGGCTTCTCGCTCCCCACCCGCGGCCACAAACCCCCGCGGGGCGACTCTCGTCTGCCCGGGCTCGGGGCGAAACACGAAGGGGCCCTGGGGGCGCGCCCCGCCGCCCCGCCCCACTCCGCTCCGCCCCATCGCCCCCGCCTCGCAGGGCGGCGGGTGCCGCGGGAGGCTGCTCGGTGCCGCCGCCGCCCGGGAGGGAGGTTATGTAAGGGGGGGAGGGAGGCGGCGAGAGGAGGAGCAGGACGCCTCGCCGCCGCCGCCGCCGTGCAGCCGCAGCCAGCCGGGGCCGGTGCCGGGGCGGCCGCATGTGCGAAGTGGGGACGCGGCCGCCGCTGGCCGCCGAGCGCGGGGAACCGCCCGGGGGTGCCGCCGCCGCCGCCGAAAGGTGCCGAGACATGGGGTGAGTCCGCCGGGCCCCGGC
>WUAM01000431.1:107665494-107681996 GCA_024336885.1 Actenoides hombroni | reverse complement strand
GGGGAGTTTGCTGCGAGTGAGGGGGGAGGAGGGGGACAGGGGTGGAAGAAGGAGGGGTGCTTGCATCAGGGACGCGGCCCGGGGGAGGCTGGGGTGGGGGCCGGCGGTCCGGTCCCTCGTCGGGAAGCTGTGGGATGTGCACGCCGGGCTGAGCGGCGAGTTCATTGTCAGATGGTTCACGCACTGGCTCGGCGAGAGCTCTCGGCTGCTGGAGGCACCCGGTGAACTTGCCTGAACTGCGCCGGTTGTTCGCTAATTTGTGTAAATACATCCCCCCTTCCCCGCCGGTGGTTTTAACATGCCAGAAGTCTCTGATCACACGTGAAGGCCTCTTGGAGAATTGATCTTGATCGTTCTAAAAATCAGCTCTGCGTTTTTCCTATGCTCTAACTTTAAGGAGGGGACAAAAGCCAAACGCTGGCATCAGAGCAGGTTGTGAACTAAATATCAGGAAACGGAGGCTAACGCTATGCTTATGGCTTGAATTATGTATAGGTCTGAGATCCTCCCGACCTGGGTGTCTTGGGGGCTTCTAAACCCACACATTTAATTTGCTTTATTTTTATCCTGTTATGTTCTCTTACACCTTTTCCTTGCCTCTTCTCAAACCCCTGTGGCGAGGAACCATTCTCCAGTTTCTGAGCTTCCTCATGCTGCCTCCAACTATGCAAACTCCCACTACAGGTTTGTTTATTATTGTCAAAGCAATCTAATTCGAGACAATACGGATAAATAATGAATTAAAATGCCATGCATGTGTCTGAATTTGATACCTAGGAGTACTGAATAGAAGTACAGGGTGGAGGGGGAAAGGAGGTCTGGGTATCTCCCTGTGTTTCACTTCAGGATTACAAGGGGCTCGTCTGCTGCTTAATTATGTAAAGTTCCACTGCAAAATAAAACAGGAATTGTCCTTGGGGTTGGAAAAAGAAGCATCAGAACTTGGCTGGAGCAGTGCTGCCCCACTGAGTCCAGGATGGTCAGAAACATCTGTCAGAGGGAAACTTGCCTCCTTCGTTTTACCTGGGCGTCTCTAAAGGCAAATATTCTTGCTGTCATTTTTAACCACTTTCGTACTGGTGGATCAGTTCAGCTGTGGCTTGGGGAGGATTGAGAGGAGGGTCGCAGTGGTGCCCCATCCACTTCGGTCTTCGCTCTGGGCTTGGTGCGCTGCTGCTCTACCTCCAGAGCTGTTCAGGCTGCAGCGGACTTGAATGCTTTTGAGTGCTCTGGTTGTGCTTATGGCTGCGCTGCTACATCTCCAGTGTTGGGTCGTGCAGACTTGTACAGGGACGAGGCATGTTCGCCAGTCTAGTTCAGTATCCTGATTTAACGTGTTTCACTTCAAGTAAGCTATTTCAGTCTTACACCGGTGCACGTGAGATCAAGCTCCCAGCATCATTCATTCCCGGGGTTTTCGCGTGGGTTGTACACACTCGTACACTCTGTACAGAGTGCAGACAAGGTGGGTTTTGGGATGTACATTTTGACAGTGTCTCACGTCATTATCTTGCCATTCACCTTTCTGATCAGAGACCGTGGACGTATGTTTGTGATAGTGTTATTGCAGCTGTGGCTCACCACGCATGACATGGGAGCAGCCCCCCCCAGGTCCCTCCCTATTCCATCTCTGCTGGGAAATCCTTCACCTCTGCACGCTCCAGCTCTTCCTTCTGTGGAATGGGTGCCTCTGTGCTCATCTGCCTTTGTGAAGTGTGTTGCGAGCAGAGTACGGAGCTTGGTCTTTCTTACTTGAAAGAATATATTTTGTCCCAGGCATTCCAGTGGGATTTGCTTTCTGGGCACATTTTAGTGTCACATATGGGGCACATTCTCACAGAAATTGTGGTGATAACTTGAGTCTTAGCTCTAAAAATATGTTTTCTTTCTTTCCTTTTTTTTTTTTCCTGGAGGTGGCTAATGATTCATTTAAATACTGCCTATGGATTTGGCAGTGACTGATGGTGCTGTGAAACCTGATATAGCTACTCAAGCTTAGCAAAGCTATTTAAATTGCTTATTAGGTGTGAGCTGAGCTATTTGAACTTGTTGTTTTAGTTCAACTTACTAGGTAGCAAGGTAGCACCAAGTTTTAAAAAAGTAACATACACGTTTTAAAAAACTTAATGCTTGTAAGGCAGGGGATGTGGGAATAATGTTGTGTGTCAAAAAAACCCCAAACCTAAGTGCCCAGGCAAAAAAGTAAGTCTGCCATTGTCTTTGGGTCAAACCACTGTTAAGCATCTCGTTGGACAAATGTTTACTTTAAAGGGAACTAATCTTTGCCCGAATCACTACTTGCATCTACTCAGCATATCTGATAACTGACATTACCTCAAAAGCTTTAACTTTAGCTATTTGAAAACCACAATGTAACACTTTTCCAGCTGTAGAAATCTTTGCCTGAAAATAACCACCTGATTTGTCTCTTGTCATTGCAAGCCAAGGGCCAACACAACCAGGAAGGTGACTCACTTATCTATGGCTCTGACTTTAGTGAGCTGTACCTGCCAGCTGTGGGCTGATTGAATTTGACCTCAATTTAAGCAGTCTAAGCTAACTTTCCAGTTATAAAGATGCTTCAGGTTTAGTTATTAGAAGATTTAAGGAGGTATTGCTGCTTCTGTGGCTGCTTCTTCTGAAGCCTACTTCTTCTGTGCTTACATTCTCTTCCTGTTTTCATTTTTTTTAGTATCTTTGTATTTCCTTATCTGTCTATGACAAAATATTTCTTGTTATGAGGTGTGTAACAAGTATCCACTTTGGATTAGACCTGTAAATCATTTCACAGCTGCTGAAGCTGTTATTTCTATTATCTGTTGGATTAAAACCCAACTAATTTAAATACCCTCTAGCAATAAAATTGAATTTTAGATCTGTTTTATAAATCATATCCAAATGAAAATCAGGCCTCTGAGTGTTAGAAATTATAGCAGAAAGCTGTACAACAATGTAGAAGTGTGGGCTATGCAGGTTAATGATGAACTAGCTCAAAGCACACATTTCTTTTGGCTGATAGGAGATGGCTGCTTTGTGCTGTTTCCACAGGGGCTGATGTGGTAAATGAGTCCCGTCTGTCCGGGATCCATCTGTCCCCCCCCTGCAGCTGAGCTTTGAGCCCACATCTTCCCAAGGGAAGGTGGGAAAAGGCGAGTTTCCAAGCCTGGATCAAGGAATGAGGTAAGCTCATCTTAAGAAAACTGGACTCGTGAGCAAATCTCTGCCCCTCTTGTAGTATTTTCATGAAAAGGTGCACTTGGGGGCCTGTATTTCTGGGAGCAGTCATCTGTAACATTTTTATTATGCAGTGACATTTAAGAGCATTAGGAAAGTGTGCCTTGTGCTCCTCTCTTCTGCTGTTAGCAATAGTAACACCCATTGGCCACCATACGGCTTTATTTCAGGAGTGGAAGGGAAATAAATGGGAGGACGAGGAAAGAAGGTGGTGAAGGCAGGCGAAGTTGTGATGAAGCTAGTGTTACAATTTTGGGTGATGCTGAAGCTGGCCTTTCCCAGTAGCGGCAGTACTTTAGATACCATGGCGATAAGCTTCGCCTAAGAGTCTCTGTAGTGGGGAATAATGTGTTGCAGAGGAAATTCACCTTGGCTGTTGTCCAGCTCCCACTGAAATCCATGGGAGTTTCGTTCTGGCTCTCCCCAAAGTTTGTCCAAGCCATCTGTCCCTGGGGAAAGCAGCGCCCTGGAACCCAGGGAGTGGCGGGCAGATGCCATCAGCCAGTTTTCACTGCAAAGCCACCGTCCCTCAAAGCAGGGATGGGATGAGTGAGTTGGTACTGTGAGCTCCAGGACTCTTCTTGTGGTTTTAAGATCAGCAGCTTCTGTTCCTAGCATACCTTGGGAGGGGCAGGTTATATCAGGCATCATCCAACTGGTGATGGTGTTTGTGCTCAAGGAAGAGGACTGAGATTTCATAGATGCTGAGGCTGTTAATATGATTTTTGGAGCAGTTGACTGGTGATGCTTGATTCTTCACAGCCTTGATTCCTTATGTAGCTATTCCCATTTTGCAGAGTGGATATAAATGGCCACTCTTCTGACTTGGAGAATTCAGTATCTCAGTGCACAAGTACAGGTGTCTGTACGAAATCAAGTGGAAAAGTTGGGTCCAAAGAACTTGGATTTGTGGAGCAGTATGTTTGGTTTACTGAAATGGATGGGAACACTCAAGTTGATCCCAACAATATGTAGAAAACCTGTTACATGTAGTTCATTTCTTATATTTAGCACCATTTAAATAAGGTTAGAGAGGCAGGGAGCTTGGGGGGTGGGAGGGAAGCAGGAGGTTGGGGGTGGAGAGAGAGAAATAAACAAGAGAAAATAGCTAGATCGTCCTAAGGACTTTTGTATGCTTCAGATTTTGGTGTGGTTGCATTCAAACAAGTGAACAAACCTGTAATATTGGAGTGTGTCATCCAAGTCTGTCATCAAGTGAGAGACCTTGTCACCTCTCGCACAATTATGTGAGGAGTTTGTAGCAGTGCAGACAGATGAACATAACTGAATTTGGGTCAAAATCTCCTGTGTGAATAAACTCCAAGGTACACAGGGGGTTGGGAGAAATTACAAAACCCGCTAATAAATGAGTAGCAGAAAGAAATGATGAAGGGAATGATTGGCATGAAAGAGAGAGGGTTAAGGAAAAAAATATGGGGTCTGCTAGAGATAAGTTCAGCAAATTACAGTTGGAAAAATCTGCCAGTACCACAACTAGTTTGAATGCCTTGGTGTAAATGTCACCAAAATTTACTCCTGTAGACAATGCTGTAGAGTGAACAGAAAGAGAACTTAATGCTAAGGGAGTGATCATAGTCAAGTTACCTCAGCTACTAACCTGATTAGTTACCACTGGTAATTTGATTATCACTTGAGGAAAAAAACCCTTATAAATAAAATATCCATCACAAAGTTGGGATTGTCCCTCAAGCCCTTCTATTTGAAAAGAGGATGATGAGTAGGTTTCGTGATAACAAAGGCATCATTTGAAATGTTAAAAAGAATTATTTGATGTTCAGTTTTTTTAAGCTGAAAGTAGTTTTGACTGGTTCAAGATCTTAAACTGTTCAAGCACATTCCCAGTGTGATTGAAACATGCAGAGAGGAGCAATGAGTTTGTTGAGAACCCAAGAGCAAGGGCATCAGCCTGGTTTTGCATCTAGGTTTTCTGCAGTGCTGTGTATTCATTTTATTAATTCATTAATGCAGTGCCTACACTAAACAGCCTCACCCATAAACATGTATTTAAGGACACGTAAGCATTTTGAATCAGCTGTTGGTTTTCCTGTTGACTTTGTGATAGGGTTTGTGCAGAGTGGGAAGGTCTTAAGTTCCAAAGGTTGCTACATGCTCAAATCTCTGCCTGTTTTCACCTTAAATGCTGTCCTTTCCATTTATGCACTTTGTGCACTGCAAATACAGCGTGTGACTTGTTTATACTGCCTTTTGGTCCTGGCCCTTTAGAATGTAAATGTACTTAGGGGAATGTATTTCAGCTCTTTCTCTGATAATTCAGCTGTACACTGTAAATAGCTGACACTGCTGTTATTAAATCTCAGAATGTGACAAGGGCACTGCCTTCAAACGAAGACAGGAAGTGTTTAAGCTTGGGTATTAAAGCAGCACTTTTAATGGCAAGAGCAATTAGGCAGGGAATAGACCATTAGTACCAGGGAAGGTTACTGCTGTGCCATAGCCACACATCACCCAGCACAGGATGGAGACGGTGTGAGCAGGGGTTGTGTAATACATACTCATGCAAAATGTGCAAGATGAGATTGGATGATGCAGTTGATCTTTGATTATATTTTTGATGACACATCCTAGCTGCTCTCTGCCTGTCTGTAAGAGAGAAATCTGCCTGCTGCTGCTGGCTTGGATGCTCTCTGCTTAGCTCATGTGTGACATGAGTAGCTGGCTGCTTACTCCTTATTGACGTAGCAACTATTAGAGGCTATTGGACCCTCTTGCATCACTTCGAAATGCTTCATAATGGTAATTTTGCCACTGTGGTCAGGATAAAAATGAAGATAGTATTTTAAATAATTGATGCTCAAGGCGTTTTAGGATTTGGTTAACAAAAAAAAAAGGATATTGCTGGATGACATCACCAAGCGGGACAGCCTGCTTAATGACTCATAGGGGAGCAGGAGGCTCTGCTGTGTAGGTGTTTTAGGATTTGTGGGCTTCATGTTGAAGGCTGGCAAGACTGGGAGCTTTAGCTGCAAAGCAACTGTGGCTTTATCATGGAGAGGAATGAGCAGATTTGACACAGGGGAAAGAGGGTCTGGCAATGGAGGTGTGAGCAGCAGGGACTGCTGGTTGCTGTGCAAAGCTTGTTCACTTCAGTGGCAACGCATCCTCCTTTCCTGCCTCCCCCACATGCTAGTCTGATTTTATTTATTTGACGTGGCTTATCAAAATGCAAGATTGTAAGAATTTCTGAAGGGACAAACAGTTTTCTTTCTGTCTGGAAGTTTCGCTGCAGCCTACAGGATTTAGAAACCCAAACCCTGCTGCAATTAAAAAAGAAATTTTCTGTAGAAGTTGCACTTTTCTGCCTACGCATCGAGGGGCATGAGAGAGCCCCCTGGAGCTGCTAGATGCAGTTCTCCATTAGCATTTGCATTATTATAATACAAGTCCTGCAACTGCGTTCTTATCAGGTGAGTTTTAGTACATCAATGCAGCAAGACAGCAAAGGCCTCTGTGGAATATGTTTAAAAATATGTAGCTAGCTCGTACGGTTTTTTTTCCAAAAGCTGCTTGAAGTTGTAGTGAGGGGTCCTTCCTTGTGGACTGTGAAATGGTGTGTGCAAGTACTTGCTGGATAAATACTTGTGCTTTGCCTCTGCTTAACACTCTGCAGTGGATTCTCCTCAGATAAGGAACACTGAATTTTATTTTTTTTTTTCAATAAAATCTTGCACAGCTCTGAAGGGCAATGTTAATTTTATTATGTGGGAGTGTGAGCACCTTATTTTCAGTATTCACTACTTATTGATTCATCTCTAGAAGAAGGACAGGTCTTACAGCCGGAGCTGGGAGTATTCAGTAAGGCTTTTCCTTTTGAAAATGTAGTACTTCAAGATGCACACTGTCTTTCCCCACATTAATTGCATTGCAGTGACTGACTCAAGTTCTTTGCTTTTTCAGAGTTGCTCTGTAATTTGTACCAGCGACACTTTGTTGTTGCCTTCATTTCATTCCTCGGTTTTATCAGGCTTTTGTATTCTGGCTTTCCACCATAAATCTGTTGCACACATCTAAAATGTCTCCCTGCAGTTGTTTAAGTGGGAACATGTGATCTGTTTTGTGATATTGAAAACTGTCAATGAGAGCATTTAAGAAAAAAAAAAGGGGAGAAATTCTCTAAGACAGGATTTGTGAAATGGCATCAACCCGCACTCAGGGCTGTGAGGGGTCTCCAGGCTGCGTGGAAGATGTGTGGGGAAATGCAGAGAGAGTCTGACACCTTAGTATTGTTTATTTCAGAGGTGGTGATGTCCAGAGACAAGGCAGGAGCTCTGTTCTGGCAGGTAGTTCAGACACCGGCGCGAAGATGGCAACGGCGTAGTTGTTGCCGTGTCTCTGCCTTACCATCGCCCCATCTCTAACCAGGACCTACCTATGCTCTGCCCCTCCAGGTAAAGCCCCTGCTTTCACATAGTCCAAACCCCTAGTAGCCCCAAAGCTGAAACACTCCCTGACCTGCCACAGGTTTCTGCCCAAACAGGGCAGTCCTGAGGTGCTCACAGGCAGTTGCCCTTGGGTGTATATATATACAAGGAGGAGATAAAAGCATCTTTGGACTCTATTGATGTACAGGTATAATCCAGTGATTGTCATAATAATCCCCTCTACTTCAGCTGGGATAGGGAGAAATTCATTCTTTTATGAAATAAAGGAGATTTAGTTGCCTAAAACTTTACAGTTCATAGGTGAGTGAGAGCTGTCTCTTTTCAGGATGATTTCATTTTGTGTTTGACAGCTGCCTGTCAGTTATGTAGTCCATTAGAGGAATTAGCTAACTTTTTGTTGCCTGTTGTTTATAGAGTTGGTCTTTATAAACTTGTGTTTAAGATATCTTCTAAAAATGCTAATACTTAAAAATGAGTCTGATTTGTTTTATGGTCCTTTTCAAGACTAACGGAAACTGGCTTGACTGAGAGAACAGGGATTTGTCACTTTGCTACACCCACCCAAATTCAGGGAAATTCAATTAAAAGCTTGAGTCTCTAATCTCAGTTACAATGACACACAATAGCTGTGAAGCAAGGATCAGATCCTGTGTTCCAGAAAGGGAGCTGTTGTTTTGGGAGTTATTTGGGTTAGATGGGGAGGCTGCTTCCCTCCTCCCAGACAGATCCAGGAGTGTGTGTGTGAGTGTATGCTTCCTTGGGCGGCTTCCATTTCCCTTCTGTCTCTCTTCCACCTTCTTCTGCGATTTGGAGCAGGGAAATGGGTGTTTGTGCATAATGTGAAATTTCACTTTGTCTTGCAAGAGATCTGAAGGACAAATAATGTCTTTAAAGTTTCCGCTTTTCAAAGATGTTCCCTGGACAGAAAGTTCTGAGCATCTGTTTGAGACATTCAAAATCGCATATTATGGAAGATGCATCAGCTTTCAAGGACTTAGTCATATGTAGCCTGATTCTCCCAGCAATTTCTATCGCCCTGCTTTGCCTTCCCAGGCTTCTCTGCAAAATTTCTGGTTTTGCAGAGGACTGTGGGGAGAGCGTCCTTCTTCAGCTGGACTGAGTTCCTCATCAAGCCTGGAGTAAACACCTCTCCTGTGGTTGTGCTTACCTGCTTTTCCCTCTACAGAGAAGGTCTGTTCTGAATTTTTCAGTTTCAGAGTAGTAATCCTGCATACGTATTGTTCAAATTTTTGCAAGAACTTTTCTCCATTGAGTTGGAAATTAGCATTTCAAATTCTATGGAGGAGAACTTGCCAGAGTTTTTATATTTTAAGCTTAGAGTTTGGAATAGAATCAAAATAACTAATCCACTTTGCATTCCCTGCTTGGTTCTTCCTCCCTGCCTTATGAATTGGCATCCTTGTCCTTAGGAGGTAGAGCAGTATTGTGTAACTCTGTAAGGCTTCTGACATGAAATGTAAAAGTAACATTGCACTGATTTGCAACACGCTTGACAATAACTGTTAAATAAGCATACGTGACATGAGGTTGTACTGGAAGAAGTTTATGCTCATCAACTGCTTTACAGGACGACCTCTGAATTATTGGACAGAAAAGAAAATAGACACACAACCGCTGGGAACGATTTGGGATGGTTCAGTGCTGCCTATTATTCCTTAAAAGAATGTCTGTTTTCATAGAATGGCTTAGGCTGGAAGGGACCTTAGAGATCATCTAATCCAACCTCTCCACCACGGATAGGAACACCTCTCATCTAGACTAGGTTGCTCAAGGCGTCATCAGACCTGGCCTTGAGCACCTCTGGCGAGGGGGCATCCACAACCCCTGTGGGCAATCTATTCCAGAGTCTCACCACCCTGATATTGAAGAACTTTTTCCTGAGATCCAATCTAAACCTATTTTCCCTCAATTTAAAACCATTTCCCTTTGTCCTATGACTGGACAGTCTTGTGAAGAGTCCCTCTCCAGCCTTCCTGTAGGTTCCCTCCAGGTATTGGAAGGCAGTGTCTTAAACAGGGTGATCCAAACTTTGCACCTCAAAGTTCTAAGATCTCTTGCTTTTCTTCCCTTTCCTTTCTGTTCTTTACCATCACCTTTTGGCACTTCTCCTTCCCCTGCAGTGATGTTGGAGCTGCCATGGCTCCCTGTGGGGAGGACAGCCTGGCCAATGCCTGGGGCAACAGCAGCTCCAAGCCTGGGTCAACGTGTTGGCTGGGGACACACATGGAAGAACACAGGCCTGGGTTGTCTGGGGGGACATGGGTGACTGAAGTGCTCTTATGCTGCCTTTCAGGGGTAATAAAGCTGCCTAAAAGAAATCTGTGTTTACAGAGATCTGTAATAGAGGACTTACAAGTCAAATCGATTTAATTCTTAGGGTGCTAAAGTGTGAATGTGCCAAAAGCGTAGTAAGAATTTCTCACCACTTGGCACCTTATCCTCAGTGGCTGAGTGCTTGATCCATTCTGCATACTAACACCAGGCACTAATTTTAGATCACAGGGACTACGAAAAGTGTTCAGAATTTTGTTCTGAAAATGAAGAAAAAAAATCATTTAAATGGTACAATAATAACCCATATTATACAATAAAAATCTCTCTGGAATTTACAAGCTGGTTTTGCTTACGTTTGTTTGGTATAAATAAGCAGTAAGTTAGAGCAGAAGAGGATCAGGTGTCCTGCATGTATTCTCCTCTTGTTTTGAAGGGTGAATTCAGCGCTGCAAAAATCTCAAAAGGTTCAAAGCCCCACAACAGCAAAAGTATTAGTAAAGGATGCAGTAGTAAGCAGGTTGTGTCATCTGGGATGCGTGTCAGCCTGACGCGTTATCCATCGAGTGCTTTGTTTGCCTTTGGTAAATACGATGAGCTACTGGCTTCGTGCTGAAGTAGCACTGCAGAACTTAGCACTGGCTTATCCAGTCTGCAGTGAGCAGGATGAGCCTCTGGTTGCCACCCAGCCGGTTGGTTTTGTTTCACAGGATTGCTAGGTCGTAGTTCTGTCCTCTCCCAGCTGATTCCTCCTTTGGGAGCAGAGAGCTAAATGCGTATAGTGCATGTATAGTCCCACGCCAGAGACCCCACTGTCCGTGGTATGGGCAATCCTCCACTGCGTTTGCATGGGCCAGAGCTGCCTATGTGGCTACCTTTAAAAACAGGACAATTAGTTCAATGCCTTTTCAGCCAGAGAACAGAGAGGGATTTAGGAAAAAATACCAGGAAGAGACAGTATGTGTATCTGTGCTGCCAGCTCCCAGGGCAGCTGGCATATCAAGCAGCAAATAGTGGCAACTAAATAAGGGCAACGCAGAATAGCTAAAATGAGGCATGTTATTCCCTGGCTGTCACAACGATGCTGTACTCCAGCTGAGGACCCAGTACACAGCCAGTTTCATCAATAACTCTGCAGTACCCTCAGGCCCTTGAGCCTGCACCGAATGGGAACCCTGGGAGAGGGCCCAGCCCCAGTATGTCAGCCCCTCCAAGCCCATCATTTTCATCCCAGTTCATGGAAAAATTATTTTAGATCATCTCATCACTTTAAACATTTTGGTAAGTGTTAATATACTTTCAGCACAGTGGAAATAATCACCATATGGCTGTAAGATTTGCCATCTGTCCAGAGATGCTGAAATACAATTAGTCCATGTAGTCCATTTATCAATCTATAAGTGACAACATTCACAGTCCTGGCAACTTTGGCTGCTGACAGAATCAGCCCTTGTACAGGCCTACCTGCCTGGCCTTATTACAGTCAATATATAAATGAATATATAAATCCTGTCATTCTGCTGTGTCCTTCACCCTTGACAAAGAAAAAAAAGTCTGTATAGGTGTGAATGAGACTGAGGAAATGTTGTGCCTTAATTTTCGTAGCACTAATTGGATTTTTATGACTAGCAGACCTGAGTTTCACAAGGCAAAGCCAGATGTACTTGCAGTCTTTCAATCGAGAAATATCATCAGGACGAAGTATGTCACGGGGGAAAAAAATTAATATTAAATTCTCTCCTGTTGTGTTAGCTTCCAAGGCACAAAAAGCTAAATGTTAGAAACATGAGAAATGTGATCACTGGCATCATATGGGTAAGATTTTGTTTTCCCAGGGTTTCATGTTTGACTTCAGAGAAGTGAGAAGATGGCTTTTCTGCAGAGTAAATTATTTTTTTTGAAAAAAGGTCAAAACCTTCTTATTTTAAACTGACTAATAATCTGACACTAATAAGAGGTCTGACATTTGACCAAATCTAGCTGGTGGTGGGTGTACTAGCCTGGCTGCTCAGGACTGTTACCTCCTTAAAACTTGGGTTAGATTTGTAATGACTAATACATATCCAGAAAATAACTTCAACTTTTTATATAGTTTTACATATTGCCCAGACTCCTCTTGCATAATAAGTTTATAATAAGAATATGTGCTAAGTTTTGTTTATTCTACAAATTTTCAGCCAGCCCACACTAAATGTTGAGACTGCTGACATGGGAATGTCACTTTTTTCACATATTTGCATTATAACCTTTAGTTATGGAACCTGCATTGCATGAAAAATGCTGGTACTTGAAATTAAATCCTTTCCTAGCCCACACCTTGTATAACCTGTACCTTTCATAACCCACAAAATTGGAGGCATTGGCATCCAGAAATCAGAAGTGCTGAGGGAGCAGGACAGCAGGAATCAGAAATAGGTGGCTGTTGAGGTTCAGGAATTTCTGGGATAAATTTCTCCCAATATTACCTGCATATATACACAGTTCACGGTATTAGTGAGTTGCAGGGGTTTAGTCTTGTGGTTTTACAGGTATGAGTTGTGTATGAGGAGTAGTTGGGTTTTGTTTTGTAGATACTGTGCTTCTCATGAATAACCTGTTGGTTAAGTTTTTCAGATCTAGTAGTTTTTCTCTCGAACCTCGGGAGATTACCAGAGCATCTTCACTGCTGCGCTGAGGTTGCTGACAGTTTTTTATACCAACAAATAAATGTAGATATCTGAGATCTGTACTGTAAATCTGATGGCAACAGATGGTGTTATATTTTTAAAGATCAAAGTGAATAACATTAGCTTCTAAATGTTTGAAATTTCCTTTGTATTTTTAACTTGAAGCAGAAGAAATGTGTCATTCTGTGATCTTATTGGCTGCTAGTAAATATATTGCTTTCAAGATCTGTGTCCCCCAGTTCCTTAGTGAGGTGCTGCTTGTGTGCTAGCAGCAACCAGAATACTCTGGTCATTCATTCTAATAGTCTACTAAAATGACCAGAAATGGAAATCTGCTTTTTCTAAGATAGTCTAATTTAAACTTCATTGAGTGGGGAATGATGCTGGCTTTAGCCATGCCCATTTGTGCTCAACATGTTGCCCTTTCCTGACTGCAGCTGTGGGGTTCCTGGCTGCTAGCACAGGGGATGTGCTTGTGCTGAAACCTCTTTGCTGTTTATCATACTCCATTGTTTGTTCTCTTTAATACGTTTGGTGATTTTTTTAATTTTTTTTTCTTCTAGATGGCTTATTCTAGAAGGAGGCTGGTAGGGACATACCTATTTAAACACAGCAGTGCTGTTACCAGCCTGGTGCTGTTCTCAGCATGGGCAAGTTGATACATGTACCAAAAACCCAGTGAAGGCATTGGCTTGCATCTTTCTAATCTCTTACAGAGTCAATTGCGTATTCTTTAATCGCTTTTAATTTTTACATGCGTAACTTTCATTAAAGGCATGCATCCTTGTATTAAACCATCTGTTAGCCCCCTTTTTCTTGCAGTCTAATAAAGTACACGGACCTGAGTGTTTTATTAGCCCATGTGCTCTGGCAGGCTCTCCGGTCACAACATGTACCGGCACAAGGCGTGCGCTGTGCCCTGCGTGTGCTACTCGCAGATGGTGCTGGCCACTGGGACAAGCCAAACCCTATCGTTTGCCTCCGACGTTACGGTCGGTAGAATTCCTTATTGGATCCTTTAGGCAGTAGATCAAAAAGAGTTATACAACTTGTTCTTTAAACTGAACTGATTGGCTTTTTTTTTTTTTTTTTAACCCCTAGTGTAAGTGGAAGAAAAGCCTCAGGGGAGAGCATTTGAATAGGGCATGGGAAAGCGTATCGATAATTACATGCATGGATTAATGCACAGAAGTACTCCCCTCCAAGGATCTGCTTAGTTCGGTGGCATTTGAAATAATGGAGTGTTTAATCATATTATTTTGCAATAGTGAGGCTTTGATTATGCTACAGATTTAAATCAACTTTCAGATTTCTTTGTGTGAAGATAACCTCATCCGCCACGCAAATCGTTACAGCATGGGAGGAGAAAACATCCTAAACATAAAGACACTGCCTTGGCAGTGTCAGTGGGTTTTACCTGCTCAAACACAGTATTTCACCTCAATCTTCTGTTGGTAAGCACAATGCATTTTGATCATATATCCTATGACATTTCATATCTTCATCTTTTTAAATAAACACCAAATAGTGCATACAACAATACAGTACAAAGGATTAATAATAAAAAAACTCCACTAGCATGCTAAAGGATTTTCCTGCTGGTTTACAAATGCAAAATAAATTGCCCTCTTCGTCCAAAATTGCATCTACGTTATTTTCTCCTCTTTGATCATATCTCACTGATGCTAACTCTAGATCTGTATGATGTCTGATGTGGGGTGAGGAGGCCCAGGAGTGACTGAAGCTGCTGGCACCACATCTTCCCCAGAAAGGCCAGTGCTGGAGGCTCCTGGGCAGCGCTTGTGGTATGGGTGAGGGCTCTCCTGGAGTGCTGCTGCTTGTTGTAGGATGGTGCTTAAGGAGCTTGATGCAGTTCAGATCTGTACACTGGCTCCTGAGTTCTCCTCTGTAAAACATCCCCCCTCCCTGGTGTTTCACCTGTGCGTTAGAAAATTCACACAGAGCTGTGACTTCCTCCAGGCTGGGTTGGGCTGTTCTGACAGCAGCAGTGGCTGCTGTGTGCTCTGTGGGGGTGAGCTGAATGTTTCCTGCACGTGGGGTACCCCTGGGCCGGCTCAGCCCTGCACACCCCACCTAGTAATGTGCTCCTATGGGGTCCTTCCTGCTCCAGCCTCCCAGCACTGCAGCAGAGGGGATGGCTGGCAGCTTTCCGGAGCAGCCCTTCACATGTCAAATGCAAGGCCAGTGCTGCCGGTGCTTCATCCCTCCTAACACCAGCTGGGTGGGGTAAATTTAGGTGTGTGCAGGCAGATAGGGGAGCCAGAGCACAGGGAGGTGTAAGAACCCTGGTGTTCCCTGGGTGGGGACTGCTGGCACTGGGCAAGGCACGGGGCGAGGCGCTCCCTCTCCTCCAGACCTGCGCTCTCTACTCCAAGATTTACAGTTTCAATTTACAATGGTGATCTCTCACTGAAATATTACAATGCAAACATTGTGCCACAGAGGAGGCCGTGCTAAAAGCATTAACTCTACCGGAGCTGGGGTGAGCCCAGAGGATGTAATTTTTTAAGAGATCCAGAGAAACAGGAAGGCTTTGGGGGTCTATTTGTGCTAATGCAGCCTCTTTTGTCAACAAGGGTAGGACAGATGCTGAGGGTAAACAGGGTGCAAGTATTTTTTTTGTGGGTTTTTTTATGTTTTTTTTTCCAGTTTAATAGGGTTTGAATTTATCCCTATGCAAGTGGAAGTCCATGTAAACATTAGCGAGGTTACAAATTTATGGATCCTCTTTCAGTGTTTTCCCAGGAAAAACCTCTGAAATAATCAGAGCACCACAACCAGTTTTACACACACATTTCTCAACTTGTTTTTTTCTAATAAATAACCTTACCTGTGGAGGATTAGTTCAGGGTCCTCTCAGTTCCTGTCACTTGTGTATGAATGTTTATTCAGTGTCCTGAAAGATTAATAGCCATCTGGAGGTAACCCAAAAATAAAGTGTGAGCTTTTTCACTGCTCAAGTTAAGCCTTTTAATTTGTATATTGACTTTCATAAAGGTATAATGGTATTGTGAGACCTCACAGATGTTACAATGATTTTCGTACTGAGAGCTTTTATCCTCAAGATTTATTCTTTTGGACTTGCTCAGCCACAAATCAAAAATGAGTTTAATTAACATCTGTGCTTTTAACAGAAAATTCCTCTTTAGCTAGATAGGGTTTTTTTCTTAATTTTTTTTCTAAGTAACTGGAACTATTATGTTTCTTACCAATGCAAAAAGCACTTTTGATAATTACATTGTCTGTTGAAATAATGCCTGTAAAAGAAGGGAGATAGAAAGATGGATTTTTTGCATTAATTTAATGTATTTCTGCAGGTGAGTTGATATCAAATCTAATATAAAGTGGGCACCAGAGAATCGTGACTGTGATTATTTGAATGAGTTGCACAACCTTGCCCTCAATTAGTGCTGCTGCCAGATTCAGTTCTTTTCAACCTCATCATGAGATCAGTCTGCCTAAAAAACAGGAATATCAGCATCTGAAAAACTGAAAAGAAACACTGAGCAAATTATACTTTTAAAATAGCTGTTTCTTGTTTTCTGTTTTTATAGGGATGGTGAAATTTTTGTCCTACTAATGAGGTTTTCAGAAGTTGTTCCCTGCACCCTGCTATGTACCTGCAGTTCCATCTTGCAGCGGGGAGTGATGCCTGGGAGTGCAGAGCTTGGTTAGCAGAGTACTGACAAATGCAGTTACAGAATCACAGAACTACTGAAGCTGGAAAAGACCTCTGAGATCATCAGGTCCAGCCTGTGATCTAACACTGCCACATTGGCTAGACTAAGTGCCACATCCAGGGACAGTGACTCCACCACCTCCCTGGGCAGTCCATTCCAATGTCTGATCACCCTCTCTGTCAGGAAGT
>WUAM01000431.1:107647265-107664666 GCA_024336885.1 Actenoides hombroni | reverse complement strand
TTTTAACCCAGCAAAGGGTGCACCTGTCCAAGCCATGGACTGCCAGCTTTTCCAGGAGGATGCTGTGGATGCAATTAAGGAGTTTCAGGAGAGCCTACATTTATTTATTTATTTATTTATTTTTACAGGGATAAAAAAGAAGAGTAAAAACTGAGCACTGCTCTTCCCTGCTAGCCCAGCCTGTTGCTCTGGGCCACTTCTCCCATCCTTTCTGTACAACAGATACTGTTCTCTCTGTGCTCACCTGCCCTGCCCTCTGTTTCTCAGGTTTGCTTCTCCATCCTTCCAAGTAATTTTTGCTATGGAAATACCTGCGTGAGGAGGATTGTTTGCATTGCAGGAAAAAACAGAGCTGCTCAGGTCTGTGAAGCAAAGCAGCTCTAGGCAGACCTGCATTTAGCCACCAGTGCTTGGCTGCAAGCAGGTGGTTTGCAGGGCTGGCATCCTGTCCTCCACATCGGGTTAGGAGCAGCTGTTAAAACCACCATAGCTTTTCTCTGGCCTGTAAAGACTGTTAATTTTTACAATAGTCTCTTTTGTTGTGTCGTGAATAGTCTGTTGATGATTTAGCCTTTTAAGTTCATGTAGTCAAAAACTTCCTCCCCTAGAAGATCTGGTATAGAGCTGCCCTGCAATGATAGCGGTAGCAAAGCTACAGAGAGGAAATGAGGCCATTTAGTTTTATTTCCAGGCCTGATACTGGTCTGTTATCCTGGGATGCCATCTCAGTCTCCATGGCTGTTTCCTCAGGTGTAAAATGGAGATATTACCCACCTGCTTGCTTCATGCTATGTGTTTTGCACCCTTGCAAGCTGAAACAAGCTCCTTAACTGGTTGTGTATGCTGGCAGCTGGTACCAGAACCTGTCTGTTGCAGCTGATGAGATCTCAGTGACCTAATCCAGTTAGCATATACCTAATATGAGAAGGGAGCAAGCTGCATGCTTTCATGATGCTGGTTTGCTGCTATCACATTTGCAAAATGTTGAGGTTTAGCATTTGCCTCTCCCTGGCTCTGTGAATTGCCTATGCTGACTGGATCCAGCCTGACGTCCTGGTCCCTGACCCCAGCCATGAATTGGGCAGTGATGGATGTTGAAGTTACAGTACCTCAGGGAATTGGGCTGAGACAGCTGAATTTGCTATGTTTGTGGTGAGCATAAGGGGGGGGTGCACTTTTCTTGTCTGGAGTGTGTGCAGTGAGGTGAGGAGAGGAGAGATCCTCTTGAAACAAAACTCAGAGCTTCCAAACCCCCTTGCTTTCTAGCACTCCTCACCAAGGTGGGAGGGTAGGTGCGGCTGGGTAAGGATTCCCAGATAAATACCCAATAACAACAGAGTTGTTGTTAAGCAGGCATTCTTTATTGCAGCGCTGGGGATTCTCCTCCATAAGTGCCCCAACAAATTAGCAAAACACACCATCTAACATACATGAAAAACATATGTATTCATCAGATTTCCTGGAAAGGGCAGTCTTATGCTAATGAGTTCCCGAAATTCATTTACATAGTCCGAGCATGTGTCATAAAATAAGGGTTAGGGTCTTTTCCCGCTCCGGTGGTTGTTCATAGGCTTCCTCACACTCTTCATTAGTTGAACTCTGGGCTTCCTTTGCCCATATGTGGTCATGGGGTTAGCTCATCCATCCTTCGGCCCTGGAATGCTCCAAGAAGGTCAGTTTAAATTAGTTTTCAGGTACTTAACACCAATGTCCTCTTTTGTGCTTGTCTTGATGTCTTGAGTCCTTGTTATCAGGGGTGCTTTGGCTTAAGGAACCATCTCAAGACCTGTTTCATCTTTGCCAGGCAAGAAGTCGCAGGTTTCAAAACATCTCATTATCAACTCTACTCAACAGATGACTAAACTATGCAAGTGAGGCTAAGAAAAGAATACAAGTAAGGCTAGTAAGATTTTAAAATTTCTGTGTATCACCCAGGGAATGACCAGGGATATCAATCCTTTAACTCTGACTTCATCCTCGGTCATCATTAAGAAGCTAACTCGTGTGGTTTTCCACTTCCTGAAAAGATTTGATCCAAGATGGCATGAGCTTTCAATATGTGGAGGTAACACGCTGGAGTGAGGATAAAGGACACTCTTTTGCTTTGAACAAAGATTAATTTTGTGTATAAACTGCAACTGCTGTGCTAATTATTTTGTGTGACACCATGAACTGTAACTTCTTCCCGCAGCAGTTACTTCCTTCATCAGAGATCTACTTTTAGTTGGATTTTAGTGTTTCAGGGACAGGAGCTGGTTGTTTTTTGAAGTTTGAGGTGTGCATGTATGAACCAGTGAGTAGCATTATGGGTAGATGAAGCAGCATTTTCACAGGTAATTTTTAGGCATCGTTACTTACCTGGACTTTCATTGAGATGGTATTTCAAATAGGAGAAGAATCTCTCTGTGAACTCAGGGGGCATCGTGGAACAGTAAAACTTAGGCAAAGCAGCAGCAGCCTGGCAGGGCATCTGCACACCCTGAGGCATGGGGATGCCTGGTGCCAGCACTGCTGCCAGCTGAAAAGGGACATCTGGGGACTCTGGGGTCTTGGAGGAGTGACTAGAGAGCTTGCTGCTTTCAAGGGGCAGGATATATTTATTCAGGTTAGTTTGGGACTGAAGGCGTGAGTTTGCCTTGCTGATGTGCTCTAAGCCTTGGGAGCTGTGTATGCATTTTTGAGAAGTCAGAGGCATGGATGATGCTTGGTGGCTTTGAAAGCTGGTGTCAGCACCGTCCCGCTTTGACAGAGGGTGGTGTTGAGGGTGGCTGCGAGGTGCCCCGTGGGAGAGCCGTGCGTGTGCAGCTGGCCGAGCCCGGGGAGGGGTGGGGTGGGAACAACGCTCCTCTTTTTAACATTATTTGGTTTGAATTATCATAAAGAAACACAAATGACACTCCAAACTACATGGTATGCGAAGATACACATCAAAGCTTAGGTCTTTTATTGCAGTCAGGCAGTAGTAATGATGGTCAATCCAAATAACTATTGACACCAAGTTTATCATGTTGCGTTTAGCAAATAATTTTTTTGTGTGTATGTCACAACATAGGATTTTGTGTTTGTACCTACTCTTAATTTCTCTTGAAAGATCCTCATAATCTGACACTTGTAACAGCAGATCACTGCAGATCTGCTGGCGCTGTCAGGTACTGTAAACCTCAACATGTGCATGATGCTGGCCTGTAGCAGGAGGCACCATGTTCCAAAAAACTACATTGACATGCTCTCTACAGCTATGTGAGGATGTGTTCTTTCTAAAAAATATATGTATATATTATAGGTAAATTAGGCGGTTGGTGCAAAGCTGTCTAGCGTTACTGTGGGGAGAGCACAAATAACCTTGTCCTGTAAACTAGGTATCCTTATCCCCTAGACTTTATGTGATCTGTTAATGAAAGTTTTAGCAAAATGTACAAATGGTTGTTGTGCCTCTGGTGGAGTACCAGTGCTCCTGTCAGAAATGTGTGATATTCCAGGGCCCACAAGAAGTAAAGGAGCTGCTTCTCTTTACTGTTCGGTTGGTGCATCTGCCCGGTGCGCACTGGACACTTAGAGCACGTTTAAAAGAACTTGGGTGCTGATCCTGCAGGCACCCCTGTGAATCACTGTGTTATATTGACTACCAAAAAAGATTGCCTCGGTACAGAAGTGTTCACGTCATCATTGCCTTGTCTGGAGCCAGCTGAGCACAGCCTGCACATGGCAGGGGTCTGGGATCCAAGGGCAGGGGCTCTCCCAGACGCTGGCTGGTTGCCCAGCCAGGGCTCGCTGTGCCACAGCTCCGTCAGCCACCGATACCCCACAGCCCTTACTGTGCTGGCTGCCAGTCAGCAGAGGCTCTTTATAGCTGAAGTGATTTAAATCACTGGTTGTGTTCATGATTCAAATGATAAACAAGGAACTTTGAATTAAATAATTCGAAGTCTTCCTAAGTGAGAGCTCATTCCGTTGATTAGGAAGAGTAATATAAAACACATGGCTTGCAGCTAGTCACACACTTGGAAAACTTGGCATGGCTGTGTATTAACCAGAAAGTGATGCTGTGTCTCACACAGCTGTGGATGCAGTTAGTTAGCTACAGAGTCTTGGGTTTTGCTTTTTAAATTCTTAAGAAGAGGTTTATGACATATTTCTACATTAGTGGAGAATGATTGGTTTTTACTTGAGATTTGCCTCACGTGACACAAGGATGGAAATCAAATGTCAATTAAAATGCATCAAACCGTAACTTGAAAATGTCAATCACACTTAAAACATGCTGGCCATATTAAATAACTTAACTTAAGAAACTTACTGAAGTGCATTTTCTGTCTCAATCAGCATTATTAAACAAAGAATTACAAGCTATAATTTATGTCTCTGTTTGATACTTTTTAAGCAGCTTTATTATAAACAGTGAATATTACTCTCAAATTGATTTTTAAACAGATTTTTTTTTTTTTTTAAGAGTATTCAGTCAATCATTAACAGCTTTGGTTAAAATTAATGAGATTTTAAACATTCATAAATTCTCTTCATCTTCTGATTTACAAGATTATGGCCTGGCTGGCAGTGCCACTGCTCCCTGCCTCCCAGGGCAAACTGGCAGCCTCACATCATGGCCAGCTTACAGGGGCTCAAATGACACAGGATGTGCTGCAGGAATTTTATTTGTTTTAAGCATAAAACTTGATTAATTATCTGATAAAATGAAAAGTAAAGAAGTCTTGGGAAACAAAGTCATTCCTCTATCAGTAAAGTGCTTTCTTCAATGTCAGAAGTTGCGAGTGAGCAACGCAGAATAATCCTTCTCAACTTGGAGCTCTGGAAGGTTGTGTTTTAAAAGGGTCTAATTCAGCATTTTACTTGAAAATTGAGTGCCACTGTTTTACAGTTGCCTGCGTGTGCTTCAGTGGGGAAAGGTGTTGGGGGTGCAGTGAAGGAGGGTATTTGCCCCCATGTGAAAAGCTGCACCACTGGAGTTTGTCAATGCTGTTGGCTTTGCATACCTGCTGTGGTGTGAGGGAAAGTGTAGTGGCACTGGCTTCCAGTGAGAGCAACTAACTGGTCCTTCCAAATTTGAGCCTCACTGAAAGGTCAACAGCTTATTTATCTTGAAGGAGTTGAAATGCTTCTGTTTATATGTTGCACTTCCTTTTTTTAAAAAATAATTTATCAGCTAGCACACTATGACTGTGAGTTATAGGGCTACTGTTTGCACCCAGAAAAACAAAATGCACTTTTTTTTTTTGCTTAATAAGCATGAAGATTAGAAACAGTCAGCTTTTGCCTTTACTTTGTAATAAAAGCCCCATATGAACGGATAGATGGCTATCTCAAGCCCTGAGCTTCCTTATCCATTGATTTATCCACTTGGATGCGTGTGTACAGCTCCCGTTGACAACAGTGGCTGCTGCAAGACTCATGGAAAAAAATGAGATCGTTTTTCCCTTCATTCTGCTTTGATTATCTCCAGATTTAATTTATATGCTTGCTGTTCCTGCTGCAGAGAGGCCAGGCGTGGTTTTAGCAATGTTTTCTGGTATTGTTAAGATGAGTTAACAGAGTTAAAGTTGTTTGTGGAATAGGTTCATGTGGAGGAAACTTCTGAAAGTTTAGACTGCAATATATAGGTCATATTACCATTAGCAAAAATAATTGTTAGTAGAATCCACTAAAAATATACAGCCAAGTAAAAGGTGAAATAAATTTAAAGTTATTCTTCACTCAGGGAAAGTATGTATTTTTAGAGTAAAAGAGTAAACAGCTTGAGCAAAACTTCTCTTCCCTGCATTCCTTTTTGCAAGCGAACTCCAGGAGTTTTGTGGGTGTTACGCTGCTAATGCTGTGCAATGGGGGATGGAAATACTTAAAGAATGTTATGGATGGCAACGATTTTACTGTGTGCAATGAGAGTTAGGTTCAGTGAGTTACTGATAAGGAAGAGCTGAAGCAAATGCTGCTTTTTCCCAGCTGTAACATGACAGTTCTGTTGTCATTTCAGTTTATTTCATGTAAGTATTTTATAGGGTTCAGCATAACTGGCCATCCAGAAACCTGCGTGGCAACTCCTGGAAAAATGTAAAACTTTGCATATGTCTTGCAAGGAGAAAACCATTGTTTCAGTTTCCCCCTCCTGAAGCCTTTCTGAGCAAGCTCATTTCATCTTTCCTGAGCTAATTCTACACCTAAATCACTTCATTGGTTTGATACTCATAAGTTTACTCCCCTCAAATTTAGTTTAACTGTAATACTCAAGATCATATGATGTCTGATACAGTTCCTACTGTATCAAAGTTGTTCTGTTCTAAAAATGCGTGGGTTGATATACAAGGAGCTGAAGATTATAGAAATCTTAATAAAAACATAGTTCCAAAACTATGGGACTGAGTATAATAGAAGAGAATTATTTATACGAAAAGGAGAGAATCGCATATGAGAGTGAGACATCTCTCTGGCCTTTCACCTACCTCACTTCATTTGCTTTGTGCAAAATTCAGCCTGGCAGCCTTTTCAGCTTCCATGTGATAAACATTTTGGGGCAGTAACTACTGTAGTACAATTGGTTTTGAATCCTGTCATAATTCTGTCAAGTATAACTATTCATGATATAATATTTTGTATGTGATAAGAATATTGACTGTTACATTTAATATAGACCATTTTGTACTGTAGCTTTTAAGAACTAAAAGCATTAAAATGTATATAAAATCACAGCAGAGCTTGATTTGCAGTTCACTTTTACTTCTAAACTTGGATTAAAGGTATAGTTGAAAACGAATTTAGTTTTATGGCCTTTAAGTAAGTCTTAATTCTAATCTTCAACCCAGATGACTTTGTGTGTAACACGTTTTGGTCTCTTGGTCCTGCGTCTTCTCTGCTTTTATGTGTCATTTGCATTGTCACTTGTTGAAGGTAAAACAAAACCCCTCCACTGTGTGTGCAATTTTCTTGATGAGAAAAAGCATCCAAGGAGGGCTGGTGTTAGGAATGGCGTGTCAGGGTCTGTGCATCATCCACTGAGAGCTGAATTGAAAGGCAATGTATATATCAACACAGGGTTTTGGTTGTGTTTGTTTTCCCCCTCACTCCCCAGGATGATTGACTGGCTTTTCATCTGATGAAATTTTCATGTGCATCCTCGGAACAGTGGGATTCTAAGGATAGACATTAATATTTTAGTAATGATACCATGCCTGTAGGTTGCTGGAGTCCTTGGTGCATCCACAGAGGAATGCTGGCTGTAGGTAGTGGTTCACAGGGATGTGCGACAGGAGGAAATCCAGTCATGGGGGGCTTGTTGTTGCTTTTTGCAATATAAGGGGATGGGAAAAGAAAGAATGCATGCGAGCGTCCTTTCCTGGAAATAAATATTTTGAGGAAAAGGTGTGTACTGAGTTAGTATAACATGGGGAGAAAAAAACTTACTGCTTCCTGGGCTATGGCAGTAACTTTAAGTCACTTAGCAATGCCAAGGAGAGGTACCCAAGGCTGGGTTGTGGCTCAGCAATGTTACTGCTCTGCTTTTTCACTTGGGGCATTGCCAGATGCTGTCTGTCTTGTGCTTTCAACATGCCTGGTCAAGGCTGGGCTTCTGGGACATTTCATCTTCTGCAGACTCATGCATCCATTTCTCCTGTCCCTCCCTATTCCAGAGAACAGCCCATCTTCACCACCAGAGCCCATGTCTTCCAAATTGACCCCAGCACGAAGAAGAACTGGGTTCCCGCAAGCAAGCAGGCTGTAACTGTTTCCTACTTCTATGACAGCACGAGAAACAGCTATCGGATTATCAGTGTGGATGGAGCCAAGGTAGGAGGCTGATGGTACCTCGGCGTGTTTACTGTGCAGAGAGGATGGTGACTGTCAGCCCCGGCTGAAGATAGACATAGGTGGGCTACATTAAGCACTTACATTCATAAATACTCACTTATTTTATATAATCCATTACAGACACTTGTAGTGATAACTGGAAAAACACAGGGCACCTTAAAAGTGATTTCGCCAAACTTAATTAATTTTATCTCTGACTGGTTTGACTTCACAATCTTAATGAGCCAAGAGCTTTAGGTGTCCAAATTGAGTCTGTGGCACAATATCTAAAACCACCACCCGTATTAGGTAGATAAGGCTGGGGCCTATTTGGTGAAAAAAAATGCTCTTTTTGAAGGGAAAGAGGAGACAGATCTGTGCAGACTAGGGCTTTAATGTGAATGCCAACTGCGTATTCACTTTTGCCTGGTTGAACTGTTTACAGGTTATCACTTCATTTTCTTCATCTTGTGCATTGGAGTTCATCAGCCTTAGGTGACAATTAGGAATGAAGATTTTCCCCTTCTCGCTGTGTTTTCCTTTTTTCATTTTGCATTACCAGATAGTGTGCTTAAGCATTTCCTGTAAGAATCTCGATCAGTCGGGCTGACCAGGTTGCTCAGACAACTGTTTTTATTACATACTGGTTTTATCCCTCTGATTAGTCCCTCCAAAGTAACTTGTAAGGTGACCCTTTCCCCTAGCAGAGACCAGTCAGAGGTAATAAGTTGAAACGTTTCATTTGTGCAAAAATCTTTGGTCATTTCTGCCAAAGCACAAACCGCAGGGGAACGAGCCATGTTTACAGCCTGTTTATCTGTGTTCCTGTTTGGATGGGGGTGTTAAAACATCACCGTCCTGGGAGAGAGAGATCGCAGGAATCATCCCTTAATAAAGCCTTTCTATTTGTCATGCCTATTTCACATACTTGTTTTTCCAAACATCTCCTGTGCTATATTTGTTTATATATTGGCTTATAAATCAGCCATACTGCCTGCTTAAATTGATGATAATGTTTCCTTGACATGGGTACAGCATTAGTATATCACCGTCGTTATGCTGTTTGTGCTGGTATGTGCGTTTCCAGAGACGCCAGCTAACCGCCCCCGCTGCCTCGGTGCGCAGCCACCACGCACAACCCCTGCAGCCTGCTGGGGAGAGCTCAGCCTGCCCCAGTTTCCTTACCCTGCACGGACACTCCCGCTCCAGCTCGGATGAAGCTGGTGGTAGTGGACTGTTGGCTTTACAAACTCAGGCTAGTGTGACTTCCAAGCCAAAACTGCTGTACTCACAGCAGTGGGTCGCTTGAATTGTGGCTGTGCACGCACGCGTTAAGACCGAGTAATGAAAAGAAAGTAATTACTGTATGTGGCAGGGGAAAGCTGCAGGGGCAGCGTATGCCTCCAGCCAGAGGTCCTGCCTACAACTGCAGAGTGTTTGCTGAGAACAAGATGGGCATCCAAGCTTTGCTTTGTAATCTGCCCAAAACTCATTCAGTAGGAACCACCTCCCTGTTTTAGCATGTCTCAGAAGAATGTGAGCTTTTCATGATTAAAATTCTCCCCTGGGGCTTCCTGAGCAAGAATCAATTGCTGGCCACATGAATTATTCCTCTTGTATTGAACCTTTGCTGATTAAGGAACAGGTCGAGAAGAGATGCTGCCTTCATGCTTGCCTCTGGAGTCCCCAGTTACCCTGCCTGTCCATTTTAAGAGTGCTGATTTGGAAAAAGAAGGGTATTTATACCCAAATAAGTTAAAAGTTGCTTTTTTCCCCTCAAACAACTATTGTTCCATGATTTGACCTACTTTTCTAGCTAAAAATGAAACTGGGTAGTACTGTGAGGAAGAATGGAATGTGGGATGCATTAAGAAGAGTGTGGCCAGCAGGTCGAGGGAGGTTCTCCTCCCCCTCTACTCTGTGCTGGTGAGGCCCCACCTGGAGTCCTGTATCCAGTTCTGGGCACCCCAGTTCAAGAAACACAGGGAGCTACTGGAGAGAGTCCAGCACAGAGCCACGCACAGATGATTAAGGGAGTGGAGCATCTCCCTTATGTGGAGAGGCTGAGAGAGCTGGGTCTTTTTAGCCTGGAGAAAAGGAGACTGAGGGCTGACCTTATTAATGTCTATAAATATAGAAAGGGTAAGGATCATGAGGATTGAGTCAGGCTCTTCTCAGTGACAGGCTCTTCCAGTGATAGGACAAGGGGTAATGGGTACAAGCTGCAGCATAGGAGGTTCCAGGTAAACATGAGGACATAAGAAAACGTAAGGAAAAACTTTTTCACAGTGAGGATGACAGAGCACTGCAACAGGCTGCCCAGGGGGGTTGTGGAGTCTCCTCTGGAGACATTCAAAACCTGCCTGGATCTATTCCTGTGTGACCTGATCTGGGTGATCCTGCTCTGGCAGGGGTGTTGGACTAGATGATCTTTCAAGGCCTTCTAACCCTTAACATTCTGTGATTCTGTAATACAGACACACATCAGTTAGTGTTGTTCTGCTTTCTGCACATCTCACTTATTCGAATAAAGTCGTCTGTGTGCTGGCAAATACCAGATGCATTAGCATCATGGCATCACCGTGGGCAGGAGTTATCTCTGTTTTAAAAACAAAAAAGCTGAAGCTCAAGTAAATTAAGGGACTTGGCCCTAAAAGGAAGATGGTGACAAAGAACATTTCTCTCTTACAACTTGGCTGAACTGCAAGGGGCCAGTTCTAAGTTTATTGTAGATATACGATGCACATTGGCTTGCAGAGAAATTTCACTGAAATCCAACTTGTCTGCAGCTGTTGGATTAATTGGCTGGGTTTTTTACCTTATGCTGACATTACGTAGTAACAGTAAGATACTTTTATGTGATCAAGAATAGAGGGCACTTCACTTAAACATTCTGTTTGTTACCCAGTTGCATAAGCTTTATTTCACTTCTAGCATTCAGCGTATGGCTCTGGGCAGTGTTGAACTGGCAGCGCGTGGAGCAGCGTAGTGCTGCTGAAACCCATTAGCGCTGCTGTCATGCAGAGCGTGGGGCAGGCTGCAGAACGTCATCCTGATGAGCAGCTTCATCCTGATGCACCACCAACCCCATAGGCTGGGATTCTCACAGGAGTGGCTTCCCCAGGCAGCTGCTGCTGCCCTGAATGAAGGTCCAGACCCTCTGAAGACTCTTGTGGTTCAGCCCCATCCTTTCGTCTCCCAGTGGGCACAGCCCGTTCCATTCGCCTTTCTGGCAGGTCCCCAGCCCTCATCCCCAAGCCCCTGGGGCACAGGAGGTGCTGCAGGGGAATGGGAGGATTTAGGAGTGGGCTGAAGGGGAGGGTTAAAGGAATTGCTGCACCCCCATGTGTTTAAAGGCATAAATATTTGGAACTCATTTTGTGAGCACGGCTGGCAGAGGGGCAGGGAGCTTGCTTGGCCCTGCTGCCTGGCACAGTAGCACACTGCCCTCGGGTCCTCACCCATTTGTCAAGCAGTGGAGAAGGACAGAAGGGCCTGGCTGGTACATGGAGAGGTGGTGAAGATGGGCATTGCAGCAAAGAGGAAAATGGGACAGAAAGGTAGTGTGCAGAATGAAGCCAAGGGAGGTTAACTCTTCCCTTGCAGAGGCATATGCAAGAGGCTGATGCTGAAAAACAGGAGTCTGATACGATAGAGAGTAGCCAGGCAGGCGCATATGCCTTCCAGGTGCCAGGGTTCTTCCAAATCCTCCCAGCCCAATGACAAAAAAAAAGCCATTGAAATGCCTGGGGAGGCAAGCACTGAAAATTGGAGACCCTAGATTCAAAACAGCTTGGACCATTTTAGTTCCTTGTGTCTGCAAAACTAGAGGAGAACAAGGAATTATAATTCCTGCATCTTTCACAGAAAACAGATGCTGTGGACAGCAGCTTACAATTTATAGCAAAAGATTTCCCAAATACCCTGCAAGTATGCACTGGATGTTCTTAACCGAGATACCATTACCGAACACGGGGATAGGTTAGTATATCTTTTAATTATGTTATAATTGACTTAGATGTTGTTAAGAAACTAATTTCATCATGATGTTTTAAGAAGTTTCTAGCCAGAGGCTGTTTAAACTGCAGCATAATGAATGCTGGAGGAAGCGATACAGTAAAACGCAAGGGCACACACTGATTCAGAGTTAATGAGGCAACCAAGAGACTTCACCACAGGGAAGTGCCCAGCGTTGTGGGCAAAAGTCAACCTGTTGAAAAATGACAAAATACAGTGATGATGCAGGGAGAACATGAACTCGGAAGTGCCTGGTTGTTGTGTAGTGTATGGGGAAAGCCACACACAGGGCTCCTCATTAAAAGTGACCTACATTATTCTGCCTTTTAGAGGCAAAAAGAAAGTTTGAAAGCATGGAAATTACTCAGACCAATATCCTCTGTGATCCTCTGGAGTAATGCATGGTAGTGCCCTGGTTGGTGGGTTTAGCTTTGATAAATTGGATATATGTGTTATCTAAACAATATAGACAAAGGGGAAGGGATGAGAAACTTGTTTCTGTATAGAATTTGAGAAGGAAATATAATCCTTCAGAAAGAAGCTTTCGTCCCAATTTTCAAATGCTGACGTTCTCTTTCTGCAGAACCTGTGATTGCAACAGCACAATTTTTAGCTTTTGAGTATTAAGTTGTTAATAAAGAAGATAAAGCTAACTTAATATCTATCAGTAGTGTATAGTGACACATTCTGAGACAGCAGCAGCAAAGTGACAAAGCAAGAGTCATCTCAGATGCTAGTCCTAACTTGTCTCTGTGAGATGCTTAAACAGATGACTGGAAAAAAATGAAAACCAGGGTTAAAAGGCTGAGTGGATCACAAGAGGAATTTTGGTAAATACATGACACAGAAACAAAGACTTTGTGTTTCAGAGACAAAAAAATACGTCAGCTGACACTCATTCCTGGTTTCTAGATCATTTAAAAGAGTTTATTACCTAGCAGTTACCTTGAATATTGAAGACTGGCAGCTAAGCTGGGCACGTGTGAAGGGAGAACCAGAAAAATTACTGTGCTGGGAAAGCAAAATCAGTGGGTCTATTTCTGAAATAAATTGCAATTAGTAAGAATAAGGGCCAAATTTTGCCAATCAGTATTCACGTCATGTTCTCCAAAGTGAATACAGTACATTATATAGTATGATGAAGCTGTTTGATTAAGTGGCACATATGCCCTCATAATGGGATCTATCAGTGAGTGTCGTAGCAAGAATAGACCGTATGATTTCCAGAGCCGAATGAAGCTGGCAGGGACAGAGCCCCAGCAGCATGTGGCAGCAGATATTTAGAGTATAAGAGGGAGTGATGTGTAACTCTGCTAAGTTTTGATGTATCTCTGGCTTTCTCAGTTCCTGTACCGGTACTAATTGCTACCTAATTTAATAGCTGCCCACCTCTTCATGACCGGGCTTGTTTTGTTCTCACGACTGGGGGCAGGCAGAATGCAGAGAGGAAATTCAGAGTTCTTGCAGTGATGTGTTCAGAGACTCAAAACAAATCATTTTCCTTGCCCATGGAAATGGAATTATTTTAAGACATGGTTGTTAAAAATATCCTAGAGTATTTTGCCAAAAGGTGACTTAGATTCAAGAAGCTTTCCTTTCACAGAGAAAAAATTGCAGTGTATGGTAGCATGGATGAATTCCTTCATCTTGCTAGTTCTTTTTTCTTCTTTCTGTCTTTCTTTCTGTCTTTCTTTCTGTCTTTCTGTCTTTCTTTCTGTCTTTCTGTCTTTCTGTCTTTCTTTCTGTCTTTCTGTCTTTCTTTCTGTCTTTCTGTCTTTCTTTCTGTCTTTCTGTCTTTCACGTTAATTCAGCCCTTGATCCAATAGCAACTCTTTCTCAGGAAAAACCTACCAAGTAATTTAGATAGCTCAAAAAATTTAGCACTGAAGTTAAAAAGGCTTCTGGCAATGCATACCTCACCAGGGGCCTGTATTGGTGTGGCAGCATTTAACTGTGCCTCTGAGACCTCATGGATCTGATTTGCAATAATGTGTGTCAGAAACAATGCCACTGTCACCTTCCCTCTTGGCATTCAGAGCAGCTGTATGCTCGCCTGACCCCGTGCTCGAGGAATTAGGCAGAATGATGTACTATGGTTTCTATTTTAAAAATACCTACTTTTTAAAAATATCTGTGTTTTTCAACTGCCTGCTTTTTCAGGTTTAAGAATTTCTTAGTGAAACAATCAGAGGATGTTTTACAGGCTTGGGTAGCCAAGGGTAAAGGGATGTGTAAGTACATGACAAGCGACCTTACCAAGTGGTGTGATGCCTTTTCTTTTAACGTGTACAGAGAAATCGTGAATTAAATGCTGTGATTTTGAAAGGTGTGGGTGAGCGTGTACATGCGTTTTGTCAAAGGGATGGAAATTCTTTTATTTCCAGTTTTGCTTGCCCTAGTTTTATTTATGGCCATCACTTGTCAGGAATGCTGTGTGCATCCCCAAGGAGCATGGTGCTGCTCGGGTCTGCGCTGGCTGCCCTGTGCCTGCTGAAATGCTGAGACACCTCACTTCTCACCCCGAAGATTATTTTGCTGACTGCAGCACTGGAAGGACTGATTTCCAGAGAGCGCCTGCTAGTAAAAACTGATTAAATTAACAGAAAATATTTTTTATTCCAGCTTCTCAAAGCCTTTTTCACTGCTGGCTAACTGAGATGAATGTTTCTTTTCCCTTTTTTTTTCCTTCTTTTAAAATACTTTTTCTGCCATGCTCTTTTTTTGTCCTTCATGCCGTTTCTTCCAGACTGAGTGGGAAATCTCTTCTTTTCTGATTGTTCCAGAAAGAGTGCCAACCATAAAACAGGGCTGTGCGGGGAACATAATTTCAATATTACTTACACTCCTGACACTGAAAACCAACATGAAAAGGACCTTTCCTCAGAAAGGCAGTGTATGACACTTGTTACTGCTTGAAGAGTCCCAAAAAGCATATCCTAGCTTAAGGGTGAGATGGTATTAGGGTAAGCTGGTGGAAAGGTGACCAGGTTTTAACCTCTGGAGGTCTGAGTTGGCTGATCCAGTCTCCTACAAGTCTCAAGACTCCTGCAGTCTTGTCTATACCTGCCCACAATAGAAACCTTCGTACGCCATAAGAAAAGATTTCCAGTACTGGTCTGGCTGATCACTGTAACACAGGAATTTGAGCATTTTTGATGGCCTTTATCCTCTCTTTATCATAGTATGTGGAGTATTTCATAAACTATTGTAGCTAATTTCAGCAGTGAAGGTGATACTGAAGCCTTAAAAGAGTAATTCCAACAAATCGTATGGAACTAATTAACCCCTCACATAAAAGGAAGAACATATTTTGAAATAGAAAAACATGGTATGAATACAATTTTGATGCATAATCCTGTCTTCTAGTGTGCATGGTTTGTGCCTATGTTATAATAAACATCTCAGCGCTTTTATGCGAGCGAGATGACTATTAAGTAAAAACATTAGTTGTAGTTTAATGATCTTTTTATATATATATATCACATAATGTAGATAAGTATAATAGATAAGTACTGTTGAGGCAGAGCAACTATAATAATATCAGCATGCATATACTGTCAATCTGTACTTGAGCCTTTAAAATAATTTGATGCTGTTTAGTCACTCCCATCAGATGAGTTTGCTTCACAAAGCAGCTGCAGTGTGGACTTGCCCTGGTTCAGATTTCCTAGGCCACGCAGGAGAATGGTGTTCATCTGCCAGAGACATGTCCTAGTACCAGTTCTGCTAAACAAAGCACTTTGTAAAAGGTGCCTGACGAGTCTCTTGCTGCTTTTTGCAGTCCCTTTTGGGCTTGTTGCTGTGAATAATGAAACTGGATTGGGCTGCTGTCTGAGAGGCAGCGGCTCCGTTAATAGAGAAGTTCTCTTCCATTTAGTGTAATGAGAAGATTAAGAGCAGGAGACCATCTGTCCTGCCCTGAGTCATAGAACACCAGCCTAACCTAAACTGGAACTGGTCTCTCAGGCAGTGAAACAACTTGCAGTAAATAATTAATATCTTTAATAGCTATTTCCTGTTTTCACTTAAAGATGTTAGAGTTGTGGTGATGCCAATTCCAGATTTTTAGCATCACTTTGAATTATTCAGGGGGAACTCTCAATTTAAAGAAAATGTGCCATCAGTCAGTGATGCTGGTGCTTCCTGGGCAGAGGTCACTGCTCTGGTGAAGGCTGGGGTGTGGATGCTGGGTCAGCAGTAGCACCCTGCAGGCAGGGGGTGGCTGTAGTGGCAGGAGGATGTCTGCATGGGGTGGCAGGTCAAGCACCGCAAAGGTGCGGGGTGTACCCAGAGTGTCATGTGCCGAAAGGGTGCCTTGGAGACATAAATCATTCAGCCTGTGGAGCATCGAAGAGGAATGTGAATGTGGGGGTTAATGGAAGGTGAATCAGGACAGATGCAAATAGAAAATGAAACACACATTTTAAAATGAGGATCCGTATCTGTGTGGGGTGAGCACACTGAGGTGTGCACTGGATCATTCTACTACGTAGACCAGGAATTCACATTCTTCTCAAAGACTTCTTTGAAGTAAGAGTGAATGAAATTAAGGAAAACAGCCCGCCCATGATGTTAAAATATTTGTGTTTTCTATTTGTGGTGTACTTGGCTTGACTGAAGTTAATTGACTTTTTGGTTCTCGCTAGATGTTAAAATCACTTGAGAATATTTTACTTGAAATTTGGTCATGAAGAAATACAGCATAAAGGAGGAGCAGAGCTGTCAGCCAAGGATGACATTGCCTACCAGCATCATCCTTTATTTGCTTAAGGTGATATGAAGTATTCAGAAATTCAGGCTGGGGGGAGTGCAGGAGGATAGTATATTACCTGGAGTTGTGTCTGTGGGAGAATTTTCAACAGTTGACAAGACTGGTTTAGGTAGGTGGGGCTAGTAACATTGGGTGTGCTTGTGTGGATAGGTCCTTGAGTGTTCAGGGAATTAAAAATAAAGCTGTTAGGGTTTAACTGCAGTGGTGATTTCAGAATTGCTAATATTGGTGGAGATGAGCTGGCAATTGAAGGAAAAATTTAAAACGTTTGCACAAACCAGACCTGGGGCTTCAGGTGAAAGAGAGCTTGTCAGAAGCTGAGCAATGGAGCGAAGGAAATGCCAGGAAATTTGGTGGAACCCTTGAGACTGCATTGACCAGATATCACGATCATCTGCTGAGGGTGTGTTTTGCTTGCTTTTGTTTTTTTTAAAAGAAGGTCTCGAGCTGTAGAACTCCTATCACTGAAATGTTTCTGTCGTAATCTCGGCCCAAGTTATTAACTTTGAAATGTGAAAAATCCTCTCTTCATTGTCTGGATTATTTCTGGAAGTAAATCCTTCAGAAGCCAGTTAGTAAGCTTAGGAGAAAAGATAACAAAGTGCTGGCAACAGCTGTATCCTTGACAGAAGAACAGAAGCACATCTGCCACTTTTTGATCCTATTTGGCTCGTTTTTCTGCTTGTATGTACAATGCATGTGTGTGCCACTGGCTCTGGAAAGACCACACACAACTGAATCCAGGAGATTGTGAAAACCTTTTCAGAAATGCAGTTTGTTACTCTTAATTTTTTTTATTTTTTTTTTTTTTTAAAAGGA
>WUAM01000431.1:107608344-107639393 GCA_024336885.1 Actenoides hombroni | reverse complement strand
AAACAACAAAAATAAACCCCAAACAAACAAAAGAAAGGAACACCCACAAACAAACAAAACCCCCTTTTGTTATAATTAAGAAAAATAGCTAGAATCCAATATACTGTGAATAGCTGCTTTTCAATAAATTAGAAAAAGAAAGACAGACCTACATAAAAGTAAAGAGGGATAAGTTATTCTTGAACTACTTGAACTCTTGAATCTACAAATGAATTCTGGAAAATCTGGCGGATAAACCTAGGTAAAATGATGTAATTTTATTTCTGCTTCTGGGGGGAGGAGAGGAAAGGGGGAAACTATTGTGGTTTTGAAATCACAACAGAATGAACTCACTTTCATTCTCTGACCTATTCATTTCTCAATACTTATTTTTATAGCTCATGTTACAAAGTTGTGTAATGATAATTTATAGGTCAGCTCAATAGAATCAGGCAGGCAATACATACAATGACTCTTACTGTTCCGGTTCACAATTCCATGGCCTATATTGCCACTCCTCTCCTCCAGACTATTTGAGCTTTTCCCACAGAGATATGTGATGAAAGAAAACACATGAACAAAAATATGGAACAAAGGGAGGAAAGGGCAGATTTTGATAATTCATTCAAAAACATTTCTAATAGCTTCAACAAGTAGCCATCAGCAAGGATGCCACATTCCAAATGCAAGTTGGAGAATACCTACAGAATGGTTAGATATCTATTTTTACTGAGTTTATGTCAAAGACTCTGGGTTCAACGTTTCAGCATCTCATCATTAAGCTTCCAATGCGATGCAAGTGTGGCTTGCCATGAGTGCAGAACTGATAAATCATCTGTCACCAGTAGTCACATCCAAGTCTGCCTAGACAGAAACACCCACACCAGAGGCAAAATGTGGTTTCTATGTATAGGAAATTCTATTTTCAGCTACTGAGTTACCTAAAAATAAACTCCTACTCAAATGCAAGAGTTTCCTTCAGTCCATTTTATTAGTACTATTAAAATATAAAGCAGAATTTTGATTTGCAAGAACTATTCTACTCCAGCAGTGTCAGGTGGCTGAGTTCCAGTATCCTGTGAATACACTTTACATTCTTCTAAAGAACTGGGCATTTTCAAAAGGACAGTACTTTATATTTTGAAAAATATCCCTCAGTGATTTTCTGCCAGCTGAAGCATCCAAAGTGTCTGCCCTCAAAAAAGATTCAGTGTTTTTGGCAGCATATGCAAGCTAGTCTGTTTTTTCCAATCCAGAAACATTTTCTTTGCCAGACAGTCATCTGAAATAATGTTCTTACACAGAAAATACATGTTCAGTATATTTTGCATTTATATGCTGTAAAGAGGCCAGTACGCAAAAAGTTCTGAGGGGCTAGAGGCTGGCACTGGATTACAAGGCCAGTTATTTTCCTTTCAGATTGGAATTGAAGACACTGGAAGATGGCAAATGTGATAACAAAGCACAGGGTTTTCCAGGACCATGACCAGTCCAACATCACTCCCAGGATTGCAGGGTCATGGGGCAGTGGAGCTAAAGATTGATATGAGGTTACCCTCTAGGGGAGAAAGGCTGCTGACTTTTTAATCACAGCTCCTCACTGTGGGGAGGAGAAGCCAGCAGGAGAATCTTGAGGTTCAGCCACAGGGCAGTGGTAGCCTAGATAATTCTGATGATGTGATGCAAACCTCCAAATTCTGAATTAGAAATGTTTTCCTCCCTATTCTATGGACTTTCGAGAGTGTTTTCTTTTCTTGAACAATGAACTAGCCTTGCAGCTCGGATTATAGATTACATTGTTCATAGAATCATAGAATCATTAAGGTTGGAAAGGACCTCCAAGATCAAGTCCACCCTTCTATCTAGCATTTCCATGACCACTAAACCATGTCCCGAAGTGCCATATCCACCTATTTTTTGAATACCTCCAGGAATGGTGACTCCACCACTTCCCTGGGCAGCCTGTTCTAACACTTAACCACTCTTTCAGTAAAGGAAGTCTTTCTTAATATCTAATCTGAATTTCCCCTGGCATAACTTGTGGCCATTTCCTCTTCTCCTGTCATTAGTTACTAAGGAGAAGAGGCAAACATCAGCCTCACTACAACTTCCTTTCAGGTAGCTGTAGAGAGCAATAAGGTCTCCTCTCAGTCTCTTCTTCAGGCTAAACAATCCCAGCTCCCTCAGTCTGTCCCCATAAGACATGTTCTCCAATGCCCTCACCAGCTTTGTTGCCCTCCTCTGTACCCACCCCGGCACTTCAATGTCTTTCTTATACTGTGGTGCCCAAAACTGGACACAGTACTCAAGGTGCAGTCTCACCAGTGCTGAGTACAGGAGTATAATCATTTCCTTCCTCCTCCTGGTGACACCATTTCTGATACAGACCAGAATGCTGTTGGCCTTCCTGGCCACCTGGGAACACTGCTGGGTCATGTTCAGCCGGATGTCAGCCAACATGCCCAGTCCTTTTCTGCTAGGCAACTTTCCAGCCACTCATCCCCAAGGCTATAGTGTTGCCTGTGGTTGTTGCAACTAAAGTGCAGGACCTGGGATTTGGTCTTATTAAACCTCAGCCCGTTGACCTCAGCCCATTGATCCAGTCTGTCCAGGTCTCTCTGTAGAGACTTCCTACCCTCAAGAATATCAACACTCCCTCTTAATTTCATGTCCTCTGCAAATTTACTGAGGGTGTACTCAATCCCCTCATCCAAATCATTGATAAAGATATTAAACAGGACTGGCCCCAGTGCTGAGCCCTGGGAAACACCACTAGTGACCAGTCACCAGCTGGATTTAACTCAGTTTAGCACAACTCTCTGGGCTCAGACAGACAGCCAGTTTTTAACCCACCTATCTAAGTCATGAGCCACCAGCTTCTCCAGCAGAATGCTGTGGAGGACTTTGTCAAATGCTTTACTGAAGTCCAGGTAGACAACATTCACAGCTTTTCCCCCATCCACTAGACAGGTCACAGCTGCTCCTGGTCATAGAAGGAGATCAGGTTGGTCAAACAGGACCTGCCCTTCATGAAGCCATGTTGGTTGGGCCTGATCCCCTGGATGCCCTGTACTTGCCATGTGTGTGCATCTGAGATGAACTGCTCCACAATATTCCCTGGTACCGAGGTCAGGGTGAGAGGCCTGTAGCTCCCTGGATCCTTCTTCCAGTCCTTCTTGTAGATGTGTGTCACACTGGCAAGACTCCAGTCATTCAGGACCTCCCCTGTTAACCGGGACTGCTGATAAATGATGGAGAGTGGCTTGGCAAACTTCTCCACCAGCTCCCTTAGTGCTCTCGGGTGGATTTTATCCGCCTCCATAGGTGAACAGAAGTTCCCAAACAAAATAGGGTTTGGAGCCCACTGTGATTTCAGATTTTGAGGGATATGTGTGGACCTCTTACAAACCATAGTCTGCATTCCATTATAAAAAGGAACAAATTAAAAGAATTTAAATATGTGAAAAGATTTTCAGATGCAAAAGCAGTGCACAGTACTCTAAAGGTGTGGTCAGACATATCTGGTTATCAGCCTATGTCTGACAAATCTAGCTGCTCCCCTAGCAGCCTGTTTCATTCCGCTGACAGAGGTTATGACCCTCTCAGCAGAGCAGAACTGGCAAACATTCCTTATGTACTCTCCATGAAAGTAGAGAGCTCTGCTTAGGCTGCTTTTTGACAGGGTTAGCTCACATTCTGCATTTTGATCCCAAGTGGTTAAAGAATGTGTATTCACCACACAACACCAGATACCTCTTCTGCACTTCATTCCAGCAGAGGTTCAAGTGCAGGACCCAAAAACTTACAGACCAATCTGTCTGTGGTCTAAAACATCATCACATTCAAATTTAATAAGAATGTTGCGGCATTATGACAACTCTAATATTGTTCAGAACTAACATTTTTTCTGGAACATCCTTTCCTTTTAAGATTCACAATCATTTTCTTTCTATGATGTGAAATGCCACGGTATATGTTAAGAGCAGATGAAATAGTCAAATAGACCCAAACATTCACGCAATAAAAGGTTTTTCCAGAAGACAGTTCATAGACAGGAGGTGTTTTTCAAATAAATTCACAAGAAATGTTCAACATCCTCTAAGCACAATCTGTCATTCCAAGGATCCAAGGAGCAGATACTGTGCCTGTGTGAATACAGTTCCAGCACACACAGTTACAAAGAGTAGTCTCTGAAGTCATAAAGAAGTATCACCAAGCCACCCTTGGGCTAAGCAAAAACATTTTTAAAAGCACACAATTGACAAAAAAAAGGACCAGCCTGTATACAGCCTGCATTCAGCCAGCATAGGTAGCATATAAAGGCAAAGGATGGCAACACGGGCTGCTGTGACTTCCAGCAGGAGATGGCCAAAACATTCAGAGCAGTCTTCTGAGTAGCTGGGAGCCAAGAGCCCCTGCAATAGGAATGCTGCAAAGACTAGGTACAGGTGGCATACTGAACCCTAACCCTAAGCCTTATGGTAACCGGATTTTGCTGGTTGAGGTTGAAGCAGCATGGGTAGGACAGATGAGAAAGGTGTTGAGAGAGCAATGATGATGGACTGATGTGCTCCCCTTGCAATTCATTTTGCAGTACCCACTGTCCCTGGAGCTGTGGGCTTTGTGGTTCTCTGAATCCAAACACTAACTCTAACACAAACCATAATGGTTACAGGATTTGCTGGTTGAGGTCCCAGCAGCATGGGTGGTCCAGATGAGAAAGGTGTTGAGGGAGTAATCTTGATGGAGTGCCATGCTCCCCTTGGCATTCCTTTTGCAGTATCAGTGTCCCTGGAGCTGTGGGATATGTGGTTCTTCAAATCCCAACCCTAACCCTAACCCTAAGGTAAACTGGATTTTCTGGTTGAGGACCCAGCAGAATGGGTGGTCCAGACGAGAAAGGTGTTGAGGGAGCATTGATGATGGAGTGCCATGCTCCTCCTGACATGCCTTTTATAGCCCCATCATTGCTAGATCTGTAGGTTCTGTGGTTTTCTCAATCCTAACCACAACCCTAACCGTAATGTCACCTGGATTTGCTGGTTGAGGACCCAGCAGCATGGGTGGTCCAGACGAGAAAGGTGTTGAAGGAATAATGTTGATGGAGTGCTGTGCACCCCTTGGCATGCCTTTTGCAGCACAAGAGTCTCTGCAGCTGTAGGCTTTATGGTTCACTGACTCTTAATCCTAAACCTAACCCTAGCCCTGATGGTAATTGGATTTTCCCATTGAAGTCCCAGCAGCATGGGAGGGCCAGATGAGAAAGGTGTTGAGGGAGTAATCTTGATGGAGTGCCATGCTCCCCTTGGCATTGCTTTTTCAGCACCACTGTCCCTGGAGATCCCTGTGGGATTTGTGGTTCTCTGAATCCTAATCCTAACCCTAACCATAACATCAACTGGATTTGACGGTTGAGATTCTAGCAGCATGGGTGGTCCAGATGAGAAAGGTGTTGAGGGAGCATTGATGATGGAGTGCCGTGCTCCTCTTGGCATTCCTTTTGCAGTGCCAGTGTCACTGGAGCCATAGGCTTTATGGTTCTCTGACTCCTAACCCTAACCCTAAGGTAAACTGGATTTTCTGGTTGAGGACCCAGCAGCATGGGTGGTCCAGACCAGAAAGGTGTTGAAGGAGCATTGATGATGAAGTGCCGTGCTCCTCTTGATATGCCTTTTATGGCCCCATCATTACTAGAGCTGTAGGTTCTGTGGTTCTCTGAATTTTAACCCTAACCCTAACTGTAATGGCACCTGGAGTTGCCGGTTGAGGTCCCAGCAGCATGGGTGGTCCAGATGAGAAAGGTGTTGAGAGAGCATTGATGATGGAGTGCCGTGCCCCTCTTGACATGACTCTTATAACCTGTTTGTCCCTGGAGCTGTAAGCTTTGTGTTTCTCCGAATCCTAACTCTAACCCAAATTGTAATTGTTACTGGATATTCCGGTTGAGGTCGCAGCAGCATTGGTTGTCCAGATGAGAAAGGTGTTGAGGGAGCATTGATGATGGAGTGCCATGCTCCCCTTTTGTATGCCTTTTGCAGTGCCAGTGTTCCTAGTGCTATAAGCTTTGTGGTTTTGTGAATCCTAACCCTACCCTAATGGTAACTGGATTTTCCGTTTGAGGTCCCAGCAGCATGGGTGGTCCCCATGAGAAATGTGTTGAGGAACATTGATGATGGAGTGCCGTGCTCCCCTTGGCATGCCTGTTGCATTGCCAGTGTCCCTGGAGCTGTAGGCTTTGTGGTTCTCTGAATCCTAATCTTAAACCTAATCATACTCTTTACTGGATTTACCAGTTGAGGTCGCAGCAGTATGGGTGGGACAGATGAGAAATGTGCTGAGGGAGCAATGTTGATGGAGTACCGTGCTCCCCTTGGCATTCCTTTTGTAGCTAGATTGTCCCTGGGGCTGTAGGCTTTATGGTTCTGTTAGTACTAATCCTTACCCTAATGGTTACTGGATTTACTGGTTCATGTCGCAGCAGCATGGTTGGTCCAGAGAAGAAAGGTGTTGAGGGAGCACTGATGATGCAGTGCCATGCTCCCCTTGGCATTCCTTTTGCAGCACCAGTGTCTCTGGAGCTATAGGTTTTGTGGTTCTCTGATTGTTAACCCTAACCCTAAAGGTAATGGTTACTGGATTTGTTTGTTGAGGTCCCAGCAACATGGGTGGCCCAGATGATAAATTTATGGAGCATTGATGATGGGGTGCTGTGCTCCTCTTGACATGCTTTTCATAGCCCTAGTTTCCCTGCAGCTGTAGGCTTTGTGCTTCTCTGAACCGTAACCTTAATTGTAATGATTATTGCATTTGCCCGTTGAGGTCCCTAGGTCATGCTCTGCCATGACTTTTGTCAGAGGCAGCATATGCAGGTTGGCTCCATGGCCAGACAGCAGATGCAACCACAAAGTCAGACAGAAAAGTCAGTCTGGAAGCAGGATCCTTGAGCAGCTTATCTGCTACAAGCTCTCTGATTCATCTGACCCTATGTTTGTTACCAGGCATAGATCACCTGGAAAAGCATGAGGTGAACATCCTCTATGAGCACAACCCTTGCTGCTAGTGCACCACTATAAGCACACAAAGCCACGCTGAAGGCCTGTGGAGCCCTTCCTAGAGAAGATCTCATTAGGCTCTTGCAGCCTACTTTTGTGCTTTTATTCCAGTGTCCCATTTTACATGTCATCCATTGAAAAAATTGACTATCATCTTTTTGACTCCTCAGAGTTCACATACTTACCACACTTTTACCAAGTTTTCTCTGATGTTTTGGTTTTGCAACACATTTCTCCATCTCAGAGGTCCTTTGCACTGCTTTTTCCATCAAAAGTTTTTGTTTCTGCTCTCAGATTGCCCTGAGTAGGCTCTAAAATAGCCCTTTTCAATTCTTTCTCTTCTACCAGTCACTAGGTCTGAAAGAATATTCCTGGGAGCTCCAGACATTTTCTATCATCTTTTTAGTCCTCTTTCCTTTTCTAAGATCCTGGCAAAGGCAGCAGAGCAGTCACTGGACTTAAAGGGTCAGTCAAAGCAGCAGCATCATTGGACTTAAAGGGTCAGTCACACTGTACAAAGGTTTTGTTAAATAAATTTTCCTTAAAAATAGCCTTCCCAGATCCGTTTGTGACAGTGGCCTGATATTTTTAGGCTCTTGATTTAATAATAAGAAAAACAAAGCCCAGTTAAATTCTCCATCTGATTGTTAAACCAGCAATTTGAAAGAGCATTTCCTCCTCTAGTGACAGCTGAATTGAGCTCTGACTTTTGTTTAATATTCCCTTTGGCTTCAACACTTGGATAATGTGTTGTTTGTGTTTTGAAGCTTGCTTACCAGGCAGTTTCTCCAACCACTCATCACTATATTCATTCTTTCAGTGGTATATACTTGAGATGTCAGATTTACTGACTAATAAGAATATTTGGCATCAGTAAAAATCCACATCCAGTGGGTCTTTTTAACCAAAGAAAGAAGCATGGGAAATAACCTGATATGATATTAGTTACCAAAGAAGTAGTGGTAAAAAAATGTTTAGCCACTCGGTCAACACATCACTAGCTATATGCTTCTGAATAGAATTCTTCCCTTTGGATTGCTTTACAGTAAAATAATCATGGTTCTTCAACATGCCACACAGCTGACAGTCTTTAAAAAACATAGTTAAAACATAGTTTTATCATAGAACAAATTCTTAATGTGATGGACCTTGGTTGCTTGGTTCTCTAATACACTGTCACAAAGAAGCTCCTGCTGGTCAGATTTAATCAAATTTCCATTGTGACTAGCCCTTGGGAGACCACAGCTAAGATTTTCTTCAGTTCATGTAACCAGTTTTGTATGGCTTTATTCATAAATGTTGTTCAAAATGAGACAATCTGTCTTTCTCCATATGCTGGAACATTTTAGCAGTAATTCTAAACTGCCTCAAATACATGTTGTAAAAAGTTCTGCATCTGTGTGGTTTCTATATTCGAAATACATGTGTGTGTTTCCACATTATAAATGTGAATGGCAGAATCCAATAAATCTAATGGTTACTGCAGTGTTGCACATTAATATTGTGACTGTTAAGTCTAGGCAACAGGCAGTATTTTACTAAGTTTGAGTGTCACATTATATGCAACCATCATGACTGCAGGAAGAAAACCAGCATAGCAGATCAGTAAATTATCTACCGGATACTGTGATACCTAGACACAAGGCTATGGACAATCTGTACAGTGGGCTATGGACTGGCAAAAGCGAGTCCAAAAGTGAAAGACTCTGTGCTCTTTCTTCCATCATACCCCCACATTAACAGGTGACAGGACTGAAAGCAGTTATACTGAAGCATGCCATGGTACTGAGGGAAGAGCATATCTCAACAGGTCATGGCAGAAAATGCCATTTTAGCAGTGAATGTTGAAACAATTATCACTGTCTCAAATAACATCCTTGCAGGTAAGCTCAGGAAGTGTGGGTTAGAAGAGGCAACAGTGAGATGGACTGAGAACTGTATAAACAACAGAGCTCACAGGGTCATGATCAGTGGCAGAGTCCAGTTGGCAACCTGCAGCTAGCAGTGTTCCCCAGGGGTCAGTACTGGGTCCAGTCTTATTCAGCATCCTCATCAATGACCTGGATGAAGGGACAGAGTGTAATCTCAGCAAGTTTGCTGATGATTCAAAACTGGGGGGAGTGGCTGATACACCACAAGGCTGTGCTCCCATTCAGTGAGATCTGGACAGACTGGAGAGCTGGGCAAAGGGGAACCTAACGGAGTTCAAGTAGGATGAGTGCAGAGTCCTACACCTGCGGAAGAATAACCCCATGCACCAGTACAGGTTAGGGATTGGCCTGCTGGAAAGCAGCTCCATGGAGAAGGACCTGGGATTCCTGGTGGACAATAAATTATCCATAGGACAGCAATGTGGCCTTGTGGCCAGGAAGGCCAATGGTATCCTGGAGTGCATTAATAAGAATGTGTCTAGCAGGTCAAGGGAGGTTTTCCTCCCCCTCTACTCTTCCCTAGTGAGACCACATCTGGAGTATTGTGTCCAGTTCTCGTCTCCCCAGTTCAAGAAGGACAGGGAAATACTAGAGAGAATTCAATGGAGAGCTACAAGGATGAATAAGGGACTGGAACACCTCCCTTATGAGGAAAGGCTGAGAGACCTGGGGCTGTTTAGTCTGGAAAAGAGAAGACTGAGAGGGGATCTTATTAATGTTTACAAATATCTGAAGAGTGGGTGTCAAGTAGAAGGGGCCAGTCTCTTTTCAGTGGTGCCCTGTGATAGGATGAGAGGTAATGATCACAAAATGGAATACAGGAAGTTCCACCTCAATATGAAGAAAAACTCCTTTCCTGTGAGAGTGATGGAGCCTGGAACAGGCTGCCCAGAGAGGTTGCAGAGTCTTGTTCTCTTCAAAACCCACCTGGATCTGTTCCTGTGTGGCCTGCTCTGGGTGATCCTGCGCTTGCAGGGGGTTTGGACTTGATGATCTCCAGAGGTCCCATCCAACTGCTACCATTCTATCATTCTATGTAGGAGATGATGGACTGTTGGTGCTGTGGGTGAACTTCCATCCAGGAGGCCCTGTTCTTCCATCACCTCCTACATGCATTTCCTTCTGGTACGCTGGATGGGTTTGGAGATAGAGACATATCCTCCAGCTGAGTGCCTGAGCTTGGACCTTCCTACTGAGACCAACCTTCTCTGTACTTACTGCCCCTCCTACAATGAACACAAACTCTGTGCTGTTCCAGTGGAACTTTCCAGTATCTGTGTGGGCATGTCCCTAATTTTTCTCAACAAACTGGCCACAGTCTGATAAGAATTTTTAAAAATCTTCTTCGATATATCTAGGCAAGACTGAACAGGCATTCAGGCAGCGTACGTGTCTCTGAGATCTTGGTCTCAGTGATGTAAAAAGCCAAATGCTCCAGCTGAACTTTCCTGGATGTACAGCAGGATAACACAATTCCTATAAAGGTCAGAAGCCTTAAAGAGATCCTTGGACTAATTGGAAAAATTACGTATGAAATCAATCAGCTTTCTTAGTTTATTTTGGTTAGCTGCCCTTGATTACAGGCAGCAAGGAACTCATCTGGGAGTGATGGTAATTAAGATTTGCAAGGTATTTCCAGCAATTAGATTTGTATGAACTGAGAGGGTTCAGTGAATCTATTACTTCTCAGGCATAAAGTGCACAAAATACGTTTATCCCTCAGGAAAAAAAAACAAACCAGAAAACTAATGTAAAATATGCTACAAGCTTTTATAATTCTTCCTTCTTGCTTCTTTTCTTAGGAACACTTTGGATTGTTTAAAACTAAAGTTTAAGAGCAAATTTTCTCCTGTGTCTAAAGATATCAAAAGCAAATGTCACAGATAAATTGGATATCCGATAACTTTGCATCCTGTGAATTCTTTTGCCTAGCTTCATATACCCGGTCCACACAATTTTAAAGAAGCCTTGTGTAGCTAATGGAGATCCCAGCAGCCCAACTTTTGGTGTAGCAGCACTATGCAGAGTCCCTGAACTTTGAAGCACCATGGTGGTGCCGCCTCTCCCTGAAGCACGCTTGACTTGATTTCACTGTTCTGACCACCAGAGGCTTATGTGTAGGTCTTGGTGGTAGCATCTTCCTCCTGGAGTACTTGCTGGCCTCAAGGGGAATCCTTCCTGCCCAACCCCCTGCACTGAGCAGGGACTTACCCTTTCCCACCTGCCCTTCATGCTGTCTTCCCTGGACAAAGCCACCCCAGGGCTTCTCTTGCAATACAGATTATGGTGAACAGATGGGAACCGTATTGCACTTACTTTGCAATAAGTAAGGCAAGAGCAGACGCTTTCTTCTATGAACCCACCTTTGTTAAAACAAACACACAGTATTTAGGTCTGAATGTAATGTATTTGTAGCAAAAACATGCAGTTTTTTATTTCTCAGTGCCTCACTTAATGTAACAAATACATTCAGGCTGAACTGGGAGAGTAAGAGGACAAAAATGAATGTGGTAACATGGTTGTGTTGGCAAAAGTATAACTCAGATATATGAATGGATGAAGATGTTCCTAAAAAAGCTGAGGAAATGAATACACTTTATGCATTAAAAATACTCCAAAAGACAACTATTTTTGAAATAAATACATATCCTATGAAAAAGTATTTATTTGTCTCCACTATGATGCCTTTTTCTATTTGTAGACCCTAGCCTAATCTGAGAGAGGAAGGATAAAGAAGGAACAATCTGAATAGCAAGTTTGACGATGTTACAAAACTGGGAGGAGTGGTTGACACATCAGAGGGCTGTGTTGCTATTCATCATGACCTGGACAGGCTGGAAAGTTGCGCAGAGTGGAACTTAATGAAATTCAACAAAGGCCAGTGTAGGGTCCTGCACGTGGGGAGGAATAACCCCCTGCACCAGTACACATTAGGGAGGGGTTGACCTGCTGGAAATCTGCTCCATGGAGAAGGACCTGGGAGTATTGCTGGAAAACAGGTTAATCGTGAGCCAACAACTGGCCCTTGTGGCCAAGCAGGCCAATGGTATCTTGGGGTGCACTAAGAAGAGTGTGGCACAACAGGTCAAGGGAGGTTCTCCAGTGAGAAGCCAAAACTTCTGAAGCACCTACCAACAAACCTTGCATGTCTTATTTTACTCTATCTGACAGTAAAGGGAAAAGTTACAAATATTTATGATCTGTAGCTGCATTTCCAGGTAAGATACTGCTGTTTCTGGTGTGGCCCTGGGAGTCATGACAAGACCATCCAAGTGTCTCGAAACAACAAGAGTACCCAATAGTCAGTTGAAGCAATCAGAGGTTTTCCTGACACTATTAGTGTGGGGCGTACCAAGGAAAAGGGCTCCATTTTCCACATGGCAATTACCACCTATGTCAAGTTTTGACAGAGAGTTGATAGCTCCCTTCCCCCCACATTTCTCCTCAATCCTTATCATTTCTACTTTGTGTGTCATAGAACCATTCAAGCTGGAAAAGACCCTTGGGATCATCAAGTCCAACCATTAACCTTACTCTATAAAGTTCAGCCCTAAACCACCTCCCTCAACCCCACATCTAAACAACCTTTAAACACTTCCAGGAATGGTGACTCAACCACCTCCCTGGGCAACCTATTCCAGTGTCCTCTGAGTAATTCTTCTATGGATCTTATGTATATTCAAAGCATATTCACCCTCCTTCTGCCTGTCCTACTTTGAGTTCCACTCCTGTAAAGGAGGGGAAAAAGACCCTGGTCTATCCAGCACTGGAAGCACATCACAGCTGTGTCGTGGCTGAAACACAGGCAAAAATACTTCTACTGAGTCATTTCAGGTACCAGTGTTATGTCTGGGAGTATATTCTGTGCAGAGTTGCCATGAATCTCCTAAAAAACTCTGGACCAATAGCTTCCCTGGCTTTCTGCTTAGTGCTTTATCATTAATGTTCTGTGTGAGTTGTGGTTACAGGACTCAGTCAACATCTACTCTTCTCAGATTTTGTACATGCTGCTATATAGATGAATTCAATGTGCTGAGCATGACTGGTCTCAGCTTATAGAATCCTAGAAACACTGAGGCTGGAAAAGACACCTAAGATCATCAAGCCCAACTATCTACCCAACATTATCGTGACCACTAAACCATGTGTGAAGTGCCACATCATCTCCTCCTTGTCAGCATCTTATCTCCTATCCCTACTCTCAGTGCAGCCTGCAGCTTGCTCAGATCTGCTCTTTAGCTTCAGCCTTGGGCTATGCTATCGTAGCTGTAGTACCTTTCTACAGGGGACGTTCTGCTGGCCGGATGCATGCAGTGTTCCCTTCCTCTGATGAGTCAGAAGAGAAAAATCTTGTTTGCTTTCCAGCTCTGGAGGACTGTGTCCAGGTGAGAATTCCTTTGACACCAGATCCATCATCACTCCTTGCCTACATTCTTGTAAAAAGGTCACAGACTTAACAGATTTCTTATCTGCGTATGAAACAAACACTGAAATACCAAAGTGCTGTGGTGCATCTAAAGCTGGAAGTTGGATGAAATGTCCGCAGCATGCAAGAAGAGGTTAAATGCTTGGCTCCCCCTCCACTGACACATACAGAAGCATTTTAAAAGACGATGACCACCAGGCACTTCCAAACTTGCTGATGTAGCAGAAGGGTACCTAGAGTTGAAGGTGGAAACCAGATTTTAGCCAAGTACTGGAAACAGTTGAGGTATTACAGCATGTAGTTCAATGTCTCCTGATTTATTTTGCTTTTTAGACAGATAGAAACTGTTTTGATTTGCGTAAAAATCTTCTGAATACAGCAATTTCCCAGTTTAGACTGCTAATTGCTTTGGATGATACTGTTGCTAGGATAAGCGTTTCCGATGTGGCTTCTACTTTTTAATGCTTTTTTGATCTGTTTTGAAACAGGTGATCATAAACAGCACAATCACACCTAACATGACCTTCACTAAAACATCGCAGAAGTTTGGCCAGTGGGCAGACAGCAGAGCAAACACTGTGTTTGGCTTGGGCTTTCCCTCGGAGCAGCAGCTGACAAAGGTAACAGGGCTCACTGCATTTCTGCCAAGGCTGTCTTGCTTCTTGTTAAGGGAGAATCATATATACCAGTCCAACCTCTTCTGAGCTGTGTGCTTCTGCAAGTCCTCTTCATCCGTGCAAGGTGCCTATCTCCTGTAATTACCCGATGTCCATATATATAGAAGTAGGCAGTATTTTAAGCTTTGTAATCAAAAGTATAAATTAAATCTGACGACCAACAGTGGCCCTAGTGAGGTCATCTCATCAGCATCTTGCCCCAGTGTGGCTGGAAGCATTTGTGTTTTCATATCCCTGGTGTATGTGCTCCTTTCAGCTGAAAGTGGCACCAAAAGCCAAGGGAACCACTGATATGGCAGGAGAGTTGCCTTTAGGGCTGCCTAATGTGTCTGAAGGAAGAGAACTGCTGTGCCAGCCTCAGAAACGTGCATTGTGATGACTTGCTGCTGCTGGTAGCTAACTGAGGTCAAGGAGTTGTCAGCCCCTGGGGCTTGCTGGTGCCCTGGTTTTGCAGCAAGCACTGTTGGTGAAGCCATGCTCTCAGGAGGCTTGCTAAACTGATCTGGGTTAAAATAATACTGTGTTTGGGGCATTTCAGCTCAGTGGTGTGATTTACACAGCTTTTACAGCTGCTTTGTCACAGACCTGAGGAGGTGGCAGTGAGTCATGGCAGTGAGAGGAGGATGAGTAGCTGGGGAGGTCTGACGCCAGGTTTGCTGGCAGGGCTGCCTCTCTGGGAGGGCAAACCTGGCCATGGGTTTGGTGTTAATGCAACACTCCCCTGAACCAGGCACTGGCTGTAACAGCAGGCTTGTGTAGTTTTGAGCTGCCTCTTGTAATGAATAACCAGGAGTTTAAAATACATCCTCTGTCATTAGATTAGTGGTCTTGCCAACTGCTCACCAAGCAGCTGAGATGTTTGTTTGTTCGTCTATTCAAAAAAAAAAAAAAGCCCTACATCTAACACGTAGTTGACACCTGAAGCACGGCTACTTGGCACTAGGTTTTGTCAGTTAACTCAACATTGTGTCCTTGGCCATGGCACAGTCTCCTGTGTTGTTGTCCTCTTGTGTACTTTGATAAGAAAAGAATCAGGAGAACAAGATGTCTCTTGTAGGGTCTAAAATAACAAAGGCAGACCATTCCAGTAGAAGGAGGACCTTTCCATCAACTAAATTGTTATAGAATTTATTTTACTAAGTCTGTCTCACTGAGTTTTTGCAGTTACCAGAGAATTACACTTTTTGCAGGTATTTCTTAAAGGTAAAGCATATATTGTTTTTCACATGACTTTATTTTTGGACTCGGGATGTCCGTATTGCCGTGGCAATAATCTGTTCTTCTAGGATGCTAAGGCCACCCAATCAATCACATGCAAACCTGTTTTTTAAAAATGAGATGCTGGTGATAGTCATGTTTTATGATGCTTACTCAACTGTAGAGGATGGCTCATTTCACCTATGAATATTCTCCACTCCTGCAGCAAAGAGATGTTCAGTGTGGGAATATTGGAAGATTAAGGTGGAATAGTTTGTTTTGAGTAACAGGTAAGCATGATACAATGCTTACCTTTGGATACCAAATGAAAGAATTAGCACCATTGGATAATAATTTTTATTCCTATGTTACTTAAGTCACACCTCTACAACATGCCAAGTGACCACATGGTACCTCGGTGCTGGCTGGGGTTAAACATGCACTGTGCACCTTTTGGAGCAGTTGGTGCTGAGACTGACTCAGGTTATGAGAGGTGTAAAAAGGCATGAGGTACATTTGGAGGTCCTTGCACCCTATTTTACCATATTCTCTGAAACTGTCCAAACACATACTTAGAATAAATTTAATGCTGGTATCAGAAAGCATTTCTTCAATGTTCATGTGGCCATACTAGATCCAATATGAAAAGCATGTCATGTGGGCACAGAGGCCTTGGCACCAGCTGTGTTTCTCTCCAGCTTGGTTTTCACATCTTTTTGCACTGCTTGATCTGCTGAAGAGCCCATTGCCAATAGTACAGCCTTCTACTTGCAGGAGGAGCTTTCCAAGTGAGTAAAAAGATTTTCTGATCACAATATCGAAGGGGAGCACTTCCCAAAATGGCTTGTGATCTATTTAAAAAAAAAAATAAAAATCTGACATTTATCTAGCTGGAAAAGGTAAGAAAACTTGATTTATTGCCCCCATGCAAAGCAATGTGACAAAGGTATCCCTTATTGTCCATGCTCCTCAATTTAACTAGTGAAGCATTAGTAAGAAATATCAGAGATGTTGGAGAGATTACAGATGTATAAGTGTACTGGGAATAGTAAAATCAAGTTTAATTTTATGTTGGTATCATTATACTCTTATAAAAGAAATTAAAGCCTGCCAGTTTTACTGGAAATAATTGAAACTTTTAATCAGAAATTGGAAGGGCACACTAAAACTCAACTAAACCAGAGATCAATAGCCCTGGCTTAAATAAATAAATAAAGCTGAAAAATGCCTGCTGAAAACAAGGAATAACAATGAGACAGGAGAAGAGGTTAGCATGCCTAAAAACATCTGCGTTTTTAAGTATATTGGTTGGCCTAATAAAAGATATTGCCTTTTTTTAATGCCTTTCTTCTCTTGAGATACTTAAGCATTAATCCATACCTATAGGGAAAAGCAATTCAAATTAAACGTGAGCCATTAATGAAAACTGCATTCAGTGACCTAGTAACCTAATTACCATTCACATTGATTGGAAGAATCCCAGGGCTTAAAGTTGATGTTCTACTCAGGGTCCTTTTCCCCTCTTGCAGGACTTGCTGACCCTCCTTTCACCGCTTCCCACCCTGTGCTTCAAAAAGGTCTCAAGACATTATTCACACGTTGCTACAGTGAAATTGAAACAGGAATCAAAAGAGAATTAATGGTGTGCCTGCTGTGATGGAGAGGCAGGGCGGGTGCTGTAAAGGTGGTGACGTATTTTACACGTGAAGCGGTTAAGTAAAATTTCTGCTACCATTCAGGATGCTTTGATGCAGACGTGCTATCTGGGGAGCTGTAGGTAGTCAAGGGCATAGGGTCAAAGATTTATACGGGTGAGAAACCCAGTAAACCCAGACTTTGTGCATCATAAAGCAGCAGCATCCAGTATCTGGGAAGCACTGGACGTTATTCCTAATCCTGCGTGCCCGTTATGTGCACGGTATTTGCCAGGTGCTGTGTTTCAGGGGAGAAAGCTCAGAGCAGAGTCTGGAGTAAATAAGTCTTGTTTGATTCCAAATCTGCCTGGTGCTGAGGGCTCATCCAGAGAAGATCCTGGGCAAAGGGACGTGTGTATTGTGGGTCACGGCGCAGCGATGCTTCCCAGTGGGTACGGCGCATCACCCAGCCTTCTGCAGCCGAGAGGGTGTTGAAATATTTATGAGACTGCTTTGGGTGGGAGCAGCTGTTCCATCTGACACTGGCACAATTTGTCAGTAGGAGATGTAAAATATAACGACAGATCAGGAGCTTAAAATTTACGCATACAAAATAATCCTTTTCATGTATAAAAATTAAAGAAGGTCTATTTAAATATATATATATATTTCTTCAGGTGACAAGCTGGATGCAGATTTGAACGGCCTTTAAATAACTGGCACAATGCACAGTAGCATCCTTGAGTTCCCATTAAATTTCACTGGCCAAGGCTCATAACCAAACAGTGCTCATGGCCTGCAGCAGCCTTAGCCTAAAAGACTTTTGAAGTGTTGGGAGCAGCAAATCTGTGCTGCATTGCGGCTTAGTCTCACAGCTTCCTGGAGCATGGGAAGACACATCATATAACCCATGAGGGACTACTGGAATGATGTTTAGTGGGTGTTTCTCCGACTCCAGTCTTTTTTTGGCTAATTTTGGGGAACTTTGCCCGCAGGCAAGGGTGGAGGAAAGGGAAGATGAATGGAGTGAAGATGGAAGGAGAAGGAGCATGATGATTTTCTTAGTTGGTGTTGGGTATTTATACAAGCATTGCCTGTTGGGACCACATTTACCAAGTTTTCATTTGCTAAACAGATCATTTCACTTTTTAATTAGGAATTTCACATTAAACATCACTCCCTATTGTTGCAGTGGTTTGATAGCTCAAAGTCAGCTTAGATCTTGGAGGTGGCACATGCTTTTGTAGTATCAGTTACTTGAAAACTATTTATGTTTGGAACAGAAGAAATCAGTTACTGGAGAGAAAACATCTCTGTTTTTCTGCCAGTGATGAGGCAGTGTGGCCATGCCATCACTCTGAGATAGCCTCGGGATCTGGGTAGCTTCAGAAACGCCTGGTCGTCTGCTGTAGCAATTAGCATTGGTAATGCTACACAAGTTTGGGCCGTCACCACCATGTTGCTGCACTCAGAAGAGTAATCAAGTAAAAGGCTTTAATTTTGTAACAAGCCAAGTGATCCTCTGTAGCGTTCAAAAATAGACTGTTAGTACAATCGAGCAGGCATTAATTAGCTAAGAATGAAAAAGAAGCATCAGCAGAACTCTTTATGGACTGACTGTTCCCAACTGTATGGGATAAAGAAAAACCAGAGACAGTCTTTGACTACTGTTTCTGTAACAGCCATCTTTACGTTTCTAACAACGGTAAGAATGAAGGATAATATTTTGACTCTTAAAGCTGAAGATCTGTCACTAAGATGGTGAAAAATTCGGTTATTTGTACTTGTTTCTAGAAGCAAATGTGTTAAATATAGGGCTGGTAATCTGGAGACATGACTGAAATATATTATGCAATGAGTTCGTAACTGGTTTTAAGTTAAGATTAGCTTTACTCAGTGATACACAATTTTTTGTTATGGAAATGTGGAAAAATGTCCTTTTCTTCTCTGCTCACATAATTTTTCACGTCGGTTTCCTGTGTGCTTTATGAAGATAGCTGCAAAAATAAAATTTGATAGATCACCTCCAATTCTTTTTGTCTTTTCATATTTCATATAGTCCATGAAGAACCCTCATAAATTTTTCATACTTGGCCATAAAGATTTATTGTAAAAGAGAGACTTAAACCAGCCCTTCACTATTTGCAAAAAACTCAAGGGTAGAACTTGCTGTTGATAAAATATATTAGAAATAATCTGTTTGTTATAGCTGTTTTGTCACAGCAGGAGATACATTTTGTGTAAAGTTGGAATTAAATCACTTAAGGTGAAGATGTAATGTAGCTGTTCCTAATGATCTTTATAGTGCTACAAAGGTAATCAAGTCATTTGTGTGTGTAGTGACTGCACATGCCATCAGATAGCAACTCCTGCCATCCCAGAGTACGTACTTTGCATATGCAATTTCAGCTGTTGTATAGAAAACAGCTGGATTTGAGAGCTCAGTCTTCATTCGTAAGCATCGTCACAGAACGGAGTCTACACCAGAAATTTCACTTGGCTTTGGAATGTGCTCGTCCGTGGGATTTAAGAATGATGTATGAGTGCTTGTTGGAATTTTCCATTAGTGCGTGTTATCCATAACACAGGTGTCTCCACATACAAATCCAGATTTCTCTTAGACCAGTTGGAGAAGATTTCTTTTGTCAGTCTTTATAGACCTAGTCTTTTACTGAGACAGAGCGTGCTAAATACCCGCTGTAAATCTGGAAGTTAGAAGATAAGATTAGTAAGCATATAATGGTTCTTCCCATTCCTTGACTATGAAATGAGGTGGTTTTTTTCATGCTTTTGTTTATACTTTGTTGTAAGTGTTCTGAAGTCTCTGAGGATATAACGGCAACCTTTCCATTCACAAACTGTGCAATAAAGTGCATCTATTTATATTTTTACTTTTAATATGTCTTTCCTTTCTAGCATTTCAAGTTGCTCAAAACACAGGCAAGTAAGACCAAGCTCCTTTAGCAGAAAGACAAAGTTACCCATTCTTATACTGAATACATCTCTATTTTAAATTAAATTGCGCATTATGCCTTTTCTTCCATCTTTGCAATCATCCATTTAAAACTTTAAACAGTGTTTAAAGCCCTGCAACCCTGACTGGCTGTGATAATACTTGTATTTCAAAAGTGCTAGGCTGATTTTGGAGCAGATGTCCTACAGCAGTTTTTAAGGATTGGAATTACTACTTTTCATCTTTATCTTTCCTGTCCCCTGCCTCCCTCGGTTTGATATATAGGAAGCATTCAAGCCTTTCCCTGAAGTCTTCTACCTTTTTTTTTTTTTTGCCAGTAATAAGAAAATTAGACCCAGAAAAGCTGTGTTTTCATATGTTCCCATCGTACATTCAGATGTACCTTATTCTTATTTTTTTCCGTGTCTTGATAATCCCTTGCTTGCATCCTGCAGATGAACTCATTTGCATTCTTTAATTTAATTGACTTGCTCTTTGGAATAGAAGACATTGATAATTTTTTTTATCCAAACATATGTCTTTTATACTTTCAACTTTAATAGACTGTCAACACCAAGTGAAACAGAGGAGGGGGAGGACATAAACAAAACCAAATCAAACCAGGAGACGCTAATAGCTCCTTATTCTCTATGGGGTTTTACTGGGATCTATAGAGATACTGTTCTTTTAGAAACACCTCCATTCCTTTTGAAAGAACTTCCCTACCAAAGAATTAGAATGTTTTTTCTTGCCAAAAATTTTAAATTATCAGAATTAGTTGTTCACTTTTAGAGATCTGTGAACCGTATAAAGACAGTAATGTGAACAGTTTAATAGATAAATCATGGAAATAATTATCTTTCATGTTTTTTCCAGTTTGCAGAGAAATTCCAAGAAGTAAAAGAAGCTGCCAAACTAGCAAGAGACAGATCTCAAGAGAAAATTGAGACCTCAAGCAATCATTCCCAGGTTTGTAATTTAGCTTTAATATCTGTATGCATAGAGGATAAATATTTTAATAAAGTTAAATTTTCTAGTGGACTGTACCAGCTTCTGGCAGCAAGCTTAAAGTACATAAAATGAAGATTGCCAAAGGTAATTGTCAGCTGCTGGACATTAGCATTGTCAGAGGAATATTTTTCATCCATCCATGCTCTTTTCCTTCATTTAAATCTACTTTTTTTTTTCCTAGCAATTCTTGAGTTGCTATGTAATAACAAAAAAAAGCTATACATCCTTTGATTTGTACTGTTACGCATAGTTTGGGTCACTGGAAAGTAAGTCAGTGTAGTGCTTCAGCAGACAGTAAAGGAGAATCATCAAGATACTTTTTTTTATCATCTGTCTCATCTCTTTTGTAGGACTTCAGCTTGCCAATGGCGGTGGCTGTAGTGTTTCATTGCCTGGGTGTAGCTAGTGGAGAGCTGTGGTGTGGGAGCAGAGGCAGTGCTTCAGGGAGTGCTAGGAAGAAGCTCGTGTTGCGTTTTTGTACAATACACATTTCTAGACATCACACCTCTATATAATAACCTCTCTAGATAAGTCTCTGTGTCCAGGGAGATCTGAGTTGCTTACAAATTGGAGAAATTGTATGTTGTCCCACTCTCTCGGTATGTTTGACTGTAATTTCATATGCACTGCATTAGGGGAGAATGAACCCTGTTCAGGGGCTGTTCTTGGCCTGGGCTAATGTTTGGAAGAAAGTTAGATGAATTTTGATCAGAGAAGAATTCACACGCACAGTCAGAAAAAGGCTGCTGAATGCTTTTAGTCTTGTAACAAACCCACTTTCTGGGGTCCACAAATATCAATCTGTGAGGCTGACTTTGGATACTCATGTTTTAAAGACTCTGGTCATGGCCTTTATGGCTCACTTTGTTCTCTGTTTGTGATCAGCACCAAGCAGTGTATGAATGGTGTCTCTTTGGAGGAGTAGGATCTTTTTTATTTTTAGTTTGGAGTTTGCACTGTAATGTTTCATTATCTTAAGAAACAACCTTTAGAAAACGCAAGCCTTGTCAGTTAAAATACTTTTAAAAAACTTCTTGAAGACTTTAAACTCCCATTTTATACACCATTATTGTTTTCTCTTTCTTTTTAAACAGACCAGCTTTGCAGCCAAGATGTCAAGGGTATGTGTTTGTTACCACAGTTCTGCCAGGAGAGCGCACACAGCCTAGGTCTCAGCAGGGTGGTGTGGGATCAAGTTTACAAAGAAATTGATGTTGTGGTGTTGCAGGAAATGCAGGAGACACACACACAGTGTTCATTTGTGTGTTGTGCTGCAGGAATCTGGACGTGAAACACCATCTTCCACTCGAGCATCTAGTGTGAATGGAACAGACGATGAGAAGGCATCGCACGGTGGTCCTGCTGAGGCACATCTCAAGTCTGAGAATGATAAACTAAAAATTGCTCTAGCTCAAAGGTGAAGTTCCTTTAATGCCTAAATTGCATGGGAATAACGTGCTATAATTATCTGATGGCTAATGATATTAACACAAATTATTCAAATGCAATTAATTTAAAATGATTCATCAGAATGTATGAATGAGCAGATTTTAGCAAGTATCTCCTGGTATCCAGTTGAGAGATATTTACCATTTAGTTTTTTCCTGGTCTAGTTCAGAATGAAATAAGATCTCTTTTATTCTGGTGATGCCACCTCCTATAGCCACCTTCGTTTATGAAGTTTTAGAGCTTCAGAGATAACGTTAAAGCCACAGGGGAGCAATTGCTACTGATAACACGTGAAGCCAATCTCTCTTCCTCTTTGAGTCTGCTACATTTACTTTGATAAAAGTAGATATGGATATTTAAAATTATAAAAGGGAATGAACTCAGCCATAAAAAGTCGAAGTGAGAAATATAATTTCACCGAGCTGCTCAGAAATCTTAAGGGCATGTTTCTAAAGCTGAGGACAGTGCCCCTTGAAGTTGCATTTTTTTTCTATTTCCTTTGATAAATTATTTGAAAATGTTGAGAAGAGTAATTTGCAGCTGTAGTGAAAATACGGGCGTTGGAATATGCAAAGTTACGGCATTAATATAGAATAATTCTCTACTGGGATCTTGCCTTTTCTACCTCTTGCATATGAATACATCTGTGAATGGAAAGAAAATCTAACAGGATCAAGCTACTCTTAAAAAGCTATTTTAAAAATAAAGCAGCAGCACCGTAAGCAGCATCACCCAGTGAGCATTTCTAAAGTTGCATATATTACATTTGAAGTACATCGTCTTCCTTTATTGACATTTCAATAGCGTAACCTATTTCAAATCACAACGTTTGCTCGTTCCTCCTGCGGGAGACACCTCCACAGGCAAGCAGCAGCCAGCATGTAGGGGGTTCTGAAGCCTTCCTTCCATTCACCCTCTGATCTTGCGCTCTACGCTGCAGCTGGAAGCTTGGGGAATGAGTAATTTAATTCTTCAGCGTTACATAATACTTTTATATTTAAGGCTGAGCATAAGAAAAAAAATACATAGTGTCACCCCCATGCCATCCTCTGTTCTGAATTACTGTACCATCTGGAAATGCGTAGCCGCTTTGCTGCGCGGGTGCCGCGTCCCCAGGCCCGCAGTGCAGCGGGTGCTCAGCGAGGCACAGCTCTGGAGGTGAGCACAGACCGTGCACGGCCCCTGTTTGCCAGTGCTGGAGATGCCAGCTGTCAGCTTGACTCTGCAGCCTGCTTTGACAGTAGGACTGTTGTGCCAGGCACACGGGTCACTCGCCGGAGTTGGTAGATCCCTTTGTCAAGGCAGTGGCTAAAGGTCATTGCGTACATCTGCGTAGTCTTGGTCCTATGACAGCAAATTCTTGATAAGCACACACCACGGGTGAATGAGTTGGCGGTCGGGTAACGAGCAGCAATACGCAGGATGATAAGGTGGAGGCACCTGACGGCACCTTGTCTCCTCAGTTCGTCCAACGTGAAGAAGTGGGAGACAGAGCTGCAGACGCTGCGGGAGAGCAATGCCCGGCTGAGCACGGCGCTGCAGGAGTCCGCGGCCAGCATCGAGCACTGGAAGAAGCAGTTCTCAGCCTGCAAGGAGGAGAACGACCAGCTCAGGAGCAAGGTAGCAGAGCATACCCCCAGGAGAGCCATCTCTTCCAGTTACCTGCTTCGGCCACTGCTCTTCCTCTTGGGTTTCTGCTGCTTTGTCTTTGTGTGTGTGATAAAACAGATTTTTGTTTCTGAAAAGCAGCTGCTTCCCTCTGCACACAGCAGGCAGGGAAGTTCAGAGGGCTGGGGATCAGTGGGAGGACTGGTGCTGCTGCATGAGGTGAAGCTCCCTACCTGTTGCTTTGGGAGACTTGGTGTCAGCAGGGGTTGCTGGCCAAGGTAATAAGCCAGAAAGGTTTTAAAAGTGAAATTAATATGACGTATCACTTTCAAAACTCACTTAAATGCTGCCAGATGACGAATGAGCAGAAGGCATGGTTATGGCCTGGAAACTGAGCTGGGATCCACCCATTATTAGAAGCAAATCCCAATGGCAGGCAGGGGAAGGAGGGCGAGAGTTATGTCCCCAGCACTGCGGGCTGCAAGCCTGGTACTCCAGTGCTAACACTGGGCACATCTTGCCCAGCAACCTGCCAAGAGGCATTGTCAAAAGCCCTTTCCTCTCTGTTACTGAGCAAAGCGCTTCTCAGTAGCGCAAGACCGAGGGTGAGCAGTAGCTACAGCAGAGAACAATGCAGAAGTTTAAATTTTTAAATCCTCAGTTTAGACATAGGAACTGTCCCTCAAATAATACTGTGCTATCTGTAACAGCTCCACGTGGGGTTGGCACCAACCTGGGCACAGGGGAACTTGGTTTCCGTGAGCACTGCTTGCAGGGAAGATTTCACTCTTCTAATCTTAAATGGCCTTGGAAAAGCTCAATTGGACATTTGGAGTAGAGATCAGATTGTATCAGTCTGGTGAGGATTTTTTTTTTTTTTGGTTTAGTGTTTGCTTTCAAAGAGGGAAGGAATTTCCTGTCTTTTTGTATGTCAGTAGGCTGCAAATAGTATTTCAGCATTGGAGGTGGCCTGGATTGTCTGTCAGCACTGAAAATCCACGTGGAACAGCCTTTTCCCAAGGCAGATGCTCTCCATCTATTCACATGTTTTTTAGGTGTGTACAGTGATAATTCAGAGATCAAACCAGAGCTGTATTAATTCATGTTACATTAACAAACAATATTAGTTGTTACATGATTTGGGTTCCTATATCCAGTCTTTTTTTTAGATAGGGGAGAACTGAGAGACTAGAACAAGTGCATTGTAAGAAAATACAATTTTCAGTGTAGTCTTTTTAGTTTTCTCTACTGTTGCAGAGAAAAGTTGTTTTCATTAAAGTTAACTGATGAAACATGCCACATCTCAGTAGCTGTAGCCTACAAATGGAGAAATTATCAAAACACTGCCTTACTACAGCTGCAAAGTCATCATACCAGTGACTAGCCAGGCTGTGCAGCAGTGCTGTCTGTATAATGCACTGTCTTTTTCTATACAGAGGGGTATTCTGAGCTTTTCCCCCAAGTAGGTTTCTTGCTCAGCACTCACACAGCTCCACTGCAAGCGCCCTGTGAAGTTCCTTCTCCTTTATTAATTGGGTCAGAATTTTTTGCATATCGCTCTACCTTCAAATGAGGGAGATAAATGATAATCCCAAAGCAACACAAAGCTGAGAATTAAAGTACATGCTTTAATGAGCTGGCCCGTCAGCCTGTGGGAAGTGCTTCTCCTGGGAACTAAATCCAGAGCTGGCAGGAGGAGGTATGGGAGACAGCAAAGCACATCCCTGGGCAAGAGAACAAAGCAGTATACGTTGCTCAGAACTGGTTCTTCCATCAAAGTTTTGATGTTGTGTCCCTTACACTCCAGCTCGAACAATAAGCAGCCCCTGAGGAGGCAAAGCTGGGAGCTCCAGAGAGATTTCTTCTCCTTGATGCATTAAGAAAACCCATCCTTTATAGTTTCATTTTGGTATCGTGGAAGTGAAGTGCAGATTTTATCCCTGACCCCACTTATTTTAGCAATTCAGTGTTTTGTGCATTCCTGAGTACTGTGCAAGAGAGAATTAACATAGTCCCAGGGCTTCTTAGTGGATGTGTGAATTGGCTCTTTTTAAGGAAATAAGCAATGATTTGGTTGCAGTGAATCAAGTACTATGACTGAGGAAACAGATCCCTGACGTTAAAATTGTCCATGCTGCCCTCTGCTCAGTGGAGCAATGCCCATTTACATCAGCTGTGTTCTGCCCCAGATTTTCAGAAATTTGAAAGATTTCACCTAATGTCTGACATTTCTTAAAAGATTGAAGAACTGGAGGAACAGTGCAATGAAATAAATAAAGAGAAGGAAAGAAATGCACAGCTTAGTAGGCGTCTCCAGGAACTGGAAACAGAACTTCAGGACAAAGAGCTGGTAAGCACCCTGAACACAAAGATGGCATGCTATAGAGTTTGAGTGGGTCTGTCTGCTTCTCTCTTGGGGTGTGGATTTATAGACTGGCTTACCTACAACCAGAAGCAGTGTGAAGTCTCAGGGTGTTGCCTGTTTCTAGATTTTCCATGTAAAGCTCCTTAGCAACAGCTCGACAGAGTTCCTCAGTCTCAGTTTCATGGTGTTATGCACTGTGATGGCACACTTGAATTTGGCAGTAGTTAACAAAAATGATCATTTTATGTATATTATACTTTACTTCTAATAAAAGAGCTGGAATGGTGAAACTTGTTGCCCACAGCCAGACAGATGTATGCTGAGCACTGCTTAGTTTGCTAGTCCCCGTGCCCTAAACTTCCACAGACATCAGGACCGTCGTTAAAAAGACATCGTTTACAAAATAAGTCAGCATTTGTGTAAAAAGTCCTGTATCTTTTTCTGGGTGGCTCATAGTCTGCAGCTTTGCCGTTTTATGATCTCCCTCTGATCTCAGGACTCATGCCAAGAGTGACAAATTCGGATTCATTTCGAGCACCCAGGTTTGTAATTTTTGACATACAGGGTGTTCATTTTTCTGAGGGGAATGATCTTGATGACTTAGAGCCCCTGAACAGTGGGGAAAATAATGGGATTCTTGTTTTTTCTTCCTTCATTACAGTGACCAAATGCTCTGTGCTGGCTGAAGAGAAAAAGCTGTCAGCAGGTGCAGTAAAGTTTGCCATGTGCCATTACAGCATCTCTGATGGTGCTCTTAAAAGCAGTGTTGTTAAGGGGTTTTAAGATGGCACAGGAAAATAGTTTAAGAAGATGGATTTTGATGCACTGTTAAAGTATGTTTTTCAGCCCCATATTTCAAAGGAAAATGTCGTATTTTCTTCCCAACCTTTCTGTGGCAATAGCATGTATAATAACCCTTATTGTCTGCTAGCTTTCTCTTCCAGACTCACATTTTAGTGGTGCCAAATGAACTAGAAAATTGATTGACTTGTGAATATTACACACCTGTCTTCCATTTACACTGACAATACACTAACTTGTTTTCAAACTGCATACTTACATTAGCAGGTTCTTGGTTAGGTCTAAACCACCCATAAGTAAACTTTTTGTGATCTTCAGTTCAAACCAGCATAAAGCCTGCTCGTGGACGTTGCCATGTAAGAGTAGCTGCAGATATCCTCTTCATGTAGGAAATGAGGAGAGAGAAATGTAAAAACATGGGAATCAGGACAGAGCTATCTAGTGAAATATTTGTATTTTTATATGTATCATATGCTATGTGTTATGTACCATATATATAGTGTATATACATATATATATGTATTATACTATATGTACAATACATATATATGTGTATATATATGTATAATATATATGTATGTATTATATGTAATTATACAGTATACTAGTTATATATAGTAAGCATATATATAATATTTTTACACTATGAGATGTGAGCCAATGGGCATTATTTATGTACATACATGTATATACAGATATAGATGCATAGGAGCTCATGACTCAAAACAAAGGGCAAGTTACCCTTTCTTTCCCCTGTATCAGCAGCTGGGACATTGCCTGGATGTGGTTACTCTTACATTAGGTAAATTCTTCAGTGCCATTCACAAAAAAATCTGTAGCATTATATGATTTGTCTTCCTATATTAATGTAAACTATAGCTGCAGAATGGGAGGAAACAATAAAAGCAGTGAGAGTTGTCATGATGTAACACTGCTTTTGGCAAACCTCAGAAGAAAGCAACATGCTCTCCAGGATGCACTGGATTGTGGTGACATTTGGGTGAGACTGAAAGTGCTGAGTATTGATGTACTTAGAACAAGGTATTGGTGGGACTTGAGGAAAAATATTATTGTCTGGTTTTGTGGAAGAGCTTGACTTTGGATCCTGTTACACTCATATTATGCTGTAAGTTCACCTGTTAGGGGAAAAAGAATCACCTTTTGTAGCCAAGAAATCTGCCTTTCAGATGGGACTGGTTTTGATGTCCTGTGGCAGTACAGCTCAGAAAACATAAACCCCCTGGTTACTGTAGAGACTGTCACCTACGTGGGCAGTTTCTGGAGGAGGATCTTGCACTTTCTTCAAGTCACAGAGTTTCTCGTGGACCTGCAAATGTGCTTTTCAGATGCTCTGACAATCCTTCTGCAAAATGTACAGGGTTTCTTTGAGCCTTTCCCTACTACCCACAGTGGTGGTGCTCGTTTATGGTGATAAGGTATTCAAGTTGTCTTCATTTTCATCAAGAGACATGGGCTCCTATCAAGTCACATTGCTCTTTTCATGAACTCCTTTCAGCCAGTCCTCTCAATTTGTCTAGTGGTGCCAGAACCAAATGCAGATTTCAGAGGGGTGGTTCTCAGAGCTGTACAGTGAAAGGAGAGCCCATTACAGCTGGGCTCTGTAACGATGGCTCTGTAACGACACCTCTATCTATGCAGTTGGTAATGCAATTGGTCTTTTTTTTTTGCTGCCATATATCATTGAAAATTCATGTCCAATTTGCTCTTTGCTACCATCTATAAATTGCTTATAGCATTACAGCCCTTCAGTTTTCTCTCTTATTGAATATATGTTTTGCATAGATACGCATTTCAGGTTAAGATCTCATTAATGTAAGTAATGGCATTCGTGCTAGAGATTGGATTACGCTGTTTGTTTTAGAAATAGGAAGTAAAAAATGTCGTGAAAAAATGTATTTGAGTAGAAAATTAGCATGTGTTTTGGAATACAGACATGCTGGTTTTAATATTTTACATCCAAATACTGTGCAGAATACAGTAAAATATGCAAAACCATTTCATATTCTCAACTTTTCATTATAGTTTAAATTGAAGCTTGCACTATTAATTCTTTTTTCTTTTATGTTTTCAAAGGAACTGGAAGAGCTCCGAAAGCAGGGTGAAATTTTACCACAGCTCATGTCAGAATGTGAATCTGTATCTCAACAATTACAGGTACAGTTAGCAATGAAATTAATTTTAAAATAATTGATACATTTACTATTTTTTCTCACAACTATATGCTTTTCGCTATTCAGACCTCAGCGTTTGAAGGCAAAAGAGCTTCAGTTTGTATAAACAAAAAATGCTAATTACATACAAAGTACAGTGTGCCCTTCTTAGCCCAGGGGTAATTAAATAGCTCCATTTCTTTGCCTTGCTGTTTGCAAAAAATGTTTTGCCTGGGATCGTGTTTCATCTGTCTCCTGCAGATTCCAGGCTATCCTGTATCCCATATTCCTGCTGCTCTGGGCTTGTGGAGCCGCAGCACAGCCGTGTGTGTTGAGCGGCACTCCCAGATGCTGCAGTGGCACCAGGGAAGGGCTTGGGTTGGGTTTGGTTTTTTGAAAGAAACCACGAGGGGAAAAAGTTGGCCTGAGGATGCATTTATATGCTGCATCATTCCTTCCCAGCAGCCCATGGCTCGCTGTGCCTCGGGTTTGCACATGTGGCTCCTCTGCTGGGAGGCGCGTGCTCAGACTGGAGCAAACTGGGCTGCGGGAGCCCTGCCCCAGCCAGCGCCTGGGCTTTGGGCACCACTTGTTCAAGTCAGGGCTTGTGTCATGCAGTGAATTAATACGTGAAGAGAGAACAGATATAAGCAGTCTCATCACTTCAGTAAAATCCGATCAATCAAATACGCTGTCACTCTGATAATCTCAATGATCTAAAATCTTTTAGAAGGCTGCTGAGGAGCGCAGAAGCTGAAACTGGTTACAATATTTTGTTTGATTCAGTATGGTAAAGTGGGTATGTTCATCTATGGCTTTTGGTGAGAATAAGCATGTGCTTACAGGCATGAAGTGGAGAACAATAGCCAGAAGTGCTGATGAGAGGGGGAAATAGGAGAATGAACTGCAGCAAGGAAAGTGTTATATGGCTGTCCCATTCCTTGCCTGAGTGCTCATGCAAAGTGGAACTTTAAGAAAATACCAATAAATCCAAAAGTGCTGAACAAAGCAATATTACTCTTCAGGCGGTATTTTCTAAGCTTGTTTTTTAAGGTTAAACCACCATAGATAATTCTGGATGTAATTGGTGGCACAGTGTCAAGTTCTGCAACTGTAGCAATGACAGAAATATATGCACAGTGCATGATTTAAATCCAGCTGAATTTGAAGATATCAACCAAATGACAAAATCTGATGCAAAGCATCTTTTCCAGTTAATCTGTGTCCTTTCCTGCGTGGGCTTTCTTTCCTTTTCATCTGACTAGCACACATCACTTGCTCTCAGAGGTGCTTGTGTTAATCGGTTTGTAGAAGTCAAAGCAAGCTATTACAGGCCAGCTGCCATTTGTTGCTTTACCCTGTTAAACGCTGTTCATCCTTCTCCTCTATGGTTCATCTTATTGTCTCTTTTGTCTTTAAGGCTGCTGAGAAAAAGAACAAAGATCTTGAAGAGAAAGTCAGAACGCTAAGGACAGAAGTCGAAGAGAGCAAACATAGGCAGACCAACCTTAAAACTGAATTAAAGAATTTTTTAGATGTACTAGATGGGAAGATAGATGAATTACATGATTTCCGACAAGGACTGTCTAAACTTGGGATTGACAATTAGATGGCAATAGATTATTATTATTTTTTTTTTTGTAATCTAGGGTCTGGATGTTTGATGTTTTATTGATCCCAAACGTGTGTTTTAAAAAAATATAACTAGAATGTTCCACTTCTTTGAAATGGTTTTGTACATAGAGGCTGAAAATTTGCTGGGGGGGGGCTGGGTGGGATTTTTTTTCATTTGTTT
>WUAM01000431.1:107527931-107601357 GCA_024336885.1 Actenoides hombroni | reverse complement strand
GGTGTGTGAGGCGGTGGGGGGTGGTGGGGGGTGGGGGGGGGGGGGGGGGGGGGGGGGGGGGGGGGGGGGGGGAAAGGGGGGGGGGGGTGGAGGAGGTGGTGGTGGTGAAGATGGAGAGACCATCAATCCCTCACTGTGCTTTTGTTGCTCTGTGTCACCATCACTAACGGAATTCTGGACAGGGATGTCTGTTGTGGCATTCTGATGAGAAGCTTTTGATTCTTCAGCTTCTACCAGCAGTATGCTCTTTGGCTGCTCTGGAGCTGTCCTTGCACTCAACAAAGGTGGAGGGGACAGAACTGCAGCCTGCTGAGCAATGCTTCGTGGCAACCTGGGACTGAGAGGCTGGGGACGAGATGTTTTCAGAACAACACGAGCTGGACACTTCTGAAAAACAAATTGTAAGGCAGGAGGTCACATCCCCTTGGACTAGCCAAAACATCAACCCCAAAGAGACAACAAGCCACAGAGTACAGACCTGTCCCACTCACCCATTCACAGAGAAAACTCAACCCTGAACAGAATTAAATGATTATCAAGGTATTGCTTTCAAAGCCATTTCCTCACTTCTATTCTTTGCAACGGGTCCTGCACCTAGAAACCTGCACCTTAGTGGATTTAACCCTCTTGATTCATTACACGCAATCCTATCTTAGGCTATCCAAATGGTTGTCTCTGATTTGGACTGTGCTCACAAATGAGCTATGGCTACTTTCTGACACTGTGTTTTGACATCATTTAGGACTTACTGTAGTTCACAGTACTTGCCTCCCTGAATGTTTTCAGCCTCTCCAGTGTTTTCTGACGTTCCTGGCTTATCCAAGCTTTTTTCTTTTTCTCCTCTTCTTTTTGCTTGTCTCTCTTCTGCATTAAAACACAAGTAAGCAAGCCTTAGTGTATGAAAACAAGCAGCTGCCAGGTTCTCCAAGGCTGCTATTCAGTACTCACTATCTGTATGCTGTGATGCTGCTGGAAGCGTTTTTTGCTCTCTTCTGCCTGTTGCAGCCTCTGCCGACGGCTTGCTTCACACTGATCCTGGTAAAGAGCAAAATCCATACAACCCTTGGTTAGTTCCCTTTCACTGTGCACCATCTGTGCCATTAACTCCAGTGCACAAGCCACTAAACAACGACCAAGGCTGAGTGCTTGGCCGTGCCAAGAAGGATGGCTAAGCTCAACTAGTGGCAGATGTGAGACCCTGAAGGTGAGGTCTGTGGGATTCCTTCACGGCTAAAACCAGTGGGATCTTTTGTTCTCCTAATCAGTCATTGGGTTATTCATGCTGCAGAGGAAATATATCAAGATCCAAACTGATCCCTGTCTTACACTTAGGTTAAAAAAGAGATAAGGAAGGGGGAAAAAACCCAAACAAACCAGAAGCAAGTTCTGAAGAAATTTCACCCAGGTACCAGCCGGAGGTAAAGGGTGCAAAGACATAAGGGAAGATGATGAGAGAGAAGCTGGCAGGGCATTACAAACGCACAAGGCTACCTTCCCCCCGTCCCTTATCTGCCATAGCTCCCAAGTACTAAAGCCAAGGAAGCAAAGGTACAGGAAGCACAAGGACTGCCTGACAGAGGTACCTCCGTTAGTGACAGCGTGCCGCAGAGAAGCTGCAGGCTGCAGGGTTTTCTCTGGGAGTCGCTATTTGTCACTGCACAGGGGGGGATTATCCACATGGCTGGGTAAGCATTTGCAAATCATCTGGCGTGTGCCTTTAGTGTTACATAACCAAGAGACAGCAATTAAGCGAATGAAAACAGAAGCAAAGGAAGTGTCTGCTGAGGAAGCGGCTGCAAGCGAGAGACAGTAACGGCTCACAAAACGTTTCCACTGTCATTCCCATGTTGTCCAGGCTAATGAGGGGTAAAAGGCCAGACAGGCCGGAGCTTAAACTCTGCTCTCTGCCTCAGCAGGCCTGTGCAGGTGTACAGCAAGCTCAGCTCACTGGGAAGGTTCATGAGAGTCAAATGTGATCTCACTTGTGTCTTCCTAGTGTTCTGCTCTGAACAGGAAACAAAGGAAAAAAACTGCCCTTTGCACAGCACTGAGAGGCTGGAGAGGCAGTTCCAACAGTTAAATTTTCCCTTCCCTCCCATCCAAAGGTAAAGTAGCACCGTGTGGATTGTTCTGTCACTGCAGCTTCCTTCACTGCAGGCCAGGTTTCCTCCTGTACTGCAGCTGCTTTGTAAAAGGCTGCCAGGGCAAAGCTCCAGCTGGCCACAGCAGGGCTCTGGTGAGGTACCAGCAGATAGGGAAACACCTCCTAAGTCACCCTGTAAGTCTGTGCTCTCTTATTAAGCTAGAGAGGCACCTGCACCACACAGTGGAGTGTAAAGCTGGCTTAAAATCGCATTGCCCCTCTTTCTGTTCGGAGACCTTGGCATGTATCATCTCGTACGCTCCACCCAAAGCTTCCCTAGTTGTTTCCTGTCCATCCCTCGTGAGTCAAGACATCAGCTAAAGAAAATGCACATCTCCAGGACTGCATTTACTTTTTTGTTCCTGAGGTAGGCTCTCCTCGCACAGACAGTCCCACGCTTTGTCTCCAACTGCTTAGTCTTCTGCCTCAGCATCGTCATTTCTGACAAGTTAGCGTAATGTTGTCCCATTGTCTGTTCAATGACCTTGAGCTCCTCAGGATTTTCACATGTATCATAGTAAACAACTTCATCCTGTTTCTCTAAAAAGGCATTTGGCATTTTTTTAAAAACCCAAAAATTGCCACAGTTATTTAAACATTTAAAGAACTAATGACATTTCAAAAGCCACTGAAGGCAGTGTGTTAGTTATTAAAAGTGTAATGCTCCAGAGCTGAGCTTGGTCCTTCAAAGTCTTACACAAGCATGTCACGTTACTCACACTGGTGCTTTGCAGGCTCAAATTTATGCTGTTAGCATTTGTTGTTATTTAGCTTCCTCTTTCAAATGTTTCCCTGTGCTTTAACTCGAACCTTCACCAACTGGTTTTCTTGGAAACTTGAAGACTGTTCTAGTCAACACTGAGTGACTTAATCTACTATTTACCAGGTTTTACTTATGCAACAAGCAGGAGCAATGTTTATTTCACAGTGTACACAGTACTAGAGAACTCATAAGCACAAACAAGCACAAGAAATACTGGTGCCTAATTTGGTCACAACTGTGTTACAAAGAGACACTTAAACTGGAATATAGCAGGACTCAAGTACTGTCTAGCTATAATCACCTCTTTTTGTCATTACAGGATGCATTTTGTAATTTCTGCATGTTACATCACAAAAGATTTGTGCTGAATTTCAGGACCCATTTCAGCAGGTCATGATATCCACGGTTTCTATGCATAAATCTTCTAACCACGAGAGCAGTTAAGTATTTTCCATCTAAGTTATTCCATATGCTAAATCAGTGCATGCACACATCACAGATGCTGTCAAGATGAGCTACCAGTGTGGCTTTTTTTTTTTTTTTTTTAACACTTGTGTTATCAAATTAGGGTCTAATTAGTCAGAAGACAAAATATCAGATGGTGCCACAGCATCAATGTTTTCCACTGATGCTTTCTACTACTGAGACCTGAGCTATGATAATCATCCTTTTTTTTCAAGTGAAAGCAGAGCAGGCTGTATCACTCCTGTGTTTTGAATATGTGCTTAAATATTTGGTTTCTCTTACCTTTAATCTGCCTCCTTAAAGTGTCCAACTGTACAATAAGCAGCATCTCTTCATGTTTCAATACTTCAAGCTGTACATTATATAATTCCAGCTGTGCTTCGTAATACTGTATTTCCAGCTCCTCCACTACACTTAAGTTCTCCTCTTGTTCACTGAGATTCTCCATCTGGAAAGCCCCAAATAGAAAATAACAAGCATTAATAGTATGCACACATTTCAAAGGTTAGTATCACAAATGCTGATGTGACACTTGACCTGCAAAAGCACATAACTCAGCCTTTGCCAAGTGTCCTCACATGCACAGGAGCAATCTTAACAAACTGGAGACGCGCATTTCTCCACAGCTTAAAACCATCTTGAAAACCTAAGCTGTTTCAACAGGCAAAGACTTTGAAAGACTACTCCCATGACCACTTCAGCAGGTTTTGATCAGCCCTTCACAAAACACTGACAGAAAAGGATTTTCAAAGTCTTACGTTTTTCTGAATGACAGCTCTCTTCTGTTTCAGGCACAACTCTCTCGCCCTCAAATGCTGAAGTGTTTCTTTAGCTAACATACATTTCAGGTTTTCTAGTCGTGGCAAAGCTGATGCCCAGGTGGTTCTACCAAATCTTTCCTGATCTTGTTCCATCTGTTTGTGCATTGCTGCAGATTAAAACATTGCAATAAGATATGAGAAATGCAGAGTACTAATAGCCTTGTGTGTTTCTACTGTAGCTGCAGTACTAAAACGTCGTTGAACAGTTTCTGAAGCTTCTTTAGAAATCACAAGACTAAAATGTTGAATTTATGATTTTATATATGTAAGTAAAATACTTCATTGTTCCACGGAAGCGTGCCTTAATGGTTACACTGCAATCCACTTGGTTAACATGCTGAAATCCTTGAAGCTCATATATCAAGTATTAAAAGAGGTTTGCAGCCGTAAGTCTCAGGCCTCAATGTCTGTGTGCAAACCAAATACAAGTTGTAAACCAAACTGTTTAAAAGATATAAATCTTCAGTGAATAAAATGCTTCTTTCTTAAGATGGACACTCATCCTAACTTCAGGGTTTGCAGAGAAAAATCAGCAAAGAGCAGCTCTCAGTCCCTTTAGTCAAGGATTTACGGAACCGTTTGTGTAAATCATTCTGATTACCTGCCAGAGCCTTTACAGTTTCCTTAAAGTAGTTCACAGTGATATCCTGAATGGAGCACACAGCATTCTCAGCTCGCTTAGTCCATTCTTCAGCATCTTTCTGCAAAGCAGATACTCTTTTAGGCCCCAAATTGTCATACTGCAAAGATTTCTGCAAGGAGATAAAAATCTGTTACCAGCTCATTACCACAGTGGTGCAGCCCACACTATGCCATACTCAGATTTCTAGCAAGGCAGAGCATGGTGGCAAACATGACCTTCCCCTTCACCTGTCACAAAGTGAATCACTACTCACACCTATGTATTGCCTTGTTCCTTATTCTCTAGGCTAATTCAGAACCTTTGTTTCCCAGTCATGACTTCATGCTTAACTTCGGATCAATTTATTTCTTAAAATATTTTTAAAGTATCATCTTAAAAATCACGTCCAACACAAGTGTTTTTAGTTGTTACTAAAAGTAATTCAAAACCACTCTTCTACGTGCAATGTTCCCTTCTATTTTTCCCCACGTGTTGACAGCACATCGCACTGTCAGGTTCTCCACTTTGGCAGTTCTCTCACACAGGAACAGGGATATAAAGAAGAAACATAAGAGAGTATTTTCAAGTCCACAAAGTGTATATGGGTGCAAGACTAGTATTCAAACATTTCTTTTAAAGATTTCAAATGAGCCTACATATTCCTTAGAGGTTTGTTTGGGTTTTTTTATAGAGAAACATACTTTCTGTTTTATCCATTCCAATTTTCACTTTAATTTCCAGTACAGCATACTGGACATTTTATCTTCACATATTTAGACCTTCAGCATCCAAGAACCTTAATCTAAACTTAAAACTATTTTGCTCTTTTCAAGAACACAAACACTCACTTTACTTTTAACAGACTACTTAAGGTTAGATCAAAACAGCAGAAGGCTGTCTTTTCCAGGGGCATCATAACTCTCAGTATGTGCTTCCAGTTTTAAGATGCACACAAAATCAAATGAATGCAGTAACAACAGACATGTTTTAATCTGTAGCAGGTTGTAGCAGTGATAGAAAACTGGTTTGTGTGGTATGTTCTCCTCTTCCTTCTGTTCTACATCCACAGCTGAGTTAATATGGTGGACCAGCATTGCTGGGGGATGGCATTCTCGATGTCACAAACTAATCCCACTGAATGCAGCAGGACGAAGGCTACGTGGATCTCTGTAAATTCAGCCTATCAGAGAATAAACCCCAAAGAGGTGAAGCTTGGGGATGTTTTCCTTTTAATTCCACAAAACAGAGGAAAACACTAGTGGGAAGACAGCTGCAGTTCTATTCAAGCCAATACCATGGACTCTGAGATCCTCTGAGAGTGGTTCTGTCCTAACTGAATTTCTCAGTCACATTTGGTGGCTTGGCAGGGGAAAAAAAAAAATAAAGTAGGTAGACAGAAGTAGGGAATGTTAAGTGATTCGAGTCCAAACTGCTCCGAGAGGAGCTGATGCCCCAGTATTACAACTTGGCCTTTCACTTTGTAAAGGCAGACCTACCAGGATTTCCAGTTTGTAGAGTGTTGCCAGCTCTCGCATGTCTCTGAACGGCTGCAGCAAATACTGGTAGAACTGTGTTGCCATGGTAACCAAATCCTGATAAGCTTCGTCTTCTTCTTCATAAACCTTCATCAAAGCCACCATTGTGTCAGCATTTTTATGCTGCTGAAGAACCTAGTGGGATAAAAGGTAAATCAGAGTTAGCTGCTTTGCCTTCGTGTGCGCTGGCTGCTGACAAGCTGAGGTGGACAGGACCTGCCGTTCGCCATCTGATGAAGAGGCAGCACTGCAGGGGTACACCAGGCACTCAGCAGCCACCCCTAGCTGGAAACATCTTTAACATCACACTGTTACAAGCACTCATTGCTGCACACTGCAATGGGAAACTTGCAAGGAGTGTCACACCTAGGGCTTCCACCACAGAAACTCGAATAGCTGTGTGCAGATGACTTGGTCGCTGCTTTTTATAAACACAAATGGGAAACTGGGAAGTCTGTGTACTGGAAGGACAAGAAAAGTAGTCTTAAACTAGTTCTTGCATTGCTTCCACAATTACTAAACACCTACTAGTATGAAATTCATTTCTGCATCCGGAATTTCTGGCTTAGGGCATAGAAAAATCAGATTGCCATTTCAAAATAGGAATTCAGAAATAGATTTCTACCCCGATATACCTCATGGTTACATTCCTTTAACATTTGTACAGTTTAGAATAGTTTGTTCTAATCTCAGTTCTAGCGATGTTACACTTTGGAACTTGCAAGTCTTCCATGGAAAAAATGCCTTTTTGATACAGCAGTCCTTATTTAAGGCCTTTATTTGCTTCTGTGACAAAATATGAAGCTGGAACCTTCCCCTCGATGGAATTCTTTTACTGGCACCAAAGTTTCAAAGATTTTTCTTTGACAGCAGCTAGCAGACCCCGTGGTGTGCCCTACATGCCAGGACAGAGTGAGCCAGCTGAGAGAACATAGCTACCTATGACTGAGAAACAGTTCCCAGAAGGGCAGTGTTTGCTCCACAGCTCCGTAAGGAGGGAAGGGAACAGCGGGTATTTGGTGCTACAACAGTGAGAAAAAAAGCATTAGAAACGTAACCTTGACTCTGTTGCAAAGGAAAAGCACTGAAATTGCACCATCACCTTTGCTCTTGCCAGCTGAGTTTGGGTAAGACAGCAGGAGCAAAGTTCCCAGCTGTGGAGGTGTTTCCCCAGGGAAAATCTGTGGAAGTCAGCTCAGAGGCACTTCCTACCCATCCTCCCTCCAGGCCCAGCACAGGCAGGACAGGGGAGGGGAACAAGATTTCTGACAATCCCCAAAACCCCCCTGCCCCTCAGCCTTCCCCAGGATCTGATTGCAGCTCAGACAGGGTCTGCAACAGGCCCACATGCAACAATTTAAGGGTCTGCTTCTACCCCCACTATGGAAGCCAAATAGAAACAAAACAGTTCACTTTCTGGTTCTCACACTCAAAGGCAGAAGCAAGAGTCATGCTGCTCCTGGAGAATGTTTATGAGTAGAGGGGAAGTACTAGTAAAATTTTAAAGTCAACTCATGAGACAATTATTCATTACAAGGTTTTATGGGATTTTTTTGAGGGGGCAATATTTTGTCCATTCTAAGGTAAAATCCTTGCTTTCACACAATCTGATGTTACTTACATAGAATTATGGTTTGCCATCAACCCAACTGGTTCCTCTGTTTTTTACAGCAGGATTTACACAACACTACTCTCCTCCATCTTGTACCAGTATCTTCTGCATTCTTCAGAATTAGTTTCCTGGCCCAGAGGATGAAGTATTTGAGAAGGACATGGATGTAAAAAGGGAAGAGGATGCTCCAATACATAAGGCTAGTTTAGGGTCAGAAGAGGTGGCTTTTATTTCTTGAATTCCATGTAACTTGGTCTAGATGGCAATATCATGAATTTATGTCCCTGTTAGGCTTGCAAATACAACACCACTCCATCGTATGTGTAGTCATATGTAAAATGTAGTTGGAAATAGCAGCATGACTGGCACCGAGTTAACCCCCAAATGTCACACTGCCACAGGGCTGTACATGCTTGTGCTGCTTACAGAGGAGCACGGTGGCTTGAATGTATTTCTAACTGGGCTGTGAGCTGTGGCAGTCAGTTCCAGAAACCACAGCTTTTGTATGCAACACCATACATGAAGTTTATGTAAACTCCAGTTGTCTTTTTAAAAGTGTCTTTCTGACACAGTAATGTTGTTACAGCTGTTAATTAGTGAAACAGGAAACAGAAGACTAAAGCCAACTGTCTTAACCTTCCTCCAAAGCAGGATCATTTTCATAAAACACCTTTCAGCTTATTTTGCCAGGAAACAGACTGCAAACAGATACTGCAAGAGAACTGGAAGCTCAGCAGTGCGTTGCTGCCGAAGTACCTGTAACTGCTGTTTAAACACACCTATGTCCTAATTGCAACCATGTTATTAGATACCATTCTTTAAACTCATACTTACTATAAGGGAAAGGAAAAGAAAAAATAAATCCAGAAACACCTATCAGGAAGAAATGGGCACTAAAGGGGAAAAGGTCTAATATTATCTCATATAATCATTAGGTCAGAAACTGACACTTGAAAAAAGCTAACAGTTTCTTTTGACTACAAATGATCTATTTGGCATAGGTCTGTGCCTAAGCTTGGTTTTGATAAAAAACCTAAGAATCCCCCAGCTAAAGCATTACTGCAAACAGGCAGTCTGAGACGCTCACAGGGAGCGCAGAAAATTAGAGCACAACTGTACTCTCCTTTTTGGTCACCATTTCACCCATTGCACAACACTGCTGGGTATTTTTAGCAATGTATTTTTGTAGGAATGCTTGCAGCTGAATTAAGCACCCCAATGCCTTATACTGGCCACCCACCTGGAGCTGGCTTATTCCCCACTTAATGAAGTGGCACTTATAAAGACTGATGACTTATCAGGAAAGTTGACTTAGCCATTTTTGGACAATCAAATGTGTGTTTGTGTAAGCACTAATTTAAACACTGGACAATTCTATGAGCGACTTGGTCGCTCTTGCTCACACTGCCCAAATGCGAGCCTGACATGAGTGGCTACAGCTCTTGCAGCAGAAGCTGCCAGCCTCACGCACGCAACTCCCAGGTGAGCTAGAGGTGCTACCGCTGAGGCTCAGGCAGGTGTACCTGCGAGCACGGGGCAGCGAAGGCGATCCTGCCGAAGGGCCTGCAGGGAGAGCTGGGGAGGGTGGTCCCTGCAGCACTCCCAACCCTCCCGGACAACTTTCAGGCCGCCGCGCTCCCTCAGGCAGGCCCAGGCCCAGGCCAGGCCAGGCGTGCCCGCCGGTCCCCTCACCCAGCGGGGCTGGCCCAAGCCACCGGCCCCCTCAGGCCCCGACGGCGCTGTGGGGAGGCCCCTCCGCCCCCCCTCGCCCAGCCCCGGGGCCCGTACCAGCCGCAAGTCCTCCTTGGCCCGGGCCAGGTGGCCGCGCAGGGCCCTCCCGCGGAGCTCGTGGAGACTCTCGAAGTAGTCGTCGTCGCGGCGGCGGTCGTCGGCGAAGAGAGCGTCCAGCACTACGCGGCCGCCGCAGAGCTCCAGGGCCCAGCCCAGGTAGAGCTCCAGCTCCCGGCACAGCTCCTGCACCTCGGCCTCGTCCGGCGTCGCGCCGCCGGGGAACAGCACGGCCCAGAGCCCGGCGGCGGCTGGGGCGCCGGGCAGCGCGGGAGGCAGCGCGGGGAAAGCGGGCTCCAGGCGCGGGCAGACGGCCGCCAGCTGCCGATGGACTCCGCGCAGGGCCGGCGCCGAGAAGAGGCCGGCCCAGCTCTGCGGGGCCTGCGCCGCCGCCTCCGCCCGGCCGTGGCAGGTCACGGCGAACGCGCCCTCCACGCCGTTCCAGCCCACGAGGAAGCGGAGCCGCGGCGGCGGCTGAGGGTCGGTGAAGGCGGTGTCGCGCACGGCCACCCACCCCTCCAGGCTGTCGGGCTGCGGCTCCATGGTGGGGGAGGCCGCGCGGCCCCCGCGCCCGCGGAGCGAAACAGAAACCGCTCGGCCTGAAAGGCGCCGCGCGCACCCGGCCAGGGGGCGGGGCCCGCGCCACGCGTCACCGGCAGCTCGCGGAGCCATTGGCCGGCGTCGGCCGGGGGCGGGGCCTGGGCGGGGCGCGCGGCCCTGACGCAGCTGCCGCGGGAGGGGAGGGGCAGGGCAGGGCGGGGCGGTGCTCTGAGGGAAGGTGCCGCTCTCTCTGCGGGCGGCCGCGGGCAGGGTGCCCGGGGCAGCGCGGGAAGCAGCAGAGCCGTTGCCTGGGTTTGGGCCGCTGAGAGCTCTGGCGGAGCTGCCGTTCCCGTGGGCCCGGCGAAACCGCACGGAGCCTTCCCGGCTCCCAAGGCATCCGGAACCCCGCGCTTTAAAATGGAGCTGCGCGCTCCGTGCCCCAGCGCCGGAGCGCGGGTGGCCCCAGAGCCGGCCGGCCCAGGGGCCGCGGCCACGAACCGCCTTGTAGTCGCCTGCTGCTTGTCCTTAAAACTTAATCCTAAGGGTGTCATGCTTACTCTGCGGCCTAAATGCAGCCTCACGGGCCTCTGAGGGAAGCAGAGAGCAACGGGGCTTTTATACAGCACCTACCGCTTCTGCAGGGCTTGTGTGCAAGGCTGGGTTTAATTCACAGTAGACAGAACGATATGTTCTGTTATTCCAAAGTAAAGCTGACGCTACTCATTTTGCAATGAATCAAGGCCTGCAAGATAGTGTAGCCCGACAGTATAAGGGCAAAAAAAAAAAAGTTCTGGTTTGAAAAATTAATAAAATCTGTCTGACAGCATAATCGCTAACGTTCCAGCAAAGGCTACGTCGTTCATGTGAAAACATTTCTGCTCTGATCTTACATGTGGTAGAGGCACTGTCAGCAGTAATGACATCATGACCGCATGGGTAATTAACTTGTAATTCCGTACCGAAACAGCAAACGTTTGCACTGCTAGAAACGAGGAAATCGCACCGAGTTTAATTGGAAAAGGAGGAAAAAGCAGAGCTGTGTCACCATCGAATAGACGTTTCCCCTTGCGCTGTCCCCTGAGCTCAACACACACATAATGCAGCATACACATACATAATGCAGCATACACATACATAATGCAGCATACACATACATAATGCAGCGTACTCAAAAGTGCTGAAAAATCTCTCACCAGCGAGGCTGGCTTGGTAGCACCTTTATAAGCAGAACGTTTATGTGTGCTGGACAACTGTGGGTTTGAGTGGATACGTAAAGCTCACGTGCTACAGTAACCACGATCATCAGTGGCAATACACAGCCTGGTTTCTATCAGGTGAACCACTACTAAGCACAAACCAAAGGGACACATTCCCATGCAAAGCCTCCCCAGCTGGGCCATTGGCCACTTCCTGCACTATGATTAGCTTTCCAGAGGTCCAGCACACACACAAAGGGTGGAGGGTGGGGATGTACTATAATGTGTATGCAACATTATGATTTCTGATTATTTTTTTTCTAAATTCTGAATGTTAATATTTTTTTTCTACACCTTGATCTTGATTCCAGCTCAACCCCAGAGTAAAGCTTCTGATAATTTAGTAGAGAGGAGGACTTTGTCATTAAATGTTTGCAAAGATCAGAAGAGACACTTCCCTTTAGTTGTGCAGCAGTGCTGTAAGCACGTGTCCCGTCATTTGAGCTCATTTGTGTGGGATGCACATTCTGGGTACCCATCCCACACACAAAACCCTGCCTAGCAGCACAGCCTTAGAAATCACACCTGGAGTCAATGTCTGCACCCTGCAGGGTTTGTTAACACCCCCCCAGAAAGGGAAAGGGTGCTCTGGCTTTAGTGAGGGCTCCTTAGAATTGTTCCAAGTATTTCAGATCCAGGAACCAACCTTCAGCACCTTTTCTCAGTGTATGACATTCAAGTGACGCTGGTGACACTCAAGTAGCACGCTGCTGAAGGGCAGCTGGGGCACATCTATATTTGTTCCATTGCTCATTGCTGGCGTGTCCCTGTCTGAGCAAAGAGGCGGTCTAGGGTTACAGCAATAAGTCTTCCAACTGCAGTCGTAGGAAAGTGGCAGGGAATTGCTTTCGTGTGAATTCATTTTCACTAGGGGAAATAAATGTGAAGTTTGATGCCATCTGAGCTATCAGAAGAATTTATGACGTCTTAAGATAGAAGGCAAGTTTGTAGGTAGTAAAATTCTTTGTTATATATTTTTGATAATTGATGGTCATGGACTTAAACATTCTTCACTGTAATTGTATCTGTGCCTGTAAACGGAGCAAACACTGAGCAATCATCTGAAAATCTTATTTAGGCATCAGGGTTCCAGACAAGCTTAATTATGCTCATTGTAATTTATGCAATTTAATTTTATTTTGGTAGGAAAAATACTTGTTAATTCACTTTTCTAGATAGTAGTAGCTTCTAAAGCAAGCCTTATTGTTATACTTATGGGGGAAAAAGTCTTTGTGGGAGCCGGACAACATTTTCTGGTATGTGTCAAGACCTTTTCTCTGTTTAACATGTTAGAATTTGCATGATTTATTTTATTGCCTTTAGCATAAGTAGTATTTCTGCCTAACTTCAGTGGTTTTGTCTGTAGTAAGATATTGCTGGCTGTAGAATCCACACCCATGCCTGCAGTGCTAGAAGACAAACGGTGAACTTCTGCGTGTGTTTTCTTACAGATCCGGTAGGCTGGATGTCCTGGTTTGACAGTTCCAGTCAATGACTGGTTTTCAATGACTGTTTTCAGTCATTGATAAAACCAGAGAATGGGAAGTTTCTTAGCATTTTTGACCAGTTCAAGAAGCTGCTTTCTAATAAGTCACTGTGTTGACTTTGTTAGCTAAGTAATCCTCAGGAATATTTGTAAAATATTGATGAAATAAATTTGAGGTAATAGCAAATACCTGAAACCACAAAGATCATAAAAAGTAGTTTGAATGCAAAGTTTATGTGAAAGCTTCTGCAGAAGCTCTGGTAACCTTGATGTCTGACTGACCTTTTGGCTTTTTTTCTGTAAGAAAGTGGGTTTAAAGCATTCATATTCTTCACTTAGCTAGGACTAAATGTAACTGCAGGTTCATTAATATTAAGATGAAATCTTTCCATGGACTCTTTTGATTGTAGTAGTAAACTGCTGATAAAATTGACCCGAGTAGTTTTGTAGACATGATTTTGTCCATGCTGGTGAACAGTGGAGGGCTGTGGGGACATTTCAGCTCTGACACAGCAATGTCTCTGCACTAGCATTATTTCATGTGCTGTTGTTAATAAAGGCTGGTTGGAAAGAGTGGGCTTGGGGAGTCAGTGTTAAAATTGCCTTTGAACCTTTAATGTTGTCCCACATGCGTCTGGTTTATCACACAGCTTTGCATTTCACACACACGTGCTCTTTTCACACCTCCCTCAGTGCACAGAATGGACAAAGTGTGCAAGCTCCAGGTTCAGAGTGGACTTCTCTCAGTTCAGAAGTCAATGGTTGCTTCCTAGTTACTGTATGCTTTATCATGGAGATCATCATTGATCTGATTTCTGAGTTTCACTTACATTAAAATATATATTTCCAGACCCTGAGAACCTCAAAGGGTGGTATTTCCCCCTGTTTTCTAGAAAGGACCTGAGACTTGGATTGAGAATAATGTTGAAAGAAGCCTCAAGTTTCAGTATCAAGAATGGCTGGCTACTTGAAAAACCCAGAACAGCATTTTCTGTGGCATTTACCATTGTGTTACATGGCATCAGTGACCACAAGAGAGGGTATCCTACAGCACACCTGACTGACAGTTCAGAAAGAGCACTTGTCAGCAGCTGAAGGGTGAGCAAACTTCAAACTAGGCCATCTCCAATTGCACAGAACAGCACTGAGTATGCCTGAAGCACAATCAGTGTTGAGCTGAGGACAGGACTACTCCACAGTTTGGAAACCAGGCATCAGGGTCATAGATGAGACACTCAGAAAACAGGATGCATACCAGAAACAGCTCTCTACTGTGCTTTGCACAGAGCTGAGAAAAAACCAATCTTTCCATGGCATCACTTCAGAAGCTTCACTTCCCATGTGAAACTACGGGCTTTGATCTTTCCCATGCCTACCTCCCGGCCCCAAGCAGTCTTCAGACAAACCTGTTCCGTCTATTAAGCAAGAAAAACTCATGCTTGATATCTAAGTGTATAGCTAAGGATCTTTCTTCTCTTTTACAGGATTGAGAGTCTCAAAAGCCTCACTGAGGATACCAATGTCTTCCAGATCTGGCAGCGCAAGAGTGTATGAAACTAGTAACCATTCGCTTGGTCGTTCAGCTTCCTCGCCAGTCCAGGAGTCTAGTGAGACTGAAGCTGAAGGCTTGATATTTTATCACATGGATCTTTATGGATCAAAGGAGAGGTTTGATATATTTCCTGAAGAGTTATCTGGTCAAGGAGACAGATCTTGGGGGGATACAAGAAGGGAATCTGCATTGAGTAATGAAAAATTTCAGCACTCAAAAGAAGCTGGATATGACTTGGAAAAGGAGGTTGCAGAGTTGGCTAAGATGTATGGAATTGATGAGGATAGAGAAAAGGAGCTTGAGCTTCTTGGAGGACATCTGGATACAGTGGAGAGCAGATGGCCACCTGCTCGCACACGAAAGGCAGGATCACAAAGCTCTGTATTTAATGCATCAAAAAGCAGCTCTCCAGTGAAGGATCCAAGTCAAAGCACAAAGCAACAGGGACTTCCTGGCGAGGCTTCTCAAGATGAAGATCAGAGCAAAGCCAGAGCAGAGGATGAGGCTGAGAGCCACATAGGCTCCAGAGAGGGGCTTATCAGTGGCAGCATGTCAGATGAGTGGAACAGTCAGGCTGTCAGTGAGGAGGAGGAAGCAGCAGATGTTTTTTGTTCTACCTGCAAGATACCAATCCGAGCTTTTGACAAACTGTTTGGTGAACACAAGGATCATGAGGTGGCTCAGCTCCCCAGTGCTGTGGAAAGTGAAAAGGTAAGAGTAATTCAAGTGTGTTGTGGTGCCTCTAAAAGAGCGTTCAAACATGCTGAGAATGACCCTGGGTGTTTTGGTAGGAGGAGATTCATAAAAACATGTGCAAGTTGGAAGAGCAGATTGCTCAGATGGAAAACTTTGCCAGTCACTTGGAAGAAATCTTCATCACTGTAGAGGTAAGGCATTTTTTGGGGGGCTAACTTTGTAGTACTGAGGATAAAACAGTTTTCACAGTCAGTGTTCAGTAGTTAACCCCTTGGGTTCACACAGTTTCATTCACAGAAGTGCCAGATAACAGGCAAACCCTTGGACTGGCTGCATCAAGCTACAGTACTTCCAGGGTTGTGCTCGTGCTTGCCTGATGTCAAGTAGGCCCCAGGGGAAGGAGCCCAGCTGGCAGCACATCAAACCGAAGCAGCAACTCAAGGCACCTACTGTCTTTTCTCTGCTGCATGTGGCACAGAAGGACATTGGTGCCTGGGCAGTGGGCAGCTGCTGGCAATAAAGCCTTGCCTGCTCCTTAAATCTTCCTTCCTAATGCTGCCTCCAGCAGCGAGTGAGGATAGCAGCGTTAGCTGCTCAGCTCCCCCCAGCACGAATCCAGTGATCCCACTGGGTTGCCATGGTTTGTCTCATGGAAGGATGTGCTTGACTGTGTTGGTGGAAACACTTGTGAGATTATGGCTGGCATACATACCTAGTTGTGCTCCCTGGGCTTAGGCTGGAGGCAGTTGCCTTGCATGATTGTTTATATTATAATTTCTGATGTTCTTATGTCTGGAAAAAAAATCCAACACTCTCTTGTGCCTCAGCAGGGGTGAATAATTAGGATAAACCCCTAAAAATGCATATTAGTCAAATTACAGCTTCTGTGTACTGGCATTTTAGGAGAATTTTAGACAGATCTGAGTAAGATTTTTCTCTGGCTGACCTATGGATCAGGCCTGATACCAAGGAACAAACCCCCAAATGCCTTGCAGGAAAACTTTGGGAGACAGGAGCAGAACTTCGAGGTGCATTACAATGATGCAGTGCAAGTGCTTGCTCAGAAGTACGAAGAACAGTTGGAGGCACTGGGGGAAGAGAAGAGGCAGAAGCTGGAAGCTTTATATGGGCAGCTGGTCAGTTGTGGGGAACATCTCGACACCTGCAAGGAGCTGACAGACACAACCCAGGAGCTTCTCCTGGAAAACGACAAAGCTGATTTTATGAAGGTAAAGAGCTTTAACTGGCAAGGCCCCTCCTAATTTGCTTTTTGCTGCTTGCAAGCAGTCCCTGACTGGGAAGTCACAAGTGGCTTTTATTGCTAGAGAGCATCTGGTGTGCTGGGTCAAGGGTGCTGTCACCGTTCCAGGTCCTTGGCATGGTGGCATTCACTTACTGGGGCAACACGATGGTGCCAAAATGGAGAAGCAGCAACAGAAGTTTGTAACTTGGATGCTTAATGATTTGTGAGTCTCACTGGGGTTCAGAGAAAAGATACCTCTCTAAAAAGCTTGTCTCGGGAAACTCTGGAAGCACTTAGTGTTCACTGCCTCATGCAAGCTCAGCTGCCTTGCTCTATTCTGGGCTCCCAGCAGGCAGGCTAATGCAACCACTTTGGAAGGTGTTTCTTTTTCTTACTCATTTTGCTCAAAGTTCAGCTGAACAAGAGGCTCCAAACTAAATCTATCAGGAACTCCTGCGAAGTGATGGATGAGTCTCAGCATTGAGAAGGTCTCAAGTTATTTTTCTTTAGCAAGTAGAATAATATTTGGAAAACAATGAGAATTTTCACTGCTAAGAGTGATTGTGCTACTCAGAGTGGTCCTGTGGCTCAGGTGGATGGGAGCATTTCTATAGCCTAGCCACAGTAACTTCTGAACCAAACAGTAAACAAGTCTCCTAGCACCTCCAGTCTGATTCTATGGATCAGCTTGCTGTGTCACTCCAGCCTGCTGAGTTCTTTGCATGAGCTAACTTTTCTCATTCGTCTGCATCTCTGGAATAACCTTATTTTCTCCTTGGCTCAAAGAGTTTTACATCACCCCTAGGAACCATTATTCACCAAGAAGTGAAGAGCTTATGGTCATGAGCTCTCAGCTGCTTCGGTTTCTCCAGGGACTGTGCATCTGTCTTCCAGTAATGTGCACTGCTCAGACTCCCTCCAATGTAGATAATTTCACTAAATTCTTTTTACCAGCTGTTGTTGAGGTTTTTTTGTGAAGGATCTGTTGGCACTTTGGACAACTGAGGAAAGATACAGTCTAGAATCTAGATGTGTAGACTGGTCACTGCCTGATATTGCACATTATCTTACTGTAATTCAGGCAAGATCTGTCCATTTGAATGGACAGTCAGGCATGGCTTTGCTCTCAGAGCTGTGTGAGAGCCAGTGAGTTCACTCTAGGGCAGCATTTGGGACAATTCATGCAAGACCTGTTAGTCAACAGCATGATGCAGTCTGACTCTGTACTAATGCAAAAGATGTATCTTTCCTGTCTTTAACACTCTCTTTTTTTTTTTTCCCTACAGGCAGCAGTAACCATGGTTGAGAGGTAGTATCACAGTCTGGGATTTTGTGTCACATTTCTTTCTGCTAATTGGACCTGGTTTTGGAGACACTTGCTTGTTCTGGACTCTGTTCAGGCACACAGATGTTACCTAAGCTACCAGAGCTATTGAAATCTTTAGTATTTCTGGTTTAAACTGCAGCAGGAAAAGTTGCTCTAAGAAGTTTAACACTCAAAACTAATTTTGAGCCAAGTTAAAAAAACTCAAAAGGAGACTTAGAGCATGAATAAATCACTGTTTTCAGCTTAGTCATAAGGAACTAATTTCAGTGACTGCGAACTGGGATTGCTAAAGATTTTGAAAGAAATGCTCTGGATATAAATCTGACTAAAACTGAGCTCCCTAAATAGATTAGCAACAGTCTTATTTATGCATTAATATAGAGGGGTAGAAAGTCAAGCTGTGGGAGCTCAAAACATACCGAAAGATCTTGGAGTAATTGGAAGGAGTCTTTATGGCACACTGAAATCAATTGCAGAAAATAAACAGTTGACTGTCATTGTTAATGGAAGCACAGAGAAAAGGTGCCCCATTGATTCAAACTCACAACACCTAGAACCATGAGGTCCTGAATTAATAATAGTGTCAAATTCAAAATATGAAGGTCATGGAGCCAATAGCTTGCTTCCCACAGAGGGGTGCTGGGGAGGTCTTGCTCACCTGCTCAGTGGGAGCGCAGTGTGCAGCAGCCAGCTCACCACGTGAGCGGGGCACACAAAACGTGGTCCTCAGTCCCAGCAGCATCCAGCTCTGGTTGGCTTCGTGGAGCACTGATCTGATGCATGACTGTCTGTCTCCCAGCAAAGGGCATGGGGAGGCTGACCCTTGTACAACTATGAGAACATTATTTTAAGGAAATAGCTGTTATTTTAGAGTTTGCTCCTCTTTTCCTCTTACCAATAGTTATCATAGGAAGGTATCTCCAACACTATGGAGATGCCAATAACTTTCAATAACACTTTTTTTTTTCCCCCCACAATTACAGGCTGAAAGAATTCTTAAAGAAAGACATAGATTTAGAGCTTTCGACTCTGCCAGACTTTGAAGAGCGGGTCATAGATTTCTCTGAAGTCGAACAACTAATGAATTCCATTAATACTATTCCAGGTGACCTTCCTGTGTGATCATTACTTCAAACCTATTTACATTTAGTTAGGGATATGTATTAAACAGAAGTCCATTATTTCTTTTAAGGAAGAATTGTAAAGGCAGAATTAGCTTCTCCCTAGTTCTCCTTCTAGGTTTTTTTTTGTTTTCCTATCTATATGGAGACACTGGAAGATATTACTTTTATTTTAATTTTTTTCATTTGTTTTCAGTATAAAATTACCAGAACTACCAAGTTCCCTGCTTTTGCCGGATGTTTCCTAGAAACTCACAAAGACTACCCCCTTCTGTTGAGGGGTCAGACAAATTTAATTAGTAATAACTTGTCTTACCTTGTAGTTGCTTTAACAAAGTAGTGAGGGACATCAGACTGTTTTAAATAACCTGCCCAGCTTCTCTCAACAACCAGATTTCAGGGCTTGGTCCTCTGCTATTTAACATTTTCCTATTATCCACAGCAAATGGAGCAATACCCAAATACGTTTCTAATAATAATTAAAAAAATAAACATACAAAAGATTTACAGTTTTTTTCTGGCACACCACAAATGATCGGAAAGAACAGTCTGCATTTTCATGCCCATACATTGTGTTTTCTTAAAGTAAAATAGCATTTGCTACTTGTTTGCTTGTGCTGCTGACCCCACGTTGTACAGCTGCTCCCTCAGCTTTCCTCCAGAGGCTCCTCAGCCTGGGAGCTGCTCCACAGCAGTGCAGTGCGTGTCAGATGTTGCTCCTGCGAGGCTGTACTAGCTTGCTGGGAACAGCAGCCCTCAGAGGCAGGGGAGGTCAAGTTTACAGAGAAGGGTCAGGCTGAGGCTTATGTATTTTGTTGTTTTGATTTGATGCAAGGCAAGTTCATAAAACAGTGATATTATCTGCAACTATTTACAGGTCAGCTCCTAACTTGTCTCCATGTGGGAAGAGTAGGAGCCTATTCAATGACTAGACTTTGTGCAAACACCTTTGTGAGAGAAGTGTTTGCCTGTGAACAACATACCATGCTTATACATTTAAAACCAGACCTGTTTTCCCCTCTGCAGCTCCTTGTGCCCCTGTGATCAATCCCCAGGCTCCCAATGCAGCAACTGGCACCTCATTGAGAGTGTGCTGGGGCCTCTTCTCAGATGACACTGTCGAGTACTACCAACTGTGCTACAAACCAGTGAGCAACGAGAGGCACAGTAGTGAACAAGCAGGTAAGGAGGTCTGGACCCAAGGGGACAACCCATCACCCACACGCACAAAAAAAAAGGACCAGAGAACCATGCTAAAATGTCCCAGCCTTGTGACAAAACCGCCTTTGCTAATAATATCCTGGCAGAACATTTTGCTGAAAACACACAGTCACTTCTCCAGCAAAAGTAGAAGCCAGTGGAGTCCCAAATAGCCAGCAGAGAAACAAAACCAGAACCTATCCAAATTTTATAAGATGAATAACCAAAAAGGAGTAGTGAAATAGCTTCAGCCCTTGTTCCACTGCCAGAATGAGCTGACCAGACAACATCCCTGGAGTGGGAACGTGCAGGGCCTTTTTAGTAAAAAAAATTCAGTGACAAGTGGGTCACCTTTCTTTCTGTTTTGCCTTTTTTTTTTTTTTCTCCCCCCCTGAGTGATGTGTCTCCTTCAGTAACTGATGCATTTAGTGGTTTATGCCTCCTTAGAGGAAGGCATGGTGAGACAGCCTGACAGCTAATCAACGAGCGTGGAGCGCAAGGAGCTCTCTTGAACTCAGCACACAAAACAATGTGCCTCAGCTCCATTCTTTGAGGCAACTTTGGGCAAGAGTGGGTAGCTGTGTGAAGTCACTGTAAATGCTTTGTTGTTTTCATTTCAGAATATATGCTAAAAGTCAAAGAAACATACTGCACCATTACTAATCTGTTGCCGAATACACAGTATGAATTTTGGGTCAGTGCTTTAAATGCCTCTGGTATCAGTCCACCAAGTGAAAGAGCAGTTTATGTAACAGGTAAAAATATTTTTATTCATGTCTATGTGACCTTCATAATGAAATTCACAGTCCTCTCTGAATTTTATGTCAGTAATGCTTTCAGGGTGCTCTGTTTCTTTTGATGTAAGCCTACTGAGTGCACTACTTTTATTTGGAGAGCGTATCAGGCCAATTGTCCCTGTTTTAAAGTTGAAGAAATGGAAGCACAGAGACAAAATAACTTATTTAAATGCAAGTGTGTAGAAGAGCTGGGCATAAGGCTCAAATCTCCCAGTTCTGCCAGGTGGATGCCAGCTCTTTTATTGGCCTGTAGTATTTTGTGGATTCACCTGCTATGCTGCCCTTTGTAACTGCAGTTCAGTCAGGAACTTTTTGTGAAGTGCTGACAACAAAATGAGCAAGTCAGAGCAAGACCTTTGAGCACTCATTCCAGATGTCTTTGATATCTTAGGGCACCTTTATGACAAAGATAAAACCAATGATAGAAAGAAAACAGTTCTGTAATCACTCTCTATCTTCATTACTTCTCCGATGAATGCTCTTGAGACCTTTATAGTCCAAATTAAGTCTTTGAATAGTACTGTTAATTGCCCTGCCTGCTGTTTATTGTCCACTGGGGAAGCAGGTTTCTTTAACTATAAAGTAGTAGTAAACAACTTTGTTCTATTTTTTAAGTCTTCAGTGTGTGTTCATTGCAAACATTTTCAAGCAACAGCTTAGAATTGTTCCTTTGCCTACTTTTTAGCTCCTTCACCACCTATCATAGAGCCTAAAAAGATCCGAAGCTGTGAAAATGCAGCACTGGTGTGCTGGGAATCTAGAGACATTAACCCCGTTGATTCCTACACGGTTGAATTGTCCAAGCTGACAGATGAAGAAAATGGTGACAATATTACTGAGTGAGTCACTATTCTATCAAGTCCATGGCCAGTAGAGAAGAAGCCAATTCAAGCCATGTGGCATCAAATAGCACTAAGAAAGGACCCATGACCCTTTGGTGAATTCACCTTTATAAACATTCCTTTTAGTAGAATTAGTTGTATAAATATTAATCAAAAATGACTATACAGGGTGTGGGAAAAGGGCAGAAGCAAATATAAAAAACTGCATAGTCTGTCATAGACTATGTCTTGCCCCCACTACTGACAACTATGCAAGGTAAAGCATTGTTGATGGGTTATAAGAGAAGCTGATCATGTAATTTCTTCTTTGTTGTCCAGAAAAATAATCTCAAAGGTTTCCCTTTGTTCTCTACCCTATCGTTTTCCATGGATTTATTTTCTGTAGATCGATCGTTGGGATTCCTAACTGCGAAGTCCTAATTCACCTCCAGCCAACACAAAGCTATCGCATCTGTGTTAGAGCCCTAAACCTGGGTGGTTCCAGTGAAAGAAGTGAACCTGTCCTGATACACACCACAGGTACTGTACAGCTCAGAAAAACTCTAGCAGCCTATTGTAGCATCTGTTATCTCAACAGAAAGATTCCTGCTGGTTTCAGTGGCCTCTGGATCAGGTCCTAATCTCTTACACCTAATTACACACCCGGTAACCTTTGGGGAATGAAAAAAGCACCACATTTTCTAACAGTAAGTGCATTGCTTTACCTCTGTAATTTAGAATTATTTCTGTCCGGTACATTTGATACTTGAAAGTTACTGATTTCCAAACATTTTAAAAGGCAGAAAATCCAACACCCCCAGAATCACTAATGAAGAAAGCTGTAGTGCAATTTTACCTTACTCCAGAGATTACCTTGTAATGCTGCTGCTGGAGAACATGGCTGAGATAGTCAGCACTTCCCAGAGTCACCTGGATATGCAAAATCTTCCTCTGCATATATTAGAACATCTCCAGCTTGGCTGGGGAAGCTCTGAAGGCTGGTTCCCTTTAATCATCAGCAAGAAGAGAGCCCAGATTTCACCTGGAAGCTTTGCATCTGGTAACTGACAGCATTATCATCTCTGCTCAGTGCCACACTGTCAAGGATTAACCATCTCCACCAAAGGGAAGGTGGAAGCCCTTTTCCCTCCCAACCATCTAATCAAAGCTCATTTTAATGAGTTATAGGTAGACACCTGTTTTCATCTTCACCACTGCTATAAAGACACTGTAACTTCACTAGGGTGTCTCAAACCTCCCCCATCCCTCACAGATACATTCACAACATACCTGTGTCTCTGCTGCCCTTACCTTCTGGGAGAGATGGGCAAATTGTGCTTATTCAGCAAGCCGACCACATGCCCGTTGATCTGCGAAAGGCTGCCTTTCATAAGCAACCAGTCTGCCACACCTCAGTGACACCCCAGAAAGGACGTGGTCCTTCTTAAATCCCTGGAGAGCAAGACTGTCCTTGTGTTATCATTGTTTGTGTGTATTTCAACCGCTGAACTCAAACTCAGTATTTGAATTTGACAATTCTGCTTGCAGAGCGTGTGTTTGTTTTCAGCAGCACGAGCCTACAATTGCCCTGTCATTGTTTGCGTTGTATTTGCATTGAAGTAACTCGCAGTTTGATGATAATGATTTCATTTGGGATTGGCGTGGAGAGATTCATCTTCTCTGAGTCAACATTATGCAAACAGCTGATGCAAATTGATCCGTCAGCTGCAAGCGCTCACCTCCAACGCTGGGAATGACCTTTGATTCTTGCTTACTGGGGTAGATCCACAAACACCAACTACAAACAGCAGCTGTGACGCAGGTGGCTGCTCACTGAGTGCAGTGCATCAGACCTGCTTTGGGAAAGCTACAGAGAGAGAAAGGCAGACTTACTAAGCCAGCCCAGGATGGCTGGCTGAGCTGACTTACCTCTCTGAGGGCTGAGCTGGTAAGGAGGTGCTGAAGCATGAGGGATGCAGGATGCAGCACCTTTGTATAGCTCCCTTCTCTTCAAACTGTGCCCAGCATTTATATGGAAGCGTGAGGCCATGTAGAGGCCTTTAAGTTCCTCCCCTCCCCCTTCTCCTTTCAGTGATTAAAAATAGATCACTTCAGCTCTGAGGAAGATGGCTTGAAACCGGACACACCACTGCAGGGAGGACCTCTCGCTTTCAATAGCTACTTCCTGTGCAATGCCCACAGCTTTGAGCCCTGGATGGGTTCAAAACCAGATTAAGGCCCCTTTTCTGCTTTTCACAAGGGTGTAACTAAACAGTGTTAAGCTATAAAACACCCATTTATTTGGAAAAAACTCCCAATGGACAACCTTGTCCTGCCAACGTCAGCCACAGATTCCTTCCAGAGCACTGGTTAATCTTTTTGTGGATCCAGACAACATTTCACCACTCTCTTGCTGCAAATCTGATTGCCGTGAGGAGCTGCTGGGTTATCCTTGGGCATTCTCTTTTGCAGGCACCTACTTCTGCCTCAGTGAGGACACAGCCCATCCTTTACTGGCAATTCTAGATGATGGATTTACAATTGCATGCGATGAACTGGAAACCCCAGAGTGTGATCTGCCCATCTACGATAACAGCTTTACAAGGTATACAGAAGAATTTCAGTTGCAACTAATGCATGTGGTTTGTGGCTGCTTCACCCATGACACATCCCTACCTTGAATTTAAATCCACTGAAAAGGTTCATTGATATTGCAGCTCTTCTCACCCTCAAGCCAGGCACTGTCCAAGTGAAACTTCCAGACTGGATGTGTGTGTATAATGCATGGTGGGCTTTTCTGGCTTGGTTTTTGCATAGGTGACCATGGCTGTCTGCAGTTTTAGCCAACTGCAGACATCTTTGTTGGTTCTTTTAACATATGGGTTACTAACCTTTTAAAAAAATCAGGTTTATTTTAAGGCATTTCAAGTTAGGCTCCTATGATAACTATTCAGTTTGAAATGGTTCCCACAGTTCCTTGGAGAGCAAAATTCTGTATCCATTAATGCAGGCCCCACAGCTTCACTGGGGTTATCATTCCTGAGTGCCACTACTGAACTCCCTTTCTAGGGTGACTAATACTTTATCTACAACATCTCCCTTTGCACCACATTCTACTAAATTCCAAAACTTTCTTCTTATTTAGTTCTTTACAGAGCCCAAAAAAGTGTCACAAAAAAAATCAAACCCCATGTACTCTTAATACAGCACTAGCAGGATTTTTTATTTTTTTAAAGGCATAATTATTAGGTTCTCTTTTAATTACAGTGTTCCAACACTTGCACACTTCCAAGACTTGAGGAGCTGCTCCTCTCTGCTGGCTGTTGCTCCCTCTCTCCTGCCCCTTCCTCTGTAAGCTGCCAAGGTGATAAAGCCTCGTGCATAATGTGCAGGAGTCTCTGCCCATCCTTCCTTGGTCTCAGTCTCAGTTTCACACGTGGAGATTTGGGGGCTGTTTTTATATAGCTTTGTCCAATGGAAACCACCAAACACTCACATAAAACTTGTGCACTACAGCAAATAGTACAGAATGGGGAAAAAAAACCTATTGGTGCTTTGGGCACCTGACCCTCTTATTTCAAAGAGTCTTGTGTTGTTCAAAGCACAGTCGGTCTGTTTGGGTTTTTTAAATAGATGCCAGGAAGTGTCTAAAGGGGCTTTCAGCAGCTCTCATTAATTTTGTGAGTTTAAATCGTGCTCTCTAGCTGCTCTTTGGAACTTAAGCATCACTTGGAAGTTAATGCAAGTTCATAAAGAGGATTACAGCTGTAGCCAGCCACAATTACAAACAAAACCGCTTACACATGTTGGGCACATTGAGCTAAATTTGAACATTTGAAATCTCTTGCTGAAAGATCTAGCTGATGCTATTTGGGTCTATAGATCTTTCTTTCAAAAGAGTATTGGGCCCTTTGCCATTGAAATGAGAGACTTAGCTTGCCAAAATGCATGTTTCCAGTCAGAACCATGGAAACAACATATAACCAGGACAGGCATCTGCAGACACAGCATAATACAAGCCCACAACTTAGTCGCTCCATGGAAATGCAATGTTACTAGAGGGCTCAGTAGAAAAGAGCCAGGACATAGATGATTCTCTTCATTAAAGTCATCATGATAAGCTTAAATGGGATTTCATCCCACTTCCACAGGGTGCTTTTATGTTTCATATAAACAGCCAGAGCTGGCACTCCTCTCCTTTTGAACTCCCAGGCTGCATTTTTGATGCCAACGTGAACTTTCAGAAATCTCTATCATGCCAAGATATTGTGGAAAAAAAGAAAAGAAAATTCTCCCCAGCTGAAATGATTAACACTAACACTGCAAGGAAATTACACTGCAGTCTCTTCTTTGTGAAGTTTGTGTGATCATCAAAGTCTAATGTGTTTCCTGACCACAGCAGCTCCTACGGTCTGACTCCGGTTTGCCTTCATGGCTTTGCATCTCTCATTACTACTGTAGGATTTTCTCCACAGATGTTTACAGCATCATTCTTTTTCCTTCTCAAACTGTAGCAACACAGTCTCTCCCAGTCCTGATTCCAGCAGTCTTTAAGCTATTCCCAAGACATCTGCATGCGCTTGCAATGAACTGTACGCTTGCTTTAAGTGATTGCTGCTGAGGTGGCACAGACTACAGCTCTCCTGCTGTGCACACCTGTCCTTACACCCTCCAAATGCTGTGTGCAGCTCTTTCTCAGCATCACCTGGAGGCAGACCAACTCAGTGTCTGCCAGCAACATCCTTTGCCGTTGTAATGTACAACTTCAGATGACCCTGTGTGTGTGTGTGTGACGACTCATCCAAAACTGAAGGTGTGTTTTGAAACCTGCTATCCCCTGTGATGCAATGACAGCTAATACACTGTGTATTGTTCCTGAGGAAAAGCTGGGGTGTAGTATTACAGGATTCATGTTGCCCTCTTCAATCAAGTTAGGTGTTTCAGAACCATTTGGCATGGGTTATCTTGCCCAACTGTCTTGCTTCAGAACCTATGTAATTGCAGCCTTCCATCTTCAAAAGTGCCCAGCTCCTCTGACCATGAGACTGTGCCTGTAAGTCAAACTGAAGGTTCTCTTTGTGGTATATTGCCTTTGTCTCTCCTACACAGCTCTTTGAAGAGTTACCTTCTATATGGTTCCTATTCTGAAGGCTGGGAACCACAGACCAGTGTTAAAACTTTTCATGGCCCAGGTACCTAGAGCATATTCCAAGCTCTCCTGCTGTGTTCAACTCTTGCTTGTCTCTCCAAACACACCACAGGCAGGTCTCCTCCTCTCCAGCTGCCCCTGGAGTTTCATGCTGTTACACTGCTCAGCTCCTGGTGGTGAGTGGCATTTAAATCCCTGAGCGGTTTGAGAAGAAAATATGAAATCTGTAGCCTTTTTTCTCCTGCTATACTGGGGTTCACCAGAGCACACTCTATTCTAGCAAGTAATAACTTTCCCAGAAAAGCCAGGCAGCACAGAATGCTGCACTCCCTATTCCTGAAAGTGCCCAGGGCACTCATTTTTACAAAGCTACCCACAGGTAAAACCAGGGTAGGTGTTACAAAGAAGCCTGCAGGTTCTGTGTCAGGTCCCCAGCATGTACACTTTGCTGTGGTCAAAAATCCATGCTGCACTTCTAAGGAGACAGCAAAAGTGGCTTTTCTTTATTGATATGTAATGTCCAGCTACTTCACATACCTAAACATCGTAAACAGCATTGCAGAGAGTCCCTGCCAAAGCACATATTCCTGTCTGTCTCCACAGGTGTATTGGGATCCTGGGCAGTCTGATCCCATTTCCAGGAAAGCATTACTGGGAGGTGGAAGTTGAGGAAGATTCAGAGTACAGAATTGGCGTGGCTTTTGAAAACACTCCAAGACATGGTTATCTGGGGGCAAACAACTCATCCTGGTGCATGAGGCATATCATCACACCCTCGAGGTAAGGGCTGTGGAGGCTACAGGTCTCCTACAGGAACACCTCCTACATGTACACCTGCAGACAGAGCAGCAGAGTTCCTACTTGTGGGTGGCAGACAGAGATTTTATATCAAACCCAGAACAAGCACCTAACCAGGGGCCTCTGACATTCCACCTCTGGCACTGTGAACTGGTATTGAAAGGATGTTGGAACCTTTAAGCAAATCCTCCTGCATAATGACATTCTCACATTGAAACAAGCACTCCCAGGAACAGATCTGGATAAAATCTGCCTGATAGGAGTTAGCTGTAAAGGCTCTGTTTAGGTCACTGAAACCCCAGTGAGAAGATGGATACTAATAGATCTGTGTAACCTAGAAACTATGTATCTGGCTAAACCCAGTAGCATGCAACTGGTTTTGATCTCTCTTCTACCTATGAAAGTACCTAACAGCCATACCTGCATGCAGAGCCCCTTATACCTCAACTGAACCTCCTGGCTCTCCTCCAGACACCATTATATTAGTTGGCATCCTTGCCTTTGAGCCCCATGTGAAGTTCAGGCACACCGTGAAGCAGCCACGATCAAGAAAACGAGACCCACTCCCAGGCATCCCTGAATATTGCCTACTGCCTGTCTGAATGGCTCACTGCTCAGCCTGCAAGAGCTGCCAGGGTGCTGCTGGGTGCCCTTGAACAGAGAGCCTGGACATGACCTGAGTGTCCCCAGCATGCATAGTCAGTAAATGATAAGGACGTCATAGCGTGGGCCCAAATCTGCCTGTCAGTATGCAGGGAGGCTTTAGATGCAGCTCAGTTGGCTGGAGCACATGCTCCCCCCAGGTGCCTGCTGCTTTCAGCTCTGCAGCAGCTGGCCCACTGCATGGCCATGCTCCTCAGCAGTGCTGGCATTCACCTCCCACACAGCAAGAAATGCTGCTTAATGAGGGAGCCCAAACCCACTAAAGCTAATGACTCCTGTACACTGCAGGCAGGCTAATGTCATTTCCTTGCTACATTGAGCTAAGAGGTACATTGAGGTTTGTTCTCATTCTTCAGAGCAATCAAAGAATCATAGAATGTTTTAGGTTGGAAGGGACCTTTAAAGGTCATCCAGTCCAACCCCCGTGACACGAGTGGGGACATCTTTAACTAGATCAGATTACTCAGAGCCCTGGACTTGAATGTTTCCAGGGATGGGGCATCTGCCACCTCTAGGCAACCTGTTCCAGTGTTTTACCACCTTCATTGCAAAACATTTCTTCCTTCTATCTAGTCTAAATCTACCCTCTTTTAGTTTAAAACTGTCACCCCTTTTGTGTCCTGTCACAACAGCCCCTGCTAAAGATCGTTCCCATCTTTCTTATAGGCCCCCTTTAAGTACTGAACTGAAAGGCCACAACGAGCACTGACTTCAGAGAGAAAAGGCAGCTGGGCAACTCCTCAATTTAAGTCACTGTCATACTCACATCTGGGGGGAAATTTGCTCAGGTTTGAGTGATGTGGATGGATGAGGTGGTTAGAGAAGGAGCTGGCCATTGTGAAATGCCAGATAACTCAATTCAGCTGAACAAGCCTCCCCAGTTCTGCTCAGAAAGGCACATTCCCAGAGCAGTCTCATGTTTTGGTTGCAGTGGGCTACACTAGGGAGCCGTCTGAGTAACTGTTAAAGGACCTCAGCATTACTCAAACAGGGAAGAAGAGGGGCTGCACTCATGACAAAGCTGCTTATGTACAGAGCACCTTCCTGGCCTCTAATAATCCACAGTCCAGGAATCACAATTAGAAGATGTCACCCTCTAGTAAATAAGCGTAAAGACTGGAACTTCTCCATCAACACTGCCCTGCCTGAGCAGGGAGGTCTTGTAGGAAAAGCAGCCAAAAACATCATTAGAGAGTGGGGTTTGAAAAATGATGTCCAATAGTCTGGAAGATGCCTAAGCCACACCGAGTCGGGCAGCCTCTGCCCAAGGGATTCCAGTCCCTCGCTGATGCTGTGAAGTTGGGTGCGAGCAGTTCCCGCAACGTTAGCAGGAAAGAGGGCTCAGTACCTCAGGAAGCAAGTGGGCAGTGTGGTGGGGCCTGGAAGGACAGGACTGTGTCGTCTCACCAACTCCCTCTTTGGCAGTGCCTACAGTCATCTAGGGGCAAGCCTGAGGAGATGACCAGTGCTGTTCCAGGGTGAGCCTCACTGCCCTAACAGAGCACAGCTCCTTTATGGAGGGAGGGACAACTCCAGGCTAAACCTAGCAGCAAGAGCGCGCTGTCTGATTTACAGGACATCCACACTGCCCTCACAGATGGAAAAACTGCAAAGTCCCATGCTGTGCTCTGACCTCATCCACCCCTCAGGGCTACCACCCAGCCCTTCGCAGCCAGACTGGCTTGTGAAACAAGAGGCCTGTGAAACAAGAGGCCTGTTACAGGGGCTGGGTGGGCAGGTCTGAGTGCTGTGGGACAAGGCTGCGTGGAATCGCAGAGCTCACTTCCTCAGCAAGCACAGCAGAGTGGAGGGCACCAGGGCAGCAGCCACAGGGCACAGAGCAGGGGTGGGATTGGGAAGCAGGACACATACCCTGAACACACCTATGTGCACGAAGCGCTTCCCTCTGAGAGCAGCCAGGGTGCCCTCAGGTTCTTTCTCTTTCTTGCCTACAGGCACAAGTACGAATTCCTGCACAGTGGGATGACACCAGACATCAGAATTACAGTCCCCCCCAGAAGGATTGGCATCCTGCTGGACTACGAGAACTGCAGCCTGTCGTTTTTCAATGCAGACATCGCCCAGCACCTTTACACATTCAACTCACACTTCCAGCACTACGTCCACCCCTGCTTTGCTTTGGAAACACCCGGTATCTTACGGATACATACTGGGATTGCATCACCCCCATGGACTGCCCTCCCATAGCCTGTGTTTTGCAGCTACCACATCTATGCGTAACCCACACTGAAAAAAAATGAAGGAGAGCAAAGCAACCCTGACCCAAACCTCAGCTGCCAGGCCCGAGCCCTTTTAACAGTTTCTGTCCTCTTCGGTAGGATCTTAGCAGAAAACCATTATGGGCATAAGATCCATCAGCATCCCAGAATTCTCCAGTTAGAAATGGACACCATCCTTCTCAGAGGTGACACTGTCACCAAGTAGCAGTGGCAGCTCGATCACTGGTTCCCCCAGTACCCATTTGATGCTTAGGAAACTCCCATGTTCCAGAGCAATCATTAATTCCACTCTTCTGTCTGCTGAAGAGCTAAAAATTCAAAGAAAAAAAAAAAAACAAAAATAGCAAAAGGCATTATTGCTGTACAGCTGCTAGACAGAGCTGAAAACACTCCCAACCATGAAGCTGATCTCACAATCAAGTATTCTTGTTGCTACACAGAACCTGTGACACAGGATAATCAAACATGCCTCCCCTGGGTGTGAAGTGTTAGTGCCCACCATACACAGGCAGGCTTTTCAAAATGCCCAGCATGCTCGACAGTCTGGAATTTACTAAAAGACATTTTTACAGAATGCCAAAGCTTCTCCTTCTTTCATTCATTTCATCCAGGGAAAAAACAAAAACCAACCCGAGGCCTTTGGCAGTGCTTGACTGCCCCCCCAGCGAAACCAAAAGCAGCAGTTTAGCTTGCTCTTTTAGGCCATACTCACCCCCACTGGGGTGTATCATACCTCTACACTCTGTTCTCGCCCTCAGCACTGAAGAATCCTCACCCCTGATGCTGTGCCCTTGAATGTCTGGGTGTCTGGGGAGGCTGGAAGTACCCTGGCCCAGCACCCAGCTGGAGGTGTCATTTCCAGACAGCAGGCAGTCAGACAGACACTGCCTGTCAAGCAGAATTGTCTAGCTTTGAGCAGCCTCATTCATCTATGTCAGAACTACCCAAATTCAATCACGAGTCACTAACAAGAGAAGCTTTTCCACAGTTTTATTGCACATTCATTACAAAAATCCCTTCCATTCTAGGCAATAGTCAGGAACAGGCTGCAGCCTCTACAATACACAGGTGTCTACAAATAAACACAGCCTGGCAAAACTGAAGAGAGATTTGGTGTAGAATCGTGTGCCAAAAGCTTGTCTCTTCTTCCCCAAGTAACTTTAAACAAAACAGGCTTTGCAGAAACCATAAACCCAGGAGCTGAATTTGTCATTAGGGCAGTGATTCACCTGCTCTCAGGTATCTGCTTTGCAAGTCTCAAAGGAAGATGGGTTTAGTGACACTGAGCTATGTAATGTCAGGGCCATTTCTTAGCCCACCAGGAATTCAGAGGCTTCCAGGGCAGAAAGGGTTGTTGCTGTCACTTTGTCAGACCTCCTGTAAGGCAGGCCAGGGACTTTCAGTTGCTACATCTTACAGTGAGCACAACTTGTGTCCTCCAGAAACCAGTGACTCAGTCAGCAACCACTGCCAATGCAGAGGGCAGGAGGTGGCCATGTGAGGCCTGCTGACACTGGCAAGGCTGTAACAGAGAACAGCATCTAAAGCGCCAGGGAATGACGTGGTGAGAAAGCACTATTCTTTGCTTTAAAATGTATGGCTTGATTTAGGGCCCAACTTCTACGCACTGGAACATGTTTTACCTTTATCTGCCTAAAAACAAGAGCCACGCTCCTCACGTAGACAGCTGAAAGGGTAAAACATGCAATTATCAGAGCAGAGCTATGAGGATGTCTGAACCTCCCAAAAAAGCCTTAATGCACACAGGCTGCTGGGAAACCCAATGCTTCTGATGAAAGCAGATGTTCTGTCGTGAACAGTCCCACCACTCCCCACCAACAGCTTTCACCTCAAGTGCTGAAACCATACCTGCCTCCTGGCACCAGGATTCACCTCAGATGACAGAATAATCCACTCCAAAGTATTTCTCAACCAGTGAATTGCCCTGGGAGTCCCCAGGATTTCACAACCCCCTTGCAGGACTGCTGCAAGGACAAATTTCCTGAGCCAAATGCAAAGTGCTTGGACACCCCTGGAGTGGGACTCTACGGGTACCACACCGCTCCGTCATTACATCGACAGCTTGAGGAATCTGTTGGAGAACACAGGCTGGATAGCTGAGCATGAGCAGCCTGCTCAGCAGACTAGGACTCGGTTCTCATCGCGAGGCCTGGTACAGGACAGCTAAGGCAGCAACAGAACTAACTGGAAAAAAAAAGAACAAATAATTGGCTACTAGGTTAAAAGCAATATGGGAAATGAGTTTGCATGTTTCTGTTTATAAAAGCTTCACCTGTCAGCAACAACCCAAGCAGTTGCCCCCTTAGGAATCCCAACCCTGTCACTTAAATATTTATATACCAAAGGAAAAGGCACGAACAACCTGATCTTTTTAAAACCAGCTGTCACTGTGAATTTCCTTCATCTACATCCTTTACAGGGAGGCCACTGCTTCCACCACAGGGTCCACTGATCAGATGCTGGAAGTTCACATCAGCCTCATCTTTCTCTGTTAAGTCCACCAGACAGGGAGAAGTGCAGTACATCCGTAAGATGGTAAGGGCCAAGCCCTGTGCAGAACTGGAAGCTGTATTTGACAGTAAAATGAGAGCTTCCTACTGAAGGTCTGAAGCTAAAGGGCATTAACAGGTCCAGCACAGCACCAGAGTAGACTAACACCAAGTGTGTTTGGTTTATCTGGAATCGGATGAGGCAAAACCAGTTCTCATCTCTGGCTGCTTTACAGGAATTGTGTCTCACTGCTGAACTAGATCATGTGAAAGGACAACAGTCAGTTAAAAACGAGTTGTCCATGTCTCTGACAGGGGGTTACGTGCTGCAAGATGCATTTTTCCTGGTGCCTGTTGGTGGTTTTCTTCACGTTACTTTTCATTATGTGCATTCACTGGCACACAGCAAAATTCATCTTCTGTGAAGGACAGGAGCTCATGCCTCTGTTACTGACCATGTGAATCCTGATCTGCAGTGGTGATTTGCACGGCTGCCCTGATCTGCAGTGGTGATTTGCACGGCTGCCCTGATCTGCAGTGGTGATCCAGGCTGCCCTGCAGAGCTTGCAGCAGCACCAACTACTGCAGGATGGGATACTCCCAACCACACCTCTCCCAGCAGCCAACGTTGCCAGGGCTGGCCAAAGGCCCTTGGGCTTAGAAGCTCCCCTCAAAGCCCTCGAGAGTGGGCAAAAAGGATCACTTTTTCCAATTCCCTTCTGTTCCCTCTTGATTTAAAATACCAGTACATGTTGTTACCACTGGAGGGCATCTCATGAAGCCCTTTCACAAGGCTGCACCAGTTATCAGACTGGTTTACACAAACCTTCCATGGCTAGACAGGCGGTTCCGACCTCCAAAGTGGCTACCATACTCCTTGGGCATAACCAGAGTCCCTCCTCACCCAGTCCGGGAGCCGAGAACAAAGGGACCCAGGGGCCTGTGAGCAAAAACACACAGGTGAGTCAGCGTCAAAAGCGCAAATACAACGACAGGCAACACAACAGCCCTGAAACACAGTTTAGTGTGTTTGATTCAAACCAAACACACTCAACATTTTCGACAGAACTACCTGACTTTTAACTCGCTCCCTCTAACTGACATCCAAACCTTGTAGGTAGATGAAGTAGGTCCTGACTTTATCTCACAGGCAGGCCTTGCTCTTCCACCATTTAGTTTAGGAGGATAGTATCAGTGGGGTCAGCATAATGTCACTGGCTCCACTTTCTTAGTCCTCCGGATGAATCCCTGCAAGAAACTCCCAGGAAGGTTCAGGGACTGACTGTGCTCTCCTAGAGGAGACTGCAGAGCCTAATCCCCAGCCTGCCTTATTGGCCTAGCAGGCAATTCCCTATTCCTGCCCTCAAACTCAGCTGTACCTTTGTAACCGTGTGCTTCTGCTTTCCAACGATAACCAGCACTACCCATGAGCAACACACAGCAAAGCAGCCAGGGACTATGCAGAGGGGAGGCTCTGCTTCCCCTTCAGCTCAGCATCTGGACTCCACTGACTCCCTGCACAGCAACAGCCCAAGACACAACGCTGACTTTTGGTTACGTTTCCTCTCCCTCGCGTTTCTGCTGGCGTGCTCCTTTGCCGGTATACATGTGGACACAGCTGTCCCAGCCCCAGCTTACTTAAACCTTCTCCAAGCAGGCTTATGTTTTAAGCTTTACTCGTTCTGATGCAAGCAATACCGGGGCCGCAAACTGCTTCAGAAAATGGCTGTCAGGGGCCGCACTTTCTGCCAAAAGAGTCTTTATCCCACAGCTGGAGCTGAATAAAAGTGTTTTTTCTGCAGACACAAAGCTGCGGCTTAAACACAGCACCATAAAGACCGCCGCAGCAAGTCTCAAGCACCTTCGTAAACCCAAACCCACCGGCAGCCCCGTTCCGGGCAGGGCCGGTCACGCTGCTGCAGGCGCTGCCCGAGCCAAGTCCCGCCAGCGGGCAGCCCAGGGAGCAAGGGGCCGGGCAGCGCTCACCTGCCGCCTGGGGCACGGGCCGCGGGCGTTCCCACGAGAGGTGCCCACGGCGGCGGCAGACCCCGCAGGGCGCTAGGCGGGTAACGCCGAGAGCCGCGGGCCGGCAGCACAGAGAGCCCCGCAGGAGGCTCCTGCTCTGGGAGCGTGGAGGCCGCGCCTCGGAGGAGACAAGGCCCGGCCCGGCTCCCCGGGGCTGCGCACCCTCCCCACGCAGCCGCGGGGCCTTCTTCATGCGACCCGCGAGCGAAGCAAGGGCGAAAGCCGCCGGCCCTCGCAGGAGGCCCTTCCCCAGCGTCGAGCGGCGCCGCCACGGCCCCGGGGCGAGCTTCGTCGGCTGCTAAGCCACCGCATTCCCGCTACCAGCCGGCAGCCTTGGGCCGCCCGGACCGACCGCGGGCGCGGCGGCGGAGACGCAGCACCGGAGCGGGGTCGCGAGCTCCCCCCCGCCCCGGCCATGAGGGCTCACCTCGTGCCGGCGCCATTTCCTGCGGGCGGAGGCTCCGTGCCGAGCCGAGCCGAGCCGAGCCCCGCCCCACCGTTGGGAGAGGCCGCCCAGCCCCACACTTCCTGCCCGGCTGCGGCGGGGGGGGCGGGCGAGCGGTGACTTGCCGGAGGCTGGGAGCCGGCTCGCTCTCTGCTGGAATAAACAGGACCTCAGGGGCGGGCGGGTGCTGCCGGCCCTTCGCAGGGGAAAAGACGACCCGACTTTTACTCGGGGTGGGAGCTGGTCCCTGGCGGCCGTCAGCCTTCCCGCCCCCTGTCCCGCGGGAAATGGCGGCTGCGGCGGCGCCTGGGGGTCGGCGGGAGCTGCCGGGACTGCATCCGCGGCGGGGGCTGGTTCGCGACGGCCCAGGAACGCCGGGCGGTCCAGGCCGAGCCAAGCTGACCAGGCTCCAGGGCCCATCGTAGCCTCTATCGCGGGTTTCCCCGAGGAGCAGTTGGCCGACCCCACCACTTACCGCACCGCCCCCGACCGCCGGCCGGCACGGGAGCGGCTGCTGCCAGCCAGGGCTTTCTAGCTCGGCTGTGGCCGCCAGCAGCAGGGGCGCAATCGCCACCATCTTGTGCAACACCTGCTTATCTTGCCCGTCTCCTTCCGAGAACAGGTGGTCGATCTTGAGGATTCAAACCCGTGAATAACATCCTGCTCCTGCGTCAGGCGAGCGGTTTCCTTTCCTCTCGGGCACAGCTGAATGCGAGGCACCAGCTGCAGCAGCCGCGCAAAGCTGCCGAGTTATTTCAGCCCTTGGGGCAGGGGGTCCACAGCTCCCAAACGCACCTGTGTGGACACGCACCACCTGGGCCGGTCTCGGCCAAAAGCAGTATGTAGAGTTCCTCTATTTGGAGGTATTTTGCACCCAGTTGGGCACACTCAAGTTTTCCTCAATCATTACATAAAATTCCTTATGTTCCATCTACAGTGTTGGAAACTTCATGATCAGGAAATGCTGGGGGGGCCACCCCAGCACCTCCTGCCCTGTCCTACTCGCATGCTGACTTGAAATCTGCAGCTAGGCTGTGGGACTAAACCTACTTACCATGCCTGTGCAGCGAGAGTCACGCATATTTCACAGCCTGTGTAATAAAATGCTTGATTAAATGAACATCAAATAGCCTTGCCATTTATAATCTGAGTTTGTATTAAGAGTCAGTAGCAGCCCTGCTTGCCTTCACTCCTTTGGTGTGGCTTTTCTTGCCTCCAAGAAAGCACCTGGTGCATTTAGTATGGGCCTAGGCTTTGGGAGAGCTTCGGTATCCTCAGACTAAATCTTAAAGGTTGGTCGTCCACCAGTCAGGCTGGCCAGCCCAACCCGAAGCTTCACTTGCCTCTTTCTGCCACAGTGCATGATTAGGAGCGCTTGGCTAGTCATGAAGCTGCAGCCTGCTGTCTCCTCTGGGCTAGATACCCTACTGGGTTTCACTGCACTCCTAACTCCTCAGGGCCTCCCAAGACAGCCAAGGCAGGAAAAACAGCCATGGCAGGGGAAGCTGGGGAGTGGATGGTCGCTAAGACTCAGCAGAGAGGCAGCTGTCACAGGTAGGGACAGGCTGCTGGGATTCATTCGTAACTTTTAATTCTCACACAAGGCAAAGAAATAGCCAAAGGTAAAGAGCAGTCGTCGTAAACCACCTCTGCAGTCTCTGTATTCTGGAGGTAATAAAGCTCTGCTTGGCCTCAGCAGAAGAAAAGCAAATTGCTCACCAGACTCCTCTTCCAAGCAAAGTAAACACTTTGCCTTCTGCCCCTGAAATGGCTTATCAAAGAGCTATGTCTCATCAAAGCTTTCAAACCTGGGCTAACTACTGTTCGTGCTATTATTAACTGCAGGCAGTTTGGGAAGGGGAGGTAGAGGGCTTTGATTCCTCTAACATGAAGGCTATAAAGAAGAGAATGAAGTCATAGTATTGACCTGTGATACCACAGCATACACATAAAAGCCTAGCTGTCATTTTTGCCGGCAGAGCTTCACCGTGACTTCAGTGGCCTGACTTTGGGGTAGCACAAGCCTGATTTATGAACTGCACTTTTCCCCCTCGCATCCCGCAGTGCACGACCTTTCCTCCGCCCTGACACCCAGGCAGGCGGGGAGAAAAAGTCACATTGCTTCCCATACACGGAAGCACGTGCTCTACAGTGGTGATTTATTAAACCCAAAATTTCTGAACATGCCCAAAGAGATCACTTGTATTGGCATACAGAAAAGGACATTTAGGAAGAGGTCTGACTTCCTCACAGCCCATCAGACATAAAAGAAAGCCTTTGTTCTTGGTGGAGAGTTTCCAACTCAACATCTTTGTTACAACCTGCTCTCTTGCTTTGCATTCCTCTGTGTGTGCATTAACCCTAGAGTTAATATCTGGCTCTTAGAAGAGTTAAGTAAGCCAAAAGGTCAAAGGATAGCCAGACAAAAAAACAAATATGTATACAAAGATCTGTTTAAATTATAAATTGATGTTACTTTTTTCTTTTGCTGCACATGGAAGAGCAACCGCTGGCTTTTAGAATGTGTGGTGCCCTTTCGGTCCCTCAGTGGCTGTCTGCATATTGCCAGTGTATCGTGGCTGACACCGGGTCAGCTCAGCTGAGAAGCTATGAAGAGAGGCCTGGGGCGGGGGAGCTCTCTGTGCTTACAGCTGTAGTATTGCTCAGAAGAGGTGGGAATAGGGCTGAACTTTGCTCAGCCACAGCACTGTGGCATTTCAGGTACAGACTATAATAACGTGACCATGTATTTGCAATCAGTCTCAAGGCAGAATTCCTTCAGAAAGCCAAAATGATTTGTGAGATGGATCCATGGGTAAAAAATAACATCTAAGAGGCAGATTATGAACTGACCTAAGTCAATGAAAATTAAGTGTAACTTCACCAAAATCAGTGCACTGGGAAGATTTTTTACTTGAAAGTCCTGAGGTGGGGCTGCTGGTGGGCAGATGCTTCTCTGTGGGATGCCAGGTAGGAAAAGTACTCCAAAGTCCCTTTTTTTCAGACCACCTTTTAGAAACACTACTGACTCTTGCTACAACAAAAGCAACACAAATGGTGATTTACTAATACATACTGAGACAGACTTAAACATGTCACTGGTATTTACTTAACAAATATTGTTAGGTATGCACTCTGATGTGGTTCAAAGAACACTTGTTTATTTAAAACAGCTTATTTTAAAACAAGGCGTTTTGTTTTCCTTGGTTTGTTTTTTTTTTTTTGTTCCTGGCATGATAGAGCAGCTAAAACTTTATGCTTTCTGACTTTAGCTTGTCAGAGGTTTGTCATAACAGGGGACAGTGTATTTGCACTGAATCTGCAAGCATGAATCTTCAGGGGCTGGGAGAGGCTGCTCACTTTTAGGGCTTGGTCCTATGTGAGGAGAATTTCATTCTGCTCTCACAATGTCCTGTGAGCTGTCTATTCATGTAATTGGAGTCTTTCTCCTAACTATCCCCCCAAGCTGAGTCTGGTGTTACGCGTGCCATTCCCAGCCCAGTCTGGGCATCTTGCCTGGTCCTTAGCACTTACATTCATGCTATATCATTGCAGTCTGTCTTACTTATGGTAAAGGTAAACAGCATCTGAAAGAGCTGGCACCCCCCACTGCTGGGGCCAGGCGCTGGGACTCGCTGTGCACACGCAGGTGATGGCATTGGGCACTCCCGTGAATCTCACTGAGGTCAGGACAAAGTGTGGAGGGAGGACACATTTCTGGCTTCTCAGGAGCGCTGACCAGTATCTGTAAAGCAGCAATGACAAACCATTTGAAACCATTATGATTTCTAAATTTCTCTTCCTGCTCGTTTTGAAACTCGGCGTGATTCAGCCCCGAGCCCTCAGCAGCGGCCTGGCAACCCCCAGGACTAGGCCAAGGTTTGCCACGGGGCAGATGCCGACAAGCCACTCTGCTTCCCTCCACCCTGTGAAAGGGCTCTGTGGATCTTCTTGTAAAGCACTTAAGGATCTGTAAAGGAAAGATTTCATTTTCTGTAAAGAAAAATATTGCAAGCAAAGTAACATGGGTTTTTTTTAGGCAGAAAGGGACAGTACTTGCTGGAGGTGCAAAGCAGTATTTCTCAAACATTCCACATTGCAAATACCGAGGGAGTATCACCAAACATACTCCATTTCATTTCATCTTTAGGCTGAAGACAAAGCTGTACCTCCTCCCCAGGAACTAGGGATCGCTAGAATGATGTCATTCTACTTGGTTATAAAACATACTGTACGCTAAACTTGGCGCTCAGCGTGCTCAGGTTGAGCTAAGAGCTAATGTAATGAACTCTGGGCAAGGATTTACATCAAATACCACTTTGGAATATTAAAGACAGACAGGACCAACTTCTCACTTGAATAATTACACACTGACTAAATTCCTTCTTTCATTTCAAAACCAGGCAACCACCTTTTTCACTTCCTCTCTAGAACGGTGCGTTGCTGTGCTATTTCACTACCTCAAGAGAAATGTATGTGAGAAAAGGATGAAGTAACTTCTGTTAATCACCACGGGCTGAACTAAGGTTAGTTTTAGCTCTAGCAATGCCTCTTGCCACTCGAGGGGGGGAGCAAGCAAACCAAGAAAAGAGATACTCCAATTTCAACGAGCGTCCACAGCTGCTTGTATTTGCTAACAAAAACCTCAGAGGCAGAAGTGCCTTTGAACACTTCCAAACTTCAATTTGCACATGGGAGTGCAATACAAAAGACCTCGCATACGTATTCACACTGAACGGAGTAGCAAGTCAGTGCTCACCAGCTTATTTTAGACTATATTTGTATTCCCCTTCTGCCTGTAGGTACCAGTGTAAGGCTCTCAGCCATTAAAGGGTATTTTTCCAGGCTCGCTTTAACATGAATCACAAAAAGAAGATTTAATTGTGGTTAAAAGCTTTTGTAAGCAGCGTCAGTTTGAAAGGCAGGATTTAGTCCCAACGTTATGGCCATGTGTTTGAGGGAGTTCCACAGCCAGTGGAAGTTGAGGGACGGACTCCTAGCAAGTGGGATCAAAAGAAAAAAGGAAGACAGAAATGCTGAGAGGGAAAAAGTGGAACATCAGAAGACTGTTTCCTGGTCCAAGAAAGACTTACTGTTAAACCACAGGCAGAGCTTGAAGGTCCAGGACTTAAAAAGTGTTTCGAAGCCTGAAACCTATTTTGCTTAGTGTCTCTGTGTCCTCTGGCCTTTTCTAACTCAGTTGCCTTGCTTGTTAAAGAGGATGCTAACACACAGCTTCGCAGGGTTTGCAAAGCCAAGTTCATGGAGGTTTGCGTGGGAACTGTGGGATAAAATTCTTAAAAGATGTTAAACAAGGGAGAAGAAGGAAAACATGAGACACTTTGCCCTAGTAATATTCAAAGCAGGCACTGAGAGAAAGCATTCAGTGGAGTTACAAGACAGAAGTCCTTTGCCCACAGAGCCATAGCTTCAGCAGAACAAAAGATAGCTGAAGCACCTGGACATCCTCTTTGTTCTGAACCGGCAGTACAGGCTGCACAGGGACATGGCAGTAATTTAAAGCTCGTTTTCTGCAAACAGGATGAAATGCAGTCCATCCTGCTATCATTTAACGAGCACCCCTGGGATCACTGCACCTCGGGGGCATGATGTCACACGTCAGCAGAGAGATTATTTGTTTTGAAGCTTGTGAATAGCTCTGAGACTTCATTTCAAAGTGCTCCATGCAGAGTCATGACTCAAACCCTTCTGGTCTCAAAGAAGGGCATAACGGACTACTTCCCCTGTGCTGTTTGTGAGCATTCTGGAAGGGATTAGTAGATATTTATTTTTATTATCCTTCTTCCCTTTTATGTAGGAATGGCTTTGTCATTGCTTCAATTCGTTCATATTCATGACACGTTTTCTTAAGTGTGATATCAATGATGTCTCTACTGAGACAAGCAGAGACAGTCCCAGCCAAAAGCACTGCGACAAAACCCAAGGCATTCAGTCCATTTCAGGTGATTTTAAATTTCTCTATAGCCATTGGGAAAATGTAGTATGAAAACCATAGCTGTGCATAACACCTGTCTGGCTTCTCCTTTTGTAAAAATAAGCAGTTATTACTCAGAATTTTATACCTATCCCTTGAAGGGACCAAGATATTAATCTGGGGAAATTTGCTGAGGAGACACCATCTTTTTTACCAGATCATAACAGTTCAGACTCACCTGGAAGCAAGTGAAGTGCTACTCAGGTTTGGCAGCAGCATTACCCGACTGAAAATATGCACTATGGAAAATAGAGACAGTCTTTCTGAGTCAGTCATTTAATGCTGAATTGCTGAACCTTAATCAGTTTTAAAACACAAAGCTTTAAGATTAAAACTCCTGAGGTGCATAATGGACCTCTCCTTCACCACATCTACTCTTTTATTAGCATTAAAGCAAGAACAAATGAAAAGTGCAGACACTGTAGAAGACTGCCAGCCTGTCTGAAATGGAGAGTATCTTCCATTATACTCTTCCAGTTTATTCTAGTGTTCTCCCTCCCATGGTGGAGGACCATCAGTAAAACTATGGTTTCTGCCCCAAGCAGAGCTCCATCACTGACTGACAGGTCAAAAAGCACGGGAAGAGACACTAAACTGGAAAGGGTTCAGAGAACAGGGCACATGATGTTGCTGTGTAAACTTGGAGAAGAAAAGGGGATCTGGAATGGCTGAAGAATTTGCTATGGGATCCAAAGACATCTGGATCTTGGAGGGATGAATATCATATTAGAGCTATTACTGCTCCACAGCAAGGCCCTTCCTGCTGCACGGGCAGCAGCCTGGAATCACCCCACTGAACCTGCACAGTTTCACATGGCACAGAAGTCTTAAGAGATGTAGCTTGTAGAGAGGAGCTCAGTGGGAAGAGATGGCAGGTGAGGATCAGACATGGTGGTTCCAGACTTCAGTTATAACCTGCCCCTGGCAACAGTAAAATTTAGATGGACAACAGAATGAACAGAGCTGCATTCAATGGCTGCAAATCAGTGTTTTATGTTAAGTGAAATTATTGTACAGCAATGTGGACATAAATCTGGCTGTTATGGAGAGTTGATCAGTACAGCTCACCAGTCCAAGTAATGGCATTAAAGATGCAGTGTGAATTTCAGGGAATTAATAATATTGATCACATCTTTTCAGTGATGATGCATCAGGCATTTTTATATCAGATTAAATTATCTGCTTTTACCATTCATTAATCTAACTCAGAATATTAACTATGCTAGTGAAGAAATACTTAACCCCTTCCTGCAGACATTCTCTGGGCCCATTTACTGTTACTTTTCCTCTCCCATCCTCATTGCAGCAGATAAGTAGAGAAGATATTGATGGTGTGAGGTAGCTTCCCTCTAATGGAGCCAGAGCAGCTTTTCCTTGAACTAGGCACAGGAGCCTGCATGCAATAGAAGAGATTAATGCCAGGTGGCAAATTACAGCAGATTACAATAGGGGCATGTATAGGAAACCACAATGTAAAATTGCCAGGAAAACAACACATCTGTCAGCCAACTCTCCCTCTCCTTGCGTGTTCCCTTTGAAAATAGGATACTTGTTTTATCCAGCCTTCAGTGGAAATGTATCTGCTCCTTCAGTTCAATTGTGGAACCCCTGGAAGATTGATAAGGACCCCGTGCCCTCTGTCCTACTATTTTTGGTGAGACAGTGGCATGGTCTGGGCGCTCCCAGGCAGGATCTGAGCCCCACTGGCTTAGGCAATACACACATTGATGAACTGAAGGAAATTATGGAAGGGAATTCCCTGCCCCAACAGTGTATAACCCAAATTCTGTGTAGGAAGGGAGGGCACACAAGAAGGGTAAGGGCAGCACTGGCAGAAAGGCATGACGCAAACATGAACAGTAGTGAGCTACAAATGGTTGTGGCCATTTGGTGGAAATGGTGGCCATCAATTTGGAGATGATGGAGAAACGCAGAAACAGGAAACGCCTGGAGAGATTACCTGGTCCTTTCTTACCTGCTTTAAGGCTTCTACTGCCGCAGTCCCTGAACTGCTCCATCATCCTCCACCTCTCCCTTGCTTGTGCTTCTTCAGGAATGGTTCAGAATGTCTCTGAAGTCAATTGTCTCTGCACTAACAACAGTCAGCAATCCTTTCGGTGCCTCTGGAGTGCCTTTGGGCCTACCGGCAAGGCTGACACCCTGCTCTTCTAGTCCTTCAGTGAGATGCAGGATGGCACTGCTTTGAGCTGCGAAGAGACTTGTCCAAGGGCACGCAAGGGTTTGACGGGCTTGCCAAGGGCAGGCACAAACACAGGGGCTTGACAGCCATATACCTCCTTTCATCACCCTTACGCCAGACAAAGCTCCTCAACTCTTCCCTTCCCCGGACAGCAAGCATCTTAGTTATTTTTAGAAGAATTGCACGTATCTCCCAGCCTGCAAACTACAAACTAAATATGCATTTCAAATGAAATGGCTAGGACTTTGAAACTTCTTAAAATATACATTTTATTATTTTCTGGTGTTTGCTATGAAGGTGTTTTCATTTAAATCGTGAAGGTACACAGCCTTTACAAACGTCTGGAGTTAAAGGTTTCTGTCGGAGGTTTTATGTTCTGTTTCATTCATGGCAGAGGAAAACAGATAGGCTATAAAATGTTGAAATTCATTCAGTGTTTAGTATTACCTCTTCATATATGCTGTGGAATGCTTTGTAGAAATGCTATATAAAATAAGGCAGACTTTGACAGGGAATTCAGTCATTAAATTTCAGGGGAGAAAACAAAAAGTTCCAACATATTATTATTATTATTATTTCTGTAGCCAAGGGAATATCAGGTGGTTGTCACTGGTTTGTGGGAGAACTACTGCAGTTCTGGTGCTCAGACAGTATACATTTGTTGTTTATTCTACTATTCTCAAGTGAGACCTTTTCAATAAAACTTATTTTAATTAACATAAATCAGACAATATTTAAACATACACATCTATCCTTACAGTGCAATAAAAATGTATCATTGTATAGTATTTTGTATTTGCATTATGAAAATAAAAGGTCTGTACATCAATTAAATGTATATTAATGAGTATGAATCATGTAAATTTGTAATGCATCTAAAGTTGGCTTTGGCTTTTAAGTATTTATAAATTCATAGAAAATATTGAACATCTAACAAAATAAATAAAACGTATCATTTTAATCATAGATGCTAACGATCAACCTCAGAAATTCTTGTGTTATTTTTTTACATTTGCTACTAAATTTCTTAAAGAGAACTCACTTTCAGTAGTGCTCAGAAGTGAATGATTGCACCTTCTGTGATGTGAAAAAATAGAGTACATCTATTTTTCAGAGATCAAAAATTCCTTCTCAGAGAGTTGCATTTGAAATGTCTGATTGTTCTACGTAACTGTCTTAAGTGCTTATAAAAAGCATGTAGCTTTCTCATAAAAGCTGTGAGTCTCTATTAATAGATATTTCTTTTTCACTTGCAGGATTGAGGATTAAGCAAAATCTCCTAGTGAATGTCCTTTTCATGAGGATTCTTCGAGGTCTTCCAGCTTCACATACTGGTATGAAGGTATCACAAAAATATGTTCTCTAATAAACCCTCTTCAGTACAAGTACTGCAGCAATCCAGTGTAATTCCACTTGGTAGGCTTATTTCATTGGAGTCCACACATGGTAGTTTGTGGAAGTCAACTGCTGACCTCATGTTCTCTTGAATTTGAAAGTTCCCCAAGCGCATGGGCTAGCCTTACTGTAATACTGAAGAGACCAAAACAAATCTCAAATCACATGAATAAAAGTGAGCTTGAATAAATATGCATCTGGTTAGTAAATTACACACCATGGTCTAATTGCTATTCTGGTGGTGGTCGAAGGCTCCGCAGCTTCCTTTCATCTAGTCCTTTCCAGTATTTAAAGTTATTATCCAGATGCTGCATCAAATTTGGCAGGTCTGCAAAAGCTAGGGAAGAAGAAAGGGCAGAGTGTATTTAGTTTACAGAATTGAAACAGTCACATGGTTCTGCCTGCTTAAATATCCCTTGAAATGTCTGGGCAACCGTGTTAAGTAGGAAAGCTTAAATCTGTCATACTGCTACTTGAAATGGTTTTGGCTGTGTAGCTCTCATCACTCATCTGTCACTCAGGCCACTGAGAACAGTTCTCTAAGTCTACTTAATACTAGTATTGCAAGTCCCAGCAAAGGGACCCAGTTTTCCAGGAGGGGCATAACTAATTATGCTTGTAATTATTCTGCTTCATCAGATCTCAGTCACATGTCATGATCTGGCATTCAAGGGAGAGTCACATTTCTGACCACTTTTACCATGGAGGCAGCACTCAGAAGGAAACAGCTGCTCCCCCCAAGCAGTTTCCAGACTGCAGAAATTTGTCTTGAAGAATAACTGATACTAATACAGACAAAATGACTGTGCCCAAACTGCTCTGAAGGAGAGTATGTTCGCCATTTACAAAGAAGCAAGTTTAAAACAGATAAATTTAAACATTACCGGAATATAATATATTAAAGGGAAGCTACAAGAATGGCTTGTAGCAGTATCAAAATCCTTCTGAGCAATAATGAAGTTATTAAGTTTACTGGAACTGCAGAAATCTTCCCTTTTCTCCCCCTTTCCTTAGGAACCATAAGAAAGCAATTTTATAACATGGTAGTTTAAAATGTTCACAAAATCATTATTGTCAGGAAATATAGAAGTTTTTGCTTACCATCCCAGGCATCAAACATATCAGTAATGAAGTAATCAATGAATGATATTTGGGATTTGGGGATGCTGCAAGTATTTCTGTCAAAAACTGGCATCACAACAGGTAAACCTTGCCTCTTTTCTTCATCAGTCTGCAAAAAACACTCTTGTGATTATTCATCTAAGACACATTCTGTTAACGGGCTTCTTTTAGCAGCAGATTGCTTGGCACTGACTAGAGCATGCAACTGCTAAATTAACAGAGGAACCTGAATAAATCTGAAGCAGCAGCAATTTAATCTTAAGCATCTAGTCATCTAGGTTTCAGCAAAACAGCAGACAAACAGTGCCTTCCAGTGTTTTGCACAAAAAGTTTGCCTTCTGCATCTACACACAAAGCTGACCCTCCGTAACCGCACACGTTACTAAGTTATGACTGCTTCACAGCTAAAAGATGCCCAGCCATTTTCAATCTGCGATGGAAGTGGCAATCTGTACAACTCAGAGATGGCAAAATGTGGTTTTTATCCTCTTTCCCCCCCTGAGGTACAAAGTTCTGACTGCAGTATCTGGTCTATTATCTGTAATAATGACTGCCCTTTCCTTTTACACGTCTTCCTAAAACCTTTCTGCAGCACAGTGTGTCTTAAAAGAATTCTTGGAGGGAGTGCTTTTCCCATGCTAGCACTAGGACCTGATGATCCCATTCTTGAGGCACAGCCAGCATGTGGGTACACAGAAGGCACCCTTCCTTCCTCTGCTTCTTGTGATGGCAGTGCATTTGCAGACAGAATTCAAAAATTCCCTGCTCCAAAATGAGCAACTTGAAAAATGAAATTGTTCCAAAACTGCGCTGTCGAAGTTGTCAGCTTTCATCTGTCTGGAGGCATCCAGTCCTGTACTGGCATGGGTAACATCCCAGCATTCACAATAAGGAAGTTGTTATTTTTCACATTACGTAATGCAGCCTCAGATGATCTGGGATGCTGGCAGCACATGCACCCCTCTCTTCCCTTTCAAAGAGATGCTCACCTGGAATTTCAGCAGCCCGTTTTAGCTGCCTTACCTGTGCAAAGTACTCCTCAGAGATGCGTCCAGCCCACTCGATACACTGCTCCATGGGTCTGCATGGATTGGAAATGTCAGCACACTTTATCAACATGCGTTTGATAAGGATACGGTTTTCAGGAGACGTGAGAACAGTTTTGATTGACTCTCCATCACCATTATTCTGTAACATTGAAGAATTAAAAACAATCCATTAGCAAGGTCTCTTGTAGACTTACTCAAAAGCTTTGTGCCTTGTGAATGCTTTCAGCAGATCCTAGGGGGATCGGTCCTGCTACTGGCTACCATATATGATGCCCAAATGAATTTATAGGGGGATTATGAATGTTAGCCACAGCTCTGAACCAGCACTGAACTCCAGTTGCTGGATTCAGTCACTGTCTTTGTGACAGATCTCTCGGGCATCTTTGGGCAAGTCATCTAATCCCTCTATGCTTTATCTGACTTCTTAGAAGTATGGAGAGGATCTGTTCATCACTACACACATAGTGATGAGCCCAGTGTGAGCAGAAAAATGTAACACTCTGCTGAAATCCAAGGATTAATGGACTTGCACATTAAGAGTGGAATAGCTGGTTTAAAAAAAACCAAAAGACTGACCCGAGATGCACGGTCATCCTCTGCACACAAACCTCATCAGCGTGAGCATCAATCATTCTGACAGCACTGCTGCTATTAGGAGAGTCAGATCCCACTTTGCCTCCCAGGCACGCTCCTCATTCCCTTCCACTGGACCCATGTTAGCCCATCAGTCTCTGACCTGACTGGGAATTTTGCTTTCTGAGAGTTGATCAGTATTAAAGCAATACATTAGAAACATCATTCTGAACAGCCTCATCTTTCCTCTGCAAGTCTGGGAAAGTTGTCAGCCCACACACAGCTTATATTTGGTTCCCAGGCTGCACATAGAAGAGTGTCAACTGTACTCTATATTTGGAGCCAGTATACAGCTAATATGAGCAAAGGCTCCAATGATAATACAGATTAGAAGCTATTTTCTGTGGAGCTCCAATGAAGTAAGCTTCCAAAGGACGGAGATTCACGATTAAAATACCTTTTGACATTACTTGTAAGTACAACATTATTACTTGACTCTTTAGGATGGGTACGTAAAGAAATTCAGAACAACATCTACTCAGAATAGAAACTCTTTGAAGCAAGGCGTATACTACACTTCTCTGTCACCTAACAAGGTCCCGGTCTCTAGGCAGAGCAGTGAAGCAGTAACAGTAATAATAATGATAATCATGACAATAACTATGTGCCACCGCTTCCTGCAGTATTTTGTACGAAGAGGGAGATACAAAGGAGCAGAAACGTTCTGTCCTAATAGGACATATTTTTCAGAAGAAAGTTCTTGAGGGGAATAGAGTTCTTCCTAAAGGAAGCAACTGACCAGCTCCACAGTTCTCACCAAAATGAGACTCCCAAACCAGTATTTTCCCCTTATTTTTAGATATGTGGAATGGAAGATGCAGAGGAAATAAAGTGAGGTGCATATATCTCCAAATGCATGGTAAAATTGTGTAAGAGAAAGCCAGAAGAAAGTGATGGAAGCTCCAGAAACGCAAGCATGGAAATTAAGTGTGGAAAATTCTTAGAGATCATTCAGTTAAGGGTAGTAGAGAATATCCTAGTAGGTAAACCACCAGGCATCAAGAAAGTATGTTCGCTTCTGTGATCTCTTCAAACCAAGGGCACAGTCTACTTGCTGGATGCGGATGTCTTGGGAATAAAATGTGCTAACTGTGCTTAGTCCCAGCATCCTGCTCAGAGTGCAGAGGTGTCTCTGCATGTCAGATGTTGGCTTCCTGTCATAGGCTTAGGTGACATCATGAAGGGAAATGGGAGGATAAAGGATGCTGGAGCTGGAAAAGATTTTTTTTTCAGTTTATGAAACAAAAGAAGAAAGGAAACAAACAGAGCAGCTTCTCAGCATGGCTCTTTGAACAAATATGTATAAAAATAATAAATAAAAAAATAAGTGGAACTGTCCCATTTGGAACACACGGTTGGCAGCTCAGCCTGCAAACACTACACTGAGTCACCACCGTGACTGGAAACCAGGCCAGGAAACACACGCTGCCGCTGCAACCAGATATACAACCAGATTTGAAAGAGAATCTGCCAGCGTTGTTTTGCTAGTAACAAGCACAGCAAATGATTTGGTTTGCCCACTCACACATTACAGGCCTTTTAATAGGAACCTGCTGAACTGAGAAACTCCCAGCTAAAAGAAGGAAAACATTTTGCTTCTTGTTTTCAATAAAAATGATAAGAGTCTTGGTCTTTCTTTCCATCCTTGGGCAGAATTTGCTGTGAACTGCAAATGCCTCGTGGGGCAGATTATTTCCCTGCAACCCCAGGGGCTCAAGGGCAGAACTAAAGTTTGAGTTCTGTAGGTTGCTGCAGTTGTTTGTACTGTCTCACTGTACAGGTCCAAACCCCAAACGTTCTTCAGCCGCAACATCTACTCAGCTCTCCGTAACAGGCAAGAATAGGAGTTTGGCTCTTTGGATGGATGCTGCTGCTCAAAAAACCTGCTGCACCCCAACTCTTGGGGTTGGAAGGAGGGGCTCTGTGCACCAAATACAGGCAAATACAGAGCCCTCCAGCAGGACCAGGTGCAGTAGAGAGTTACACACTCCATAAGGTCAGCCAGTGCGGTGCAGACCCAGGAGCAGCCACTCCCTTGTTCTCCTCCATGTCTCTTCCCCTCCTGTGCTGAATGCTGCTACACTCACCCAGAGAAGCTGTCCAGCTGAGGACTTGGCAGCCTTTCTCCTAGTTTGGTCAGTAAAACCAGTATCCTACTGGGACGTTGGTTTCACATCCACATAGTTCTCATTAGCATTGCTGGGTGCCAAGAACAAAGCTAATTCTAGCATATACTCCTGTTGACAAAGGTACTTTCTTCCAGTTAAGCTCCAGGCTGCTTCTGATGGGTGAAGGGACAAGACCTGTTCCTCTCCCACCTTCAGATAATAAAAAGACTGTCCTCTCCTGTTACACAGAACAGTCATAAATGTGGCTTTCTAAAACACATAGTAAAGAAACACAGAAAACCATTACAGATCCTCCAGGACATTGACACTGATGCAAACTTTTTTCTAACCATTTCTGAAAATCTTCTCTTTTGCAAAAAAACCATTCCAATGAAATTATACACTGCTCTTACTGGCAACAAAACTGCTGTTTGAAGCTGTTATTGAAACTGGTGTGGTTTTTCAGAATGAGTCTTTAACAGGCAATTTCATTGTGTCCATGGGGTTCCAGATGACTATTGGTTATGTCTATATGATACTGTACTGGGTTTGTGTGGCAGGGGTTTGGTAGCAGGGGAGGGGCTTACAGGCGTGGCTCCTGTGAGAAACTGCTAGAAGCTTTTCTGGCTCCAAGCTGGACCTGCCAAGTCAGATCTGGGCAAGGCTGAGCCAATCAGTGACAGTGGTAGCACCTCTGTGATAATATATTTAAGAAGGGAAAAAAAAAAAAAACTGCTAGAAAACTTGCAGCAGAGAGAGGAATGTGATGTAAGAGAAACACCTATGTAGACACCAAAGTCCGTGAAGAAGGAGAGGGGCAGAAGGTGCTTCAGGCACTGAAGCAGATTCCCCTGCAGCCTGTGGTGAAGACCATGGTGAGGCAGGCTGTGCCCCTGCAGCCCACAGAGGTTAGAAGCAGAGCAGATATCCTCCCGCAGCCCGTGGAGGTTAGCAGCAGAGCAGATATCCTCCTGCAGCCCAGGGAGGGTAGCAGCAGAGCAGATACCCTCCTGCAGCCCAGGGAGGTTAGCAGCAGAGCAGATATCCTCCTGCAGCCCAGGGAGGACCCACACTGGAGCAGGTGGCTGTGCCCAAAGAAGGCTGTGACTGTGGGAAATCCATGCAGGAGCAATCTGTTCCTGAAGGGCTACCCCCTGCAGAAGGGACCCATGCTGGAGCAGTTTCTGAAGAACTGCAGCCCATGGAAAGGACTGATCCTGAACAAGTTTGTGGAGGACTGTCTCCTGGGAGAAGGGCTCCATGCTGCAGCAGGGGAAGAGTGTGAGGAGTCCTTACTCTCTTGTGAGGAGTGGCAGAAACAACATGCAACAAACTGACTGCAACCTCCATTCCCCATCCCCCTGTGCTGCTGAGGGGGAGGAGGTAGAGAAAACCAGGAGTAAAGTTAAGACTGGGAAGAAGGGAGGGGTAGGGGGAAGCTGGTTTTAAGATTTTATTTTTTTTTCATTATCCTGCTCTAATTTGATTGATGACAAATGAAATTGATTTTTTTTTAAAGAAAGTAGACAGAAAAGCCATGAATGCTGCCAGGCAGCACTGAAGGCCAAGGACCCTTATTTGCAGAGACCGCACCATCTGGCAGTCAATGTACCTGCCCTTTCGCCGCACCGCCAGCCGTTCCGGGAGGGAGGGAGGGAGGAATTCAGCTTCTGTTCTGAACCAAACCTTGGCTCCTGTGCAGAAATGCCCAACAACAAAGCCAGGTCTTGCCACTAGCACCCTCTCCATGGGAGTGACTGGGCTGAGTTCATCAAAATGGCATTTTTAACAGGAAAATGTACAGCCCAAGGTTCCGGTCCCAAGTACATCATCACAGCACTGCAATATTAATAGTATCCAAGTGAGTCCCACTTACCCTCAAAATGTCTGATGACTGTGCTAAGCAGGAGGACTTTCAAACCCAGAGGTGAAAGATACAATTCCAGAGTCCCTTTGCCACGTTTCTAATGAACTTTCTCAGAATACTACATGGGGGTTTCCTACTGCCAAGAGTTCCCAGTCCCTGCCTAGTCATTTTAAAGGAGGACTTGCGGTGTTGCTTACCCCGTTTTCTTCTAGCGCTGCCAAAGGCTTATTAATGCTGTTGACAAACTTGTTGACATGCTCAAAGTGCTTTGTCATTTCTGTTGCTAAGACCATGTCAATAATGGCTTGGCGAAGGGTTCGATACTCATTCCTGTTTAAAGAAGGAAACAATTAAGAATGCTGGCTGGTTCACAAAGGGCTGCTTGCTAAAACAAGTCTAAGAAAAATGCTACAGACCGTTTGAGTTGAAGAGAGGTGCTGGGGGAAGAAAGAACAATAATAAAGGCTTGGGCAGCTGGACAAAGTACCCTTTGGTGTGCAGAGACATATGTGCTAGAGGCATGACTGGATCTCTGGGAGAAACAGTGAAAGAGCTGGGCAGAGACAGAGGAGGCTCCAGCTACCAAGGAGGGCTGCTAGGAACATGTCGCACCAGCGAGTTCCCAAGGCTTTTAGCACAGACACTAGCTGTGGCTCACGCTCCAAACAAGTTTTCAGCAATACTTTTCTGCTGTGAAGGCCAAGGCAATGGTGACATCCTCACCCTAAATGCCTTTCTAGGGCTGGAAGAACACCAACAGGTCCTCCGCTTTTCTTCCCATTGCAACAAGGCATTTAATTTTTGGTTGATGCTCTGTGACTCTATCTGTGTTCTACCCAGCAAATATCTACCCACTCAGCCATAGCTTGTCCTCTATATCCAATGACACAAAATGATTCTTCTAGACTTGCTAACATTAGGTTTTACACTAAGTTCCATAGATAGGGTCTGCTTTTTGATCCACAGGAGAAACAGAAACCATGGAATTACTCCCAAGTCTGTGCAGAACAGGCAGAAGCGCTCTATGGTTTTAAAAGCAAACTTCCCCAAGAGCTACGGAGAGTTATCCAAAAGGACTGCCCTTCTCTAGGATGTTTCTTTGCACTATCTTATGTTACAAAGAAGAAAGTGAGAGATGTTAAGTGGGCAGACGAGGACCCTGGGTTTTAAGCTTACCTCTCCATGTTTTTAAATATATTGCATTTGTCATCGCGAGTGGTGAGCTGGAAAGCCAGGGCAGCATGATGGCTCTCCAGCACTGCGGTGTCGTTGTACAGAATTGCTAGCTCACTGCCAGCATTGCACAGGAAAGAATTTGTTCTTCCTGGGTGATCCACGTCATGGACTGTGGCAGCAATGAGTGCAGCAACCTCATCAATCGGATCTAAAGTTTGCTGAAAATAGAAAGATGCTTAGTTTGCCTGGCAGACTCATTAGAAACCCTACTCTGTCCATAGGATTAAGCCAAGTTGCTGAGGAATAAAAACCAGAACTCTCCAGATCAGTGAGGGTCAGATGTTCTAGACAGAGCAATGGAAAATTCATTATAAGCTTCACTGAACACTGCATGACATTTTTGGCCATTTTATGCCTCTTGAATTTTGCCTTAGCCACGCCTTTGACAAAGCACATCATATTAAAGAAAAGTAAAGTAATAAATTAGTTTGTGTTTTCTAACACCACAGAAACCACCTTCCCTTGGAGTTAGGGTATTTGGCTAAAAATTATTCTATCTCCACCAGATTTCTTAATTTCTTTTGGAAACTTAGTATGTCCTAATCATATTCGACTTACATGCTCGCTGGGTTTACAGTATATAAGGGATTTTTCCCATATATCCAGTTCTACATTAACAGTATCCTGGGGCTACAGTTAATATGAATTCTATGAAGAATACTTGACGGTTTAGATCGATGGAAAAAACTACATGACATACTGTTCTGTACTTTCTGTATCTGATCCTGGTTCTCTTAGTGTGCTGCACTCCATGCTTTATAGCTACGTATACTGGTCATTGCTTTGTATCTAATTATATCTATCCTATAATGAAATAGAAAACTACGTGACTTTTAAATTTTAATATTGCATTAATAGCATAAAGGAGAAAAAGAACCAGGAGTCTCAGAAATACATACATTTGGAAACTAGCTTTCATACTGTGTTTATGCTGGCTTTTTGTGAAGGATCACAGATACAAAACAATTATGCTAAAAATTTTAATAAAACGAAAGAGACACAAGAGTAGAAATGTTCCCAGTTGAATTTGGAAGCAGGGCAGATAGTTCCATTCCAAATAGCTTGAATTTAAGCTCTAAATTCTCTGCTGGTTTTGCCAGTACCATTCAGAGTGGTTAGACTTGGTAGGTGAAAACACAGTTCTTACTTTACATCTCCTGAAATGAATGCAGCGACTTGACTAGGATATTTTTCATTGAGGACTGTCAAGAGGGTCTTGTGGAGAACAAGAAAAGGCTTAGAATTATTTCTAGGTTCATAGTTAGCATTGTCTGAAATACTATCTACCATGTGTCAGCCTCTTTCTTCTTTCTTCCAGCTGCTGCTCATGGGATTCTATTTTTGTGGTATGAAGTTAGGAGGTGGAGATTTTTAGAACAGGCTCTCTTCAGAGGGACACACAGACCAGTGTTCAATCTGGCTGAGAAAGACCTCTGCAGATGGGAAGTGGCCCGAAACTGAAGAATACTTGACCTGCAGGACCACTGCCCTGTATCTGTCACTTATTTCCTGAGTCTGACATAACAAACTTCAGGACAATTTACAGCACCTTTATGTCTAACTTTGAGTCAAGGATTCTAACTTTGTCATCTTAACCCCTCTGGCACGGAAGTGGAAATTATTCTGAGAATACTGCTTCGGTTTAGGAGCCATAAAATTTGTCAAGGCAAGAACCAAGTTCAATTTACTGAAAAAAAAAAATTTCAGTGTGAATTTGAGTGGCAGAATCTGGCCTTCTGTATTTAGGTTAAGTTGAACTCTGGACAACACCAAAGCAGCTGGGCTGTAACTTTGGAAAGATAAAGAGAGAATTCTGAACTTTGATTCTGCTCCTGCTGCTGCTGCAACATTTGGAAATGGAAAAAGGAGGAGGCAGTCATGCTTCTGTAACACTGAAATGAATCCAGATCTTGTCTGTTTTTCATAGATATTCTTGGGAAGACTGGCTAAACCTCTGGCAAATCAGGGGCTGAAAATATCCAGTGAAGTTCCATTCCCACTTGGCATATAGTATTTGTAAGTCAGCCTCTGGAGAGCACACTAATGAGCTGCAGCTCCAGGTTAAGGGACTTACTACAGTTTTAATGGGCTGTCAGAAGCTTGTTTACAGTCACAAATGTCTCAGCCAGGTGCTCATCACTAGTGCTATCCTTTGGCAGGCCAATTCAGGGCAAAAAATTTTATCCAAAAATGCCACTCAGAAACATGTACTGCCACTCCACTGCGTACATGTGAAAGCACTGTTTTAATTCCCATTCTCCAGTCTGTCCTCTGGGCATGTGAGAACAAAGGTTGCTCTGATTTCTTCTGGTTGTCAGTGGCTCTAATAAGCCAATGGGTGTTATGGTACAAGGAACTTAGACAAATAAGCTTTTTCAGTACTCTCCTCCCATGCTGTCTCTTTAAGCTTCAGGGCATCTTGTCCAGTGGGTGACATAGCTTTCGAAGCACTAAAACTATTTAATGGCCTATATTGTTCTGGGAGTCTTCTGCAAAATTACCATCACATGGCATAAGAGATGGTGATGCATTACAGGACAGCTGTATTTGGCATGTACGGTCACAAAAATAATAGTGTCGTTAGCTCACCTATCAGAGAACTTTAACTATATGAAGAAGTTTTGTTTTCAAAAGAGGTTTTCTTATTCTCACATCAAGAATAACTCAATTCCCTTAACACTGGTATCCATCCTTCTACACATACTATAAGGGACATTCCTAGAACTCATGTAAAGCAGCTCAGTTCTTTGATTTCAGAGTTACCAAACTGGTTGTCACTAGGTAGACATTTGACTCTTGGCATCTCTTTTTTTGAGAGATCTTCCTGTGAATGCACCTGTACTTCCCACCTACACTTTTTTTTATAAATGTGGGCTCACCTTTACTCTTTCTTTAGACAAGAAATAAGCAGTGGCATGTAGTACATCTGCTGAATGAGTGGAATTATGGTAGGAGTTGGAGGAATGGTAGTTAGCTTCAATAACTTGTAACCACGACCTCAGAGTTGATTCTGAACAGTTTAAAAATTCACAGATTCCAAAGCGAGCAAATATTTTGAGACCCAGATAAACCAAAGGCCTGTGGAGAAAAACAGAGAAATAAAATTTAAAAAAAAAAAAATTTGAAAAACTATGACATAGCATAAACAGTATGAATCTATACAGCATTTTTAGCCAATGACATGTCAGATCAGGTGTAAGGACTTGTGAAAGAATTATAATCCTAATCTGTAGAAATGTTCCGTGTATGCATCACATGCCCACTTTCAGAATCATGCCAGTTCCTGACACTTCCAGGAATACTGAAATGGCTCCATGTTGCTGCTGTACTGTGTGTAGCAGTACTCTGGGGCTTGGGGAATCTGTGTTGGGTAAACGCAGCCTGCAGTCAAGATGAGATAAATTAGCAAGTACTAAACTCTGCTCATGAGAGGGGAAATAATGTCTCTGCTGCCACAGATTCCCAGACTAGCTTGTTTACTTAGATTAAGTACATCTATACTAAACAAGGCTGCATTCTTCCTGCACTGCAGATCTGCTCCATTTCATTTACACCCACCCTTGCAGGCTTCCATTGCTCACCGACTTTGCAGGCAGTAGAGGAGGAGAGATGGAGGTATTCTGGTAAATATTTTCAAAAATGGACTTTTAAAAATAGATCTTAAACCCTTATTTGGGCATCTCACTTTGCTTCTTGATTCCAGATGCATCAAGCACTCTGATTTTTAACCGCACCTGACAGGTGAGGTGAGGTCATTTAATGTTGCTGAAGTCATTTAGAGTTGGATGTACATCTTTTGGCAAAACTCGACAATACTGTGTCATAGACTGGAACCAGAATACATATACTAAAGTTAAATCTCTCTTCACCTCCCCCATGGAGCACAGTCAGACAAGTCTCTCCAGGTTTCTGTGTTAGTGAACTGTATTGCACTAAAACTCAGATTTCATGAATTATCTTGGCTTTATGTCTGCTTGGGCTTGAAAACAATACTAACATATTCATACTTGTAATTCATTGACAATCACTCTCCTCTTAATAAATTAATTGCCTTTATTTAAACACAGCAGGAAGCAATCAGAATACCTTTTATAAGAGGATGGGCAACAAAGTAGCTCCTTTGGACCTGTGTGGTCTCTCCAAATCAGTAAGAACAGAGAAACCTATCTGGTGATCTCATGCATGTTGGCAGGGATAATTCATTCTTAAGTTGCTTCATGTATTAGATGTTGTAAATCACACAGACTGACTATATTTTGACTTTTTTTTTTAATTACTGTATCTATAGCACTTCGTTAGAAATGGAAATGTAGCAAAGCAAAAAAAAAACAACCTGGAAAGTAACTGGATACAAATTTCTTCACTTATAATAAAACCATTTTAAAGAAGAATAAAAACCTGATATTTTTCCAATTTTTTTTCTCATAAGACCATGGTCTAAAATGAAGTGCATATATGTTAACTAAATGCTTGCTACCTCTCATTAGACAATGTTTCTGAATACTTTTCAAAGGTGTGACAGATCTGGGACTTTGACTAGGGTTTAAGATAGTCAGATCATTATGGGAACTAGCCTCCAAATTAGTGTCTCATAGAAGCTTTAATCTAAGACAAAGCATGATAAAAAGCATGAAACTAGACCCAAAGGAGAACTATAGATAGGCATCAGAAAATAAAAACAACTATTTAAACAAAAAGATCAATTTACAGTCTTAGCAGGAGCTTTTGCTACTAATGAAGTACAGGCTACCAAAACTGCTGATCTGCTATTGAAAACTACTGTGATGGAAATTGGTATGACCTACTTTTTATCAGTAAATATTCTTCAGTTAATTTTTTACATAAAATGTAGCCTGCCCAAATTTTTGAATAAAGACCTTCCTCTAATCCCTGAGAAAGGCAGTGGGAATTTTACTGAAAAGCTGCATTTGAACTGTTTAGGAATAAAAATGACCCAATTACATGGAGAGAAAATAAAACATGATCTGTATCAACTGATCAAATTAAGACCAGCATGTTGACTCTGTGTGTAGTTGGCCATAATTTGCATTTGAATCCCCACAAGACAACAATTTGATTTGTAGAACTCTTCTATTATCAAGAGCAGAAAAGAAAGGCTTTTAAAATAATGTTTTGTTATTATACCATATCAAAGATGTAATCTTCACTTACATCCACTGGGAATCTGCAGAAAATAATGTATGATGAACCAGAAGATATTTAATGGGTTCATACACAATTAGAAATGACAGTGAGAAAATTTCAAACATTTGACTTTGAAAATAAAAGTTAATTCCATTTTAAAACCACAGGCAGAGGAATTAAATGTCATCCTGTAATCAGCTCTTTAAGTCAGTTTTCAGCAACTTGAATTTACAGGCTCTTGAGTTTACTGACCTTTTATGGGTGGCAGCCTCAAGTTCAAAGATATCAAAATCCCAGTGTTCCTCATTTTCCATTGCCTGTGTTATCTGTGGGGGTATGTCGTTGAGGGAGATTGGAGAGATCAAACTGCCAGCAACCTGATGAGTTTCTGTGGAAGAATATGTTTGCAGATTAATAACCCTGAGATATACTTCCACTCAATGTCCATGATTTCTTTTCTGTAGTAACACCTGGCAACTCTCCTTTCTATAAATCTCAGTAATGCTGCAGAACAATGCTTATAAAACTAAAAAAATAAAACTAAACAATGCTTATAAAAAAGAACATCTGATCACATTTTCCTGTTTCTTAAATTTCTTAACATTTTTTTAATATCTCAGTAACTGTCAAATTAAAACTTACGTTTTGCTGACAATATGTATTCGTTCCCTGATAATCTTCGTAAACCATCCTGTTCAATAAAAGTTGAGAGTTAAATGCAGGGTATTGTACAGAAGGTCTACAAGATGATGACACCAAATAGTAGCACAGTGACTTTCAACATGTCTGACTGCAACCTGTCATAGCCACCAAAGATGCCTCTTCCTTTTTTGTGTGTACTGTGAAGATTTGCTGTTTTACATATACTTCATAATGGATGAAACACTGCAAGATACAGGATGAAGTATGAAGTCAGGTAGGTAAACACTCAAATTTCTCGGGTGCAGATGGAGGTCTAGAATTACAGCCTCACATTCACTTTTGTCTTGACAACACACACAGAGAGGCTCTGGATGTGTGCCACACACCAGGAGCAGTATGGCCGTATAACTTCCCATCAACAAGCAAAGGTGGGTGGTGGAAGGGAATGGATGGAGATATGCTTCTGCTCTCCTCCCTCTGGCACTGGCAGATCAGGTCACCCCAACAGCCTAAGAATCTCCTGATTTGTTGCTGGGATTGTAGAGCAACAAATTACTCTGAGGCTTCCCATCTCTGACAGAAGAATGTATGCTTGTTTATTCTCCAATTTCTAGGCCTCCTAGGCTTAATTGTGGCGTGACGCCTAGATGTGCAAACTGAGACAAAGGATTAAAAGAGAATGATGTATTTAATATTTACTTTTCAGCTCATAATTCTAAAGGCTGTGGCTCAAATCCTGCTGGCTCCTTTGGTGCATACAGCTGTTAGTAACCGCGCATTAGTGTTTAGCCCCTGATGTAAAAAACCCCAAAATCTTTCTGAATGCACATGACTAACAATGTTATACACCCAAAGTATAGCAGAAGTAAATGTAGATGCTATATCTGAACATGCAATGTCTGTACTTAATTGTTATATCTCATTTTTATTTTCACATTTTTAAGTAAATTAGTCTCGAGTTTTGTGATTTAAAAGGAAAAGGAGTACTACTCCTATAACTGTCTCAGTGACTCTTCAATAGCACTGCTATGACACAAATATTTGGGACACCAGATGCTGTCTATCATTTAGAATCAAAGAATCAAATTTAGAATCAAATTTTTTTAAGAGTTGAAATAGCAGGTGGAATTGTATCTGGCAAATCCTTCTCTGAACTTCGAATGCCTTTCCCATCATGAATTCTGCTTGAGAGTTCAAATCTAATAACCTACTACTTGTTCCCCTACTCAGACATAACTTTTGAACATGAAAAGGAATAATATGATTCTGTTTTCAACAGACCCTTTGCTGAAAAAATGTTTCTCCCAGGTGATGCTAAAACTCATAATGCACTGTACACCCTCATGCTCAGAAATGGATATTCTCAGCTTTTCTGCTGCTCCATAAAATAGCCTTTGTTTTATTTTTAGCAAGGATTTTGTATTTTGCAATATTGTTACCTACATCTTCTGGGACCGCAGAGTGAATACAGTCAGGATACAAATACAAATGTATGTAAGAATTGACTATACTCACAGAGGAGAAAACAGTTGAGTTTATGGACTGTGTGTATTCAGCAGGAGAAAAGATTCACTTTGAGACTGTAATGATTATAGGTATCACTATTCTTCCTATATTTTTATAGGTAAGGTAACACTATAATTTGTCTACTGAGTTAGTAAATTCAACCCTGTATGAACCATTCAGGTCTTCTGGAATTCTTGAAGTCTCTCATATGTTTCTCCTGATTAGATATTTACTGTGGTATTTTAAAAGTCAAGAATATATTCAAACTGTTTTGAGATTCTTGATAGTTACAAAGGCTTCTTGATAGTTACAGTATGAAATGGTAATAGCCCAGAGACATCTCTGAAAAGCTCACATCTTTTGAGCCTTTTTGCATCCAACACATTGTCAAATCTTTTCATGAGGTAGCCTTTTATATGCAACCTACAGACTAATGGGAAAACATGTCCTTAAGGCACAGGTAACATTCATCCAGGTTCATCTAGTTATTATCAGGAGGGTCACAGACTCCAGACTCTGTAGGTTTTGGTTCAAACGTGCCTTTTGTTCAACTTTGGGTACAATGCTTCTTTTTCCAATGCCCCTGTTCCTCTTTTCATAGCTTAACAACATAATGCTTTCCTTCAGTCTTGTTCTTGCATTATTTTTTTAAATTATGGGTTCTGCAGAGCATGATTGTGTTTTAATACATGAACATTATTGTTTCTATCTCAAAGCACTCTGATCTTTCTATGAGTCTCTGTGGGTACAGATACAATCCAAGAAACAGCAACCAAAATACATATTTTGCACATTCTTTCTCTATACTAAAAAGCCCCCTGAACATGCCACTCTAATCCTAATTAATAAATACAAGTGTCTAGCTATCTTTCTTTCTTCCTTTCCCATCTATACCTTTCCAAAATGAATTGCATTGAAGAAAGAATTGGTTTTCCTTTCCCTTTCTAGCAAAACTAATGCTTCCAGAGAAGGGCCACGAGGATGATCAGAGGGCTGGAGCACCTCTCCTATGAGGACAGACTGAGAGAGTTGGGGTTGTTCAGTCTGGAGAAGAGAAGGCTCTGGGGAGACCTTATTGTGGCCTTCCAGTATCTGAAGGGGGCTACAAGAAAGCTGGGGAGGGACTTTTTAGGCTGTGGGGCAGTGATAGGACTGGAGGGAATGGATTAAAGCTAGAGATAGGTCGATTCAGGTTAGACAGTAGGAAGAATTTCTTCCCCATGAGGGTGGTGAGACACTGGAACAGGTTGCCCAGAGAGGTGGTGGAAGCCCCATCCTTGGAAGTTTTTAAGCCCAGGCTGGATGGGGCTCTGAGCAACCTGCTCTAGTGGGAGGTGCCCCTGCCCATGGCAGGGGGGTTGGAACTAGATGATCTTTAAGGCCCCTTCCAACCCTGACAATTCTATGATTCTATGAAAGATGCCACATGGTTTTAACTTTGGGGTGTGCTGGGGAGAATTCCAGTAAGGCAAACCCTCATTTCTGTCTTTTGTTACACTCACAAGGTGTGACTTGGGAAATGCCATGACACTGACTAGCATCTGCATTAATAGGATTGCTCGCTCAAAGTCACCACAGTCCTAAAAGACAAAGGAGGACCGACGATCTGTCAGCTTGATAATTCTCTTGGAAACCTTCTTCTTTTACAACACGCTGTGTGTCATCCAGCAACATAGCTCAACAAGAAATATTAATTGAAGGAGACAATACGCAGAAGAGATTGCAACAGTTGTATGTGGCTGCACAGGGTAGGAAGAAGACACAGACTATCAGAGCTTGCAAGAATCTTAGCCTTTCACTTCTAATACACTGAAATATTAGCATCTGACATGTTTCTTCAATTTCCTTATGTGTTTCATTATGAAAAGTGGCCACAACTGGAAGTTTAACCCCAGTATCTCTTCCTGATAGTCCTGGAGAGGTTTTGCATCATGTACTGTAAACCCACGAGGGACTGGGGCATTTTTAATTTTGCCTGACAGCTCATCATCCTGCAGCATTAATGGACACTTACTGTGCAGGGGAGTAGGAAAGATGAATTTGAATGCAAGTTGACCTCTCCCTCACCTTTTAGGAACCTGAATCCAATGCTCAGTTTAGAATGCTGTGTTGAGGAGATGTTTCTTAGACTTTATTCTAGGAAATAGCATCTGTGTAGGCACTGGAACAACAAGCTGTTGTACATCAGCTGCTCAACGGTAACTGAACTTTCTCTGACACTAGATGTGAGGAAATCTGAGAGATACCTTATCCCAGACTAGACTTGTGTAAATACGTTTAAAGAGAGATTTGTAAATATAAAATACAGGTAATATTTTTTCCTAACCCAATACTGAAAATTAGTTTAGTGATTCAGAGCTGACCTATTTGTGGGTGTATACTATAGCTGACCTTTGAGAGAGCTCACATTTGAACATGCTTCTTGCTTACAACCTTTGATGTGTTTCTTTTTTAAACATTTCCACTATTTTATTAATTTTTGTAATCTATCCCAGAGCTCAGCCAGTCTCCAATCACACTTCTACCCTCCACAGTTTCTCTCAGTCTATGACTGTACACCTGTCTGGTGATACCAAATTCCCTCACTTGTACAGAGAATCTTCCAAGGGACACTGTACATGTATTTTGTATAGCTGCCTGCTCTTCCTGATTGCATGCTGTTTAATTCCTACCAGGTCTTCCCTGATACTCTCTTCTGATATATGTTTGTGTGTTTGTCTATTTAGGAGAAAATACTTCCTCACTTTCAGAGAACTTACGGAGTTCCTCTTTACCACCCAGAAGGAGGGATCAGTGACAAAGGGAAATGATTGACCTGTTTTGTAGATGAAACACAGCAGTTTATGGTTTAACCACAGGCTCTTCGACAGTATGATGTAGCAGCAAGAATTACATTTGTATTACACAAGATAAGTTTATATATACATGACTGAGTCATATTTTACGAGGTTACGAGCTGTGACTCCAGAAGCTCTTTGTACCAGGAGCACGGCCTTCAGCTCTATTTTTAACTTGGCACTTTTTTTCTCTCAAAGCAAAAGAGATTGCGTATCCATTGTACATCCTTTTTGTATTTCTGTGCGTGCTGATGGCAAGATGAAACTTTCTCTCTGCATCTGATGACTCATAAAGTTGTTTCTTTCACTGGTCAGCCTTTGGCTTGAGCTGCTCAAGAATCAAGCCAAACAGTGACTTCATGGTTTTACACCCAGGTTTTTTTCCCTTGTCTCTAACAAGCTGATATTTTGGATGCTACAAGAGTTCACCCCTAAACAGTTTTGATCTTCCACAGGAGTACATTAGTGGTCCTTCTAAGTGTCCACAATCATCCTACTTCTCCTCTTAAAATAAAATTGAGGCACATTAAGTTTTTGCATTCTAATGAGCTATGTCAGACAGGTACAGTGATCATCCATTCCCAAAATTTCAAATGTGCTCTGGTTCTGCCCGTCACAGTTCCATGACTCACTGGCTAAAGGATGACATTTAGAAGATGCCATTTATCTCATGGGCCTGTACACCTGCCAGAAGGATACCGTTCTTTTGGGCATGTTTCCTCTTCTGGGTGGAAAAGGCCAACAGCATTGCTCTGCACGAGTGATGCTGCGTCTGCTGCATTGTGCAGGTGTCAACAGCAATGGGAAACATAACTCACAAAATTTTCCAGCTTCTTTAGTCAGATCCTCTTCTGTAGTGGCACTGTACACTACCTATGCTAGTTTTCTGAAATTTCCACAGGGGAAGGAAAAAAACACCACGAAAATGAGGACTAGTTAGACATGCCTGGAGGCATAATACCAAGCTCTGAACCTCAAAGCACACTTGAAATGCAGCTCTGAAGTGTCTGAGAAAGAAACTGCCACCAAATAAGTCAATTGGTTGAGTCTCCTCCTCTCTTTATAGAACCTACCCTTCTCAGGTTGGGGATTGTTACCACAGTTGGAAGCTGTTAGGTTTGGAAAACAGTGAAGGACAAAGAGGTAAAGTCTCTCCTTATGCTTTGCCTCTCATGCTATTTTTTACTTTCTTGCTTGTTGATACATGGTGCTGTACCACTGACGAGCTGGATTTTTCTGTTAGACAGAATGAGAAAAAAAAGCAAAGAAAGCAGCCTTCAGTAATACTTTGGTTTCCAACAGAGGATTACATTTCACTGAATTGGAAACCGAGAGCCAGAAACCTGACAGATTGTGCAAATCCCGCTCTAAGTCCATTTGCACCTTTGGCAAAAGATGCCTCTGAAAACTCTTCCCTAAAGGGCTTATCATTTAGAAAGGGGAATAAAAGGGGGGAAGTGGCAAAAAAAGAAAGAGAAGACAGCAACGAGATTTCTCAGAGTTACCCTTTATTAAACTTCATGTTGAAACCAAACTGAAAATTGGCAAAGCTTCCAGGAAAATTTAGCGAAGAAACAGCTTGCGGCAATCTAGCAACCAGGGTTACTATGGCAATAGCAGTACACTGTGAAATTTAGTAGATATAATTTTCCATGATTCACTGTATATTTTTAGCTATTTTTCTTTTTGTTCTCTCATGCTAATTGCCATACTGAAGAAAGGGAAGGACTGAATGCTTAGGTCATGCCGGCAGAAAAGATAGAGAGATGTCAGTTGGTGCTCACTTCTCCCTGATAGTTCACAGTCTGAACCGTATTAATAATTTTTCTCCTTTCCTTCTTTTTCAGCTATTATCCAACAAGATTCTTTTCTATAATACCACCTTTTTTCTTTGTGATGTGGTTTCAACTCAGGGATTCAAAAATCTATCTCCCATCTCCTCACCCCGCTGCCTCTCTTCAGTGCTGTCTTTGGCTTCTCTGTGGCTTGCTTATAACATGAGCTGGTCAAGACTAGAATGTCCTTATTTGTTTGTCTCACTGGTTCCATCGCTTTCCTAGCCAGTCAGATACACAGTCACAGGTTTACATGCATGATTTACATGTCATGCTCTATTTGCTTTCATAGTATCTCTAAGATCTGGCTTCCTATTCGTTGAACAGATGTCAAAACTTGTCAGACAAGTCCTTCTCCTGTTCTACTACAACTGGAGTCTCTGCTCCTGGGCCACACAGGTTCAGAGCAATCCAAAATTATGACTTCATGATCTTCCCTGTTTATTTCTTCAACTGTACATCTCCTTTGTGCTATTCTTGCTTTGCTCAGCCAGGTTCTACTTAAGTGCCTGGCTCTATAATGATGCTTTTATCATATACCATCACTTATCAATCCCTTCACCTTACCATTGCCTCCAACTTTTGGTTTCTTAGTCCACAACTTGTACTGGCATCTGGCTCTTTGTTACATTGACCTCGATACATGATAGATGGAAAAAATAAAGGATGTCTCCTTTAACTCCCTTTTTGCAATTCACCTCTGCCACCTTATATGAAACAGTAGCATCTAAGCACATTTAGGCAACTAGAACACTACACAGAAACTCTGGCAGTCACCGGGACGTGCTCATGCTATTATTACTTGACCTTTCTTACTCTTCACCTCTAATCATTTATTTGTGGCCTTCACTTCTGTGTTGTCAAAAGGGTTCTAAGGGTTTTAAGGCTGGGATTGTCTGCCTGCTATATTACTGTGTATGAACAGCTCAAAAGAAATGAGGCTCTATGAAGCTTCTGTGAACTTTGACGGGAAGTCATAAATGAAAAGAGTGAACAAAATGCTGAAAAAGAGCAATTCTTTACATCAGTCAAGGCTGGTGAGGCTTACAAAGCTCTCCGGAGGACTTCATGAAGGACCAGAACTTGGATATCCACCATTCTGAACTCCTACAGATTTTAGTTTTAGCTGCTAATATCAGCATACATAAATACAAATAAACACATACGAAATAAGAAAACATTCTGAGAAATTAAAAGTTAAAAGCATACAGAAAAATCATTTCATTAAAGCATAATGTATTTGTGTAGTCAAACTTCCTGCTGCAAGGCAGAGAGGAATGCTATGTATTTGTTTATGTATATTCATGAGCATTTAAAAGGACCAGAATGCTTCATCTTAAGACACAGAATCAGTAGCTAGGGCTGTGCTGCAGTGTTATATAAGGCAAGTTTATGATTTGGTAAGACGTCATTTTCCTTTCCAGCATTTATGGGCTTGGTTTTTTCTGTGTTTAGAAAGTAAAGTATTTCAAAGAAATACTCACTTTATGGGGTTTTTTACACCATATAGGACACACTAGATGCAATCACAGTGTAAAATAAAAGAACACTAACTGTCTTCTGTCACAGAGGATAGCAGACAAAAGATGTCCTACTCTCTTCTGTGGTGACTACCCTGTGGTCCTGGAATTACTTTTTTCTTCTCTCTGAATGCCCATGAGCCATGGTAATATGGGCATAAGGAAAAGCCAAAGGAAAATCTTCCCAGTTCTGAGCAGCTCCATGCATGAGGAAGAAGGAAATGTCCCATTCCTCAGAATTACCCAGTTTTAGACAGGTGATTAATGATTAATGCATATCCCAGAGAATGAGAGTTCCTCTCACAAGAATCAGCAGTACTGGGGCTCCATGGGCTCCTTGGGAAGGTTTGCTGTGCTCCAGGGTGGTAACTCGTGCTCAGTCCAGGGCAAGGCTGCCCCTCTGCAAGGCACAGGAAGAAACTGCCAAGAATGCAGCATTGCCCTGGCATAAAAAATATGCCCGGGGATAAAATGGGAACTGATCTGTGACAGCTGTTGAGGATTCTCAACATCTGTTCCATTTTGCAGAAATTTAGAACAATCCCTGTAGAGTTCCACTGATGATGTTTTTTTTAACAGTCTCTTCCACGTACATGAAGTGCAGCCCTCTTTCAATCTGCCAAGTCAATGTCCAACATCCCTTACAGCCAAGACATTCAAGACTTCAAGATTTCCCACTGCACTTCATGTTGTTCTGGCACAACCCAGTTTCCTTTTCCCTCTCTAAGGTGACTTGGACTGCTGCCTTCTGACTGTGAGTTATTTTTCTGGGTTTCCTTGTAAAGATACTCAAATTGTTCTACAGCAAAAGTAATTAAGCCCCTTCTAGTAAATGTTACAGTTGTAATTAAATGCCAATAATGTAATGCCAGAACGTCTCCTGTTCCTACAGTTACTGCACAGCACTTTCTGCTACAGGAAGCTAGGGCACTTCAAGCAGAAAAATCTCTTTGCTTTACCAGAGAAAAAGTTCAAGAAAGAAAAACAAATGGAAATGTTATAAAAAGAGGAGTTTGAACTGTTCTGCCTATTCTGGTTGGTTTGCCAAACAAAATTACTGCGGAGCATCTTTAGCACCGTTTCCAATCTGCGCTCTCTGCGCTGGCCAGCAGATGATGCCAGTGTATTACAAATGCGTCCCGATTCAGTTTTAGCCAGAGGAAAGACGACTAGATAAAAGATGTGGTTTTGTCACATTCCAGATGGGAGATGTTATAAAAAGAGGAGTTGGAACTGTTCTGCCTATTCTGGATGGTTTGCCAAACACGCTAATGATGGGGAGCCCCTTTAGTACTGCAGTTTCAAACTGTGTTCCGCGCACTGGCCAGCAGATGATGACAGTGTATTGCAAATGAGTCTGTTCAGTCCTCGAGGAAAACTGACCAGTGAGAGAATGTCGTTTTGTCACATTCCATATATTTGCAAAAAAAGTCAACTACCCTCTTCCATTCTACTCTTTTCTACTGTGTGTGATTCCGAGTCTCAGAATGTGTTGTCTTTCTGAAGCAGTCTTGTTACTAAAGGTTGACCCTTTCAAGTACCTACCTACCAACCTCTCGTAACCCTCTGACATTCCAGTGAGTGTGACATACAAGTCTGACCGTTTTCAGAAGTCCCTTGGCTACATTTACCATCTATTTACTCATATTTTGTGACATACAGCATTAGGTTTGGGCTGCATCAAGCTTTATTCCTGTTTCCAGTCTGCAGCAAAGACGTGAAGCCAAATCCTCACACTTAAAAGGACAAAAGCTAAAAGGGGAAATAAAATCTACATTCATGTATATAAAGAAAAAGGCAGAACTGAGTTTCCATGCATCTTCCAGGATTCTCAGCTATCTGATCTCTTTCTCTAGTGTAAGCATACCTTAACTAAAAACTCTTTAAAAAAGCTTTATAATCACTTCTGCTTCACAATGGAGTGTGATTTTCTTACTCAGGGAGTCTTGCTCCTGATTTCACAGGAAGCCTCCACACAGGCCTTTGGAATTACTTGCAGAATGACCATGCTACTAATCATATACACCAGAGTCCAAGATTCTTCAGAGCGACACCACCTGCATGGCATTTATAGACATTGTTTATATTTTGCTGATGAAAGTAGGGTGTACAGAACATGTTTTCCAAGGTGTATGAAGGAAAAAGACAGAGTTTTCTCTGCTAGCCCCAGTCTTGAGCTCATTTTCTGAAGTGGTGGGATCATGACCGGCCTTCTCCAGAAGCTCGGCAGATATCGACTCTTTCTCCTGTGCTAGCAAACTAGAGCTTGCAGTCCTTCCAGACACTGGACCCTGCTGCAGCCTGGTCCCTGTGTGCTGAATTGCTGCACCACTAGAAGGAGGCAAGACAAGAGAAACAAATCCCAGCTTCTGAGGAGGAAACAAAAAGTACAAAAGAGGGAATTCAGATGCCTTTCTTCGTCCTTTATTTCTTCCTCTGTCTCTTTTTTTTTAACTCTGCTCCCTTAGGAAAATTATGGGCCCCTGAGGAGATAAAGAACCTTCTTGCTTCCTGCAGCAAGCCAGTCAGATGCCTGTCCTTTCCAGACTGTGAGGCTGAGGCTAATTAGACCATTTGGCTTTTCTTATACTTTTCCTCCCCTCCAGGTGGGCTGAGTTATATGAGACAGTTGAAGCTTCCCATGTCACTCCGCAGCAGGCTCAAGGACGGGCAAAACCGATTACCGGTAATTGCATTGCAAGAGCTGGCAGACTAGAGGAGATCTAAGAATAGGCTGCCCAACCAGCAGCTGGGACGTGAAGTAGACAGGATATGAAGGATTCAAGGTGTGGGCTGTAGGCCTTGTGTGCCTTAAGCTAACAGCTGAGGAACAAGTTCCAGAACATACGAGTAAATTGGCACAAAACACTTCAGCAGAAACATATTTAGTCATGTAAGTCATACAGACGTGGCTGTGGGGTTAGTTGCTGTGTAGTCATTAAAGCAAAGAAAACCAAGAGTTGGGCAAATTGTTTAAACAGAGAACACACAGGAGCCCCCTGATCCTTTTCTGTTTCCCTGACATCAGTCACCAACACACCACGTGCAAGGAGGAGAGGAGAGGGTAAGAGATGAAAAGAGGAAGCACAACGCTTCAGCTGAAAACACATGTCCTTTCTCTTGAACAGAAGTCTCTTGCCTGGCCAGAAATCTGACTCAAACCTGGTTTTGTGCCATGTGAGTCCCTTTGGACGTAGACTTCATGCATCAGAAGATGCTTTATTGATGTTAGAGGTGTATCACTGAAGTATGTAGTAATTTGTATTGCTAAGGGTTGAACACATCTCTAACAATTCAAGTGAGGTCCTACCACATGAAATACCTGCTTTTCTCCACAATGTCCTCTTATCTAGAGAGTGGGAAGGCTTAACATAAGAAATACCTGGGTTCTTCTGCTTGGTGAAGCAAGAGAGGGAAAAACATTTTACAGAAATCTGCAAGAAAGAGAAATGATTGAGAAAACACAGACCTTAGTGGGAGGTTACCTTCAGCCATGGAACCAGAGAGACAAACATTGAAGAACTGGATGTGTTTTGGTTTATTTTGAACTTTGCTACACCCTGGAGAGGGTCAGATGTTTCATGTAACTGATGGGAATTTTAACACAGAAGTACAACTGGATAATGGGAAAGAAGCTGCTAGTTGCTGTAGCTTAACTTGATAGAATGCATCAAGACTGCCTTTGCTTCTGGCAGTACAAAGGCACAGGAGGCATTTAATTGCTACTGTAGGTGCTGGTTTTAATTCATTGGAGACATTTGGGTTGGGAGGCTGAGCTTTATGGGCCGTTGTATTAAAGTAATTTGGGAAAATAGTTTGAAACCTTCTAAGGGAAGTGAGGTTTGGAGGATGTTGATAATTGTGAAGAAACACTGAAGTCACCCTGTATAAAGCTTTGGTCGGAGTAGTATGTGTAGCTTTGCATGGGCATTTCATTGTATATATTAAGATGGATATTTTTTAGTTTGGTAGAATGGATTTGCCTTAAAATGATTTAGCGTTAGGGTACGTGAACATGAAATTGTGGTCTGAATGCTTGGATCTGGAGAAACCTTTACTGATAATAAAGATACCTCCAAAGAAGGTAGATAGGTGGGAAATGAAATGAATTTCCAAACAACTAACAGGAGTGCAGGTGTCCAAGAGATGTCACCTTGAATGGCTATAATGGGAAAGAAGTTTCTTTCAAGGTATTAGTTATTTAAGAGAAGCTGAAACTTTACTGCAAAAAGAAAAGGTTTACGATAAACCTCCAGTTCATTCAATATTAAGCACTTGTCATTCTGCAGGAATACCAGGTTCTTTGTCATTTTAAGCAGCACGCAGTAGGAGTACACACACTGTAATTTCTATCGCTTGTTTGCATGCAGTCTCTGCATGTCTAAATTGCTTAGGAAATCCTATACCTAACAATCTGAGGCTGCCTGATTCCCATGTGAGATTTCAAGGGGACTGGAGCGTGCTGGGGAAGGAATTAAATATTTGAATGTGAAGGTTTGGGATCTTGAGAAGAACTGTAAATGTTCTAACCAGCTTAATGAAAGTAAATATTATGTACAGGGTTAGAAACTACCAAGCAGAAGAAAGCTTCCTTTTCCCATGGAAAAGCATATCAAAACCATTGTAGTCTTTTGCAGGGGCGGGGGCAAAATTGCAAAGAAAGTAGGGCACAATGGCAGCTTCTGTCCAGCTATGTAAGGTATTTAGCAGAAAATGGAATACAGTTTGTACTTCAATATTTTTGCTTCAATGAGTAACAAGAAAAGAAAGTTACTCATAAATTATACTGAATGGAATGTGTGTTAAGTTCATCCTATGATTTCAGTTAGAGGTCTGAATATCAGGAAAATATTTTGATTCAAATCATGAAGGTCTTTGTTTGCAGACAAAGGAGCTGGCACAGATGAAAAGACAAAAGCACCTTCTTTGGCCTCTTGAGTTAAATACACATAACTTATCACAGATAGCAGTTGTGTAAACTGCTTTTTTTTGTGTGTGTAAACTATTTTTTGAGTGATACAACTGACTTGGAGCCATCTTTCATAGCACCAAAGTCTCAAGAACATCAGAGAAGGTGGTTTTCAAATGTAGGCAAGGTCTTAAAAAAAATGTGCTGTTCTTTTGTTTTTTAAAAGTGAGTTGAGGATGCTGCTGCCCTCTAATTGACGACTCTTTTCAGCAACATGCTTGTAGTGAACGCCTTGGACTTTGTTAGAGAGATCTGGGGTTCAGTCCAAGTCAGCTTTAACAGGGAAGAGAAAGAGGAGTCTGCTATTTCACAGCACTCTTTGAAATTAAAATTAGTGAAAAAATCATCGCTCAAGAAATGAGATTTTATGGCTGTGTTCTGTTGAGTGGGCAGGGCAGTGCAGGGGGGTGATTTATTGCGGACACTTCTGTTGTGTCATTATTCACGCAAAATAATGTGACTTATCACACATGCAGACTGGTAGCTTATTTCAGCAGACACAGTTAAGTGCTTAATTGAGAACTGTGGAAGTGAAAAAGGCTATCTTGAAGAGCCAGAGCTTTTACACACGTTGATCGTTGGCCTGTGGTCAGATTTAGAGGCAGGGGAGTTTTGCAGAGGCGTAACAGTTGAAGGAACTAGCTAAGCACTTTCAGAAGGTTTATAGAAGCCTTACGAAGAGCCTAAGAGCCCCAGTGTGCTGTTTGCAGGAGGCTGTGTATGTGTCTGAGGAAGACAGCTGACAAATGTTTCTTCTGCTGGCACTGCTGCCTCAGGCTGCCCTTGACCATACCCAGTTTCTGACAGATGCCAGGACAACAGACTGTGGAAATGCACAGTGAGCAGGACCTGGCAACTCATCCAGGTGGTGAATTGCAGTCTGGTCTTTCCTTGGACTATTTTCCAGACAAGTCATAGAATCATAGGTTGCCACATGACAGCCTAAATGCTCATCCTGAAACATTTAAAGAAAACGCTTGAGGGACCAGAAAGACTTGCAAAGGGTTAGAGGTTGCTGCCAAGGCTCGCACTGCTTGCCTTCCTTCAGCTACACTTGCAGGGGGGCGGAAGATCCCAGGTGTCTTATTGGTAAAAATACCTTGGCAGGGTGTTTGGTTTATAATTTCAGGTAACTAAGAGAGGTCTTGAATCCCAAGGATGCCTAAAGAAGAGTTGGTAATAACAAAAATTTGGCAATTTACAGAATTTCAAAACTTGTATCTTAACTCACATAGGTGAGAGGGATATGGTGGGGTTCTGACAATATGCAGGTTGTCAAATTGAAATATTGAAGAACTTAGTTACTGAATAGGTTGATCGATCCTGCAAAGACTTTTCTCAGCTTCTTTGACTCTTATATTCTGGATAGTCTCTTGAGATGAAGAGTTTTATATTAAGATTTCAGAAAAACAGCTCAGAGTTGAAAAGTAATTTTAGCTGTTGTGGGTAAACACCCACATAATTCAGAATTTAATTCAAGATACTTGCAGGAAAACCAAAGGTACATAGATAGGTACACAGGGAGGACAGGATTACTTCAGTATGGCTTTATTGTGTGCCTAAAATATAGAATCGTAGAATGGTAGGGGTTGGAAGGGACCTCTGGAGATCATCGAGTCCAACGCCCCTGCCAAAGCAGGAACACCTAGGGCAGGCCACACAGGAAGAGATCCAGGTGGGTCTTGAAAGTCTCCAGAGAAGGAGACTCCACAACCTCTCTGGGCAGCCTGTTCCAGTGCTCTGTCACTC
>WUAM01000431.1:107516785-107527831 GCA_024336885.1 Actenoides hombroni | reverse complement strand
GTCCCTGCCCAAGGCAGGGGGGTTGGAACTGGATGATCTTTAAGGTCCCTTCCAACCCTGACAATTCTATGATTCTATGATCCTATGATTCAAAGGGACTGTTCAATTTTCACCCCATTTTCAGAGCTACATTATTAGCATATGGGGGGGGAAAAATCCACAGAAAAAAGGTGTGCAGGTTTTCCTGAAAATCTGGCATTGTATAGGCAAAGCACATGCCAGGTGATAAAGGTCAAGTAACTGGGAAAATCAGGCAGTGGAACATTAATCAAAAGCTGTTTGTAGCAGTATGTACTTACTGTCATTAACCCTCCAACGAGGTCACTTGTATGTGGATCCTCATCTTTTGTCCCCAGTTGCGGAGAGTACAATTCAGTGGTTCTTAGAATCTCCAAAACCCGGTCTAAAGCTTCTGCAACTGGCATGGGACTGCTTTCTTGTGCAGCATTGATGATGTTTATTACCTGGTTTAGCATCACACATGTTTTGAATTTAGAAGTGATATAAGAAAGAAGAGACACTTCTCAATTATGGAAAGCTCATAGCAAATAAATTAGATCTACAACTTTAATCCACATGCCGGAGAATCCAAATGAAAGGGATGTTAATACAACGCTAATGTTTGCTACTGACTCTGGGAACAAGATTGTAGCCTTAAGGACTGCAGTCTTATTAATGATTTTCCCATTCAAGGCACAGCCTCAAAATGTCTCTGAATGGATTTAATATAACCTTCTCCCATTTGCCTCTCTCAGTTTATTGAAGAGATGATTTTTGCCAAATCCTTGAATGGTTTCAGAAAGCAGTTTACAATGCATAAGTAAGTGAAAAGCCCTTAAAAAGGGGGGTCCCATGCAATGGCTGACCACATGCAGGACACTATACTAATTAGGCTTGGGAGAATTTTGTTCAGAACATCCATCTTGTTGGAGCTCCACCAGTGGGCAGGTGGAACGGGGAAAGAAGTTTCACCAGAGGCCAGCACTGCCTTGCTTCTCAGTGTGGGTGCTGTACCAGAGCCTTGTGCCCCAGTATTCCAGTACAGAACAACCAACAACAGCTAGTGACAGTGCACATTACCTTGGTGATGGGTGCTTCAATAGTCATGGAATGTATCCTGGCCATAGAAGAGTGCCGCCTTTGTGAGCTGCCTGTGTGGAAAATAAAGCAGAATTTGTATCCTGATTTCAGCGACAAGGCATGACAGGAAGATTCAGGCAAGAAATCTTGATTTATTTTCTGAACTGCTTACCCTGCTGTACCCTTCACAGGCAATCCATTGCAGAATGCATACACATGTTTGTTATGCTGGGGACACATGAGTGCAAAGAGATGCTTGCTGAACCACTCATATCCACACTTGGAGATAAGCAGCTGTAACAGCCTGGCAATATCATGGCTTTGGTTTTTTATTTTAACAAAGTACCAATTACAAACTCAGTTAAAAGACTATACAGATGTGTGCATGTATAAACTGACAGGCACAGGTAGGCAACTCTTGCACTTAGGTTATTCCAGGATATATCTACTTTTGCTGCCTGATGCAACGTGACACTTCGTAATAAGTCAGCTTCCAAGCTGAGGTAAATCAGTGAAGCTCCTTTGAGGTGAAGATAGCTATGCCAAATTAAAGCAGCAGAGGTTCTGGCCTATTACTCGCTGGAAATTGAAAAACAAATGTTTTATATCAGTTAGCAATTTTGGTTCTGCAAAGAAAAGGCCAAGATGGGATTCTTCTGGATAATTATGTTGGGCTGCCTATAAAATGCAAACACATCTCTGATACTCTTCATGTTGAGCAGTTCTTAAGAAGAAGAATCAATGCTAATTTTGCTGTACTGGAGCATGACTGTATTCTCACTACCACAGACCTACTTCCACATTTCACTAGTGTATGCTGCCTAGACTGTAAAGATGAAAGCTTTAACAAAATCATGTAAGTATAAGCCACAGTTTTGAATATGTGACTCATCTACCAAGTTTGGGATGATCTAATGGAGCAAAATACAACACAGGGAAAAGAAAACAAAGTTCTTAAAAAAGGTATTTTCATATCAAGAGAAGAGGTAAGAAATGCATTAATTTCTTAGGTTTAGTTTCCATTTGTACTTGAAAGTATCTGTGTTGAATCACTGCTTCAGAAAAAGACTTGAAGTAGTTCAAGAGAAAAAAATGGGGCTGTTTGACAAATGTGAAGTTGTTCATGACTTTGATGACTCGCTATTTTATTCGTGTGTGTATGTATACACATACATACTTATCTATAGTTGTATTTCTATGTATGTATACACATAAAAATCTGACTATATATAGAATCAGAAAAACCTACTGATTTAACATACCATCACTCCCTCGTGACGTTGTGGATCTGACATCTAGTGATCCTTTCCTCCTGTCTTTGTGTCTGCAAGTCTGAATATCTGTGAAGAAAATGATATTGTAGAATGACAATAAGTTGTCCTTAAGATGTATGTTAAAGGAACTGAAACCCAGAGAAAGCCTGAGTGACATTTACCACAATGCTTCAGCAGATAAGAGCCAGTGAAAGCTCCCTTTTGAACTCTCGCCCAGTTACACTGTCATGAACCCAGTCATGCACTCTGGCAGAACATACCTAAGTGTTTTTGTGGAAGGGATCTAACAGTGTGGAGGCAAAAGTTCCTCTCTTGACACAGTGACACAATTGTAGTTGTGAATACAACTTCTGCAACACACCTGAGTTCACTCAAGTAACAACTGCCACAAAGAACTGGTGGGTCAAAGTAGAGTACAAGCTAGAAAACTAGGCAACGTGTCCTAGGTCCCTTAGACACTCCCAACAGACACAAACTGTGCTACCCAGGGTACAATTAACAAATACCTGCAGCATGGATGCCAAGGGTGTCTTAATTAAGGTGTTGATATGTGGAATGAGGGTGAATAGTAGTGCTGGTTACCCTCATTTCCACTTGCATGCAAATACCCCACAATACAGTTAAAAACAATGCAAACTAGCTGCAGACCAGCCACAGCAACATGGCAATTATGACAGACTCTTATTTCTCATTTTGTCAGAGGGATCCACTACCTACAACTAAAATGTGACACTGAATCCAGCAATACTACAGTAACAACTTGGGGGCCTATTGCTGCATTTTCAATGGTGGGTTGCTTTCTTTCACTTGTAAAACACTGGGGCAGGTAAAGAGGGCTTGTAGTTATTTTCCTGCCTTTTGAACTAGATTACCAGTTTATCACTAGCTGAATAGTGCCGTTCAGACTGTCCTGTGCAACTGTGGTTTTCAGTCAGATTGCTAACAACAGGCTTTATTCTTTCCCCAAGGACATTCTCCGCTTATTAGGACAGAAGAGATGTGTCATACCTGTCTGAGATTCAGCCTGAACACGTTCACATGTCTTCTCCACCTACAATTTAGGATGAGAAATCCAGTTACTCAGAACTTCCCCATTATTTTGTAATATTTAGAGCTCAAACTAAAGCATGCATAGCACTATTTTCACTTACCTTATTGTTGTCATTGCACAGTCTACTAATTGACACATAGTGTCTAATCTTTCTGTAGGCAAAAAACAGTGTGTTAATTCCCATCCAAACCTCAGCTCTAATTCATTGAAAATAGGCAAGAGCAACAAATGAATACAGGATAAATCCTGTTCTGGCAAGAAGGCTCAACTGGGAATGAAAAAAACCCAAACAACACAATCCTGCACATGATGAGGATCTTGCATCTTTTGCAAAGATTGCCTCCTCCTCTTTCTCTCTGCCTTCCCAGCTTCTTCTGGGCTACTGCAGGATGTTTTGGGCATGACATAAATGCAAAACATGCAATGATACAGTCCAACAATCAAAACCTCCTATAGGATTTTGGGATACAGCAATCAAACTTAAAAATACACCCTCGACTACAAGGAAACTTTCTAAGCCTGCTTCAAATAGGTTTATATTGTTCCGTAAGTAGCAATGTATATGATACATATTGTCTTACAAGCTTGACATCTCTAAGCTTAAAATATCTTTTTCTTCTATTGATGGAGAGTAGAAAACATGAATTACTTCCAGGGAAGAAATCAACCCAAAACACCTTTTTTTGTAACTGCATGAAGAAGCTGCATTTTGCCTTTTCTTCATGAAGACACATCTTTCTAGACAATTGTCTCAGCCAAGCATGTGAGATAGTGTGCCATGTTTTTAATTAATGTTCATGTTACCTTAGAGGGCTTTGAAACTACTGCTGCACGCAATCTGATCCACTTTCTTTCCCAATATAGTATGGAAGGACTCATCATAAATGTACCAATAACTACCATACACCCGTGTGCTCCAAAGGCTCTATTTGGACACACACAGTGACTTCATCACAGAAAGACACTCAGCAACAGCCATGAACTGGGGAGCACAGAGGGATGTGTCACAAGTGAGCACATCGGGATCTTTGGATCCTTTTTGGGGAGAATTAGGAGAATTTCACTTTCCCTGCACACAGCGTATAAAAGTTGACTTTGCCTCAAGGAATTAAATGTAAAGGTCTAACACTCCCTTCCTTGCTTAAGTTTCCTTTATACAGTAAACAGTATATGTAAAGTGTATATATAAATAATCACTATACATAGAGAGTAACAGGATCATCTGCTGAAAGCCACTGAACTCTAAACTGAGCTTTGATTCAGACCTAAATCATGGTGTTAGCTTTCCTACTTACCCTCCCTGTCCAACGACAGGTAATATCTTCACATTTTGTTGTACACTATCTCCATTTTTCTTTTTCGCATAGTACATTCCTTGCCATTCCTGAAAAGGGAATTCAAGTGGAAGGAAGTTCAGATAAAGCAGGAAGAGAAGTTATAGCTTCATACTTTTTTTCGTTGAAAGCCGTCTTACAATACAAAACCAGTCAGGACTGGTTAAACTGTGCTTACCCTCAGATCTCTCCCCTTTAACTAACCTTGTTGGTCACTGTGTTGCTGCCAACGGACAGAGAACTTCTAGAGGGGCAGGCTGTGAGTGCCCTGCTGGCAACAGCCAAACCTGAGGTGCTGTAGGAATCAGAACCATGTATTCTCTTCCCAGCCCTACCTCAATGGTGCTGCGGTCAGTAGGGGAAGGCCTGGCACAGACGGCCCTCTTCCATTTTGTGGCAGCAGCACAGAGGCCTTCCAACAGAGCCACTCTTTTGTAACCTGGTTGCTGACAAGGTTTACAATCTTGCCTACATGTTTCCGTCCCTAGACCAGTTGCTGGTCTTTTTTAATAGACGCATATTCTAAGCTGGGCATCTAATAAATACCAAGTGATTAATCAATAATTGATTCCATATTGTATATTCCCTTACTACAAACAACCCGTGCCAGTTGCTGTCTTTCAATTTTCAACAGACTGTAGATCAGCTCTTACAAACATATGTAAAAATACCTTCATGAAACGTATGACATTTATTTATGTTAGACTGACAGATCTCACAGTCAAGCAAGCCACAGCACAGGTATGAAAAGAACAGCTGTGAATTTATTTTGATGGAGCCAGCAAATAAAGACTCCAGCCCAGAGAGAGCTGCATGGTGACAGGCTGTGCAGGAAAAAAATAAATGAAAGGCTTTTCCGAGGATCTGTTGGAGAAAAGAACTGTGCACAACAAAATGCAAAGCGAGCATAATATCTTCTCCCGTGAGCTGCATGATGAATACAAATGAAGATGGAGCAAACATAACAAAATTCAGTGCTCTCATAATTAAAAGTATGCATATCAATAGTTTCCTGACAACTGGGATGAGGCAGAGATGAGTAATCGATCTCTATCCCAGGTAATAAACCCAGAATATGCACAAAGGGATGAAGTCATAAGGGACAGACTGGATAATTCCTGCATTGAAAGTGCATCCTTTTAATGACAGGTTATTCACTAATGTGTTCTTCTTTGTCAACAGATTAATTTTAAACTTGTGAATTTCTGAAACATGTGAAACTGTGGCAGGAAACGTGTGAGGGAAAAGGTCAGACAAATTCTGAGAAATATGAGGTCCAAGCCAAACCCCTGCTGGTAGGTAAAGTTCTCCCAGGGACGTTACTTAAACATATTTTAAGAACACCATATGCTCTCTCACAGAGCCTCTGTCAGCAGTCCAACAGAGAAGAGCTACTTCACAAGACACGCTGTCAGTCAAGCTCATCACTGTGTCTACATTACAGCCACACAAGTACAGTGATCAGTCACTTCTGCATGGCCTGGTGTGCTGGGATCGAATGCAGGGTAAAAACCATTCACATTAGAAAAAAAAAACAGTTTCACCCTTTATAGAGTACATCAACACTGAGGTTTCAAGCTTCATTAAGAAGGCCATGGCATACTTCTAAACACTGAGCGCTCATATACATGTAGTAAGAAATCCCACAATTTTGCCTTACTTTTAGACTGGTGCTTCTTGCACTAGACAGCAAAGTTCAGCAAGATACTTGTAGATAACAGAGCAAACCTAAACAAACATCAGTTGGCAGGAAAACAATCTCACAGAAAGTAAGGCTGAGTTAGGAAGGAATTGCCATAGACCTTTATCACAGAGTGTGATTGCTCTCCTCCCCCCTCTAAAGATAGCTATCCTGCAAATAATTCCCAAGGAGTGAGAGGAATTGCACATATTATCTGATCTTCATCTCACTTCAGAAAAGGCAAAACTAAGATAAAGAGCTTTGTGTCAGACTGCAGAGATCAGAGGCAGCAAGAATTCTAGTCAGAACTGAACATTTCATCTTAATGGTTGTAATTTGAATCGTGAAACAGTAGAATGAAGAAAGAACAATTTGTTTTTTAACTGATCAAGTACGGATGGGTGAAAATGCCTTTCAATAACGCTGGGTTCTTGAAAATTACAGCCAGCTGTAGCAACAAAAACTGAACTTACAGAGAGATTTTTTTTTTTGCTAAGAGAAACAGCATCCCAGCCCAGGAATCTCTATGTACCATGCAATTAGCAATTTTTGTGTATAATGCCTATGAGCTTTTGTTTGGATATACTGAACTTGCTCGCAGCGCAATGTTTGTCAGCACAAGAGGGGAAATGCTGCAAAAGCTGATCTTCCTTAATCCCACTTAAGACTAGAGGTAGCTTTTATACATCTTACATTTTTCTAATCTAAAGATTAGAAATTCTCACTTTCTGTTATTTTTGTTGTATCGCCATGTTGGTTCAAAACAGCAAAGGCAAACCTGTTGATGGGGGAATATCACAGCAGTAGACAGTTGGGCTTTTTGGCATGCTATAACCTACAGTAGCCAATATATAGCCTGCTGTGATGGGAAGCACTCTTTTAAATTTAGGATATAAAGAAATCACAAGCCTGAAAATAACACACAAACCCTGCCAGAATGACCCAGACAAAAGTCAGGAACCTCTGAAAATGCTGTAACATCTTGACACAAATGTTTTCAAACTAAAGCACCTTCAAAAGGCTGTGGTATTTCAAAGGTTTCTCTGCAGTTAACCTCTACTCACAAATACTTTCTTTAAGAATGTAATTTGCAATTCAGTTTTCAATTAAAGGTAAGACTACATACATTGCATACTATAAAATGTTCCAAAGGGAAGTACAAGTAACATGTAAGCAGAATATATCCACCTAAACCAACCTAAGCTGTTCCAGAGAGACAGGTTTAAATAAGTAGCATTTCATTAGCCCTCACAGCTGGAAGCCCTAGAGCCAAGAGTAAAGTAAGTGCAAGGAAAGAGATGGATTAGGGTTAGATTTCTTTCATTCATAGAGTAAAATACATTTCCATTATTAAAGACATTTTTATCAGCACACTAAAATATTAAAAATTTGATCACTTCATGTCTTGAGAATTGATGTTGTAGACTTAAAGCCTGACACGTCTAATGTATTTGAATTAGAACTTAATAAATACTCCCTCCTAACATCAGTTTTGCATCGCACACATTTACTGAACTAATTTTGGTCAGGCAACAGAGGCAACAGAGGTGTGAAGCACCATAATCCAAGCTACTGTCTATTGCTGGGATCAATTCCAAAAGGCCAATATGTGTAGAAAAGAGTGACAGGTACTTGTTGAAATGCACATGCAATCTGCATCCAGCCAGAGCGCAGCTTCTGTTGATGAACGCTTGTGTTAGTGCCCTGATTTACAGAGCATGACTCATCACAACTTTGCATTGGTGCTTTTGCTTCACTGCCTAGATACACAGAGTGCCATGATTCATTTGAGCATCCTCCTGCTCTGTGTCAACAGCGTGCTGCTTCCCTGTGGGCAGCCAGCATGACCCAACCAGCTATCCTGACTCAGGTCTGAGCACGGGTCATGACGCACCTCCAAACACACCAATTCCCAAATGTCTTTGTGTAACCTCCATGACCTTCTTCCTATAAGTTACTATGACATGTTCAATGACATCAGAAGCATTTCCACCTCACTGTCAAAAGGCAAATGAAAACTCCTAGATGATACTCATGCTACAGACACGACAGTCCCAAAGGAACATCGTGGAGCTACCAGGCAAACAGTAATGTGTCTCTGTAATGACTTCCCTTGAAGCCAGCTGCAATTCTGCATGCACTTTCTTGGTGCAACGAACATTTCTAATGGAAATCCATTAGACAGCTCCCATGTCATTAGAGAATATAAGATATTGGCAGCTGGCAGCTGACACTGCCTATCAGTCTCAAGTGATATTGCAAATTTCTCTTCTGATAGTTTTACATTCTGAACTTGCAAATCAGCTTCCACACTTCATGCTGAAATACTTCAACATGGTTCTTTTCTCATTTACATCACACTGGATAATGTGCATACATCCCATTTCTCTTTGGTACTCCCACACCTTTTGCTACATACAGCATGTATTATAAAGAAACACAGCAAGTCACTTATTTTCATAAGATGTGTACCTCTTCTAAGCAAGAAAAGAGAACTAAACCCTTAAAAAACTGAGCATTTTTTACTTCCTCTTCTTCTTTGACTAAGAAAGCTGGAAATGCTATGCCTCTGTGAAGTTGCAAGCTATGTCGTGTCATCCCTGGACAATGACAGCTTTTAAGAGGCAGTAAATTGTAAGTGATACAATGCCACTACTCACCTTTCCTATCTTTATGCAGGAATTAACAGTATCTAGGAAATCAGCTTTTTTTTCATTAATAGGCACTTCTGTTAGTTCCTTTCCTATTAGTTCACCTATTTGATAGCCCATCATTGTTTCAAAAGCAGGATTGACATACTGTGAAATAAAAACAGATAAAATATCAATCAACAGAATACTTAAAAGCATAACAAAATTCATCATCTCACGGTGTGTCAGGGCAAACCCTCACTATTCCCCTGTCCAGGCAAATCCCAGACAAGCAGACTGGTAGAAGAGGAATCTAATAAAGTAACTTCCTCTCTGACCTAAATGCTGCATTTTGCTGCAATTTTGTGGCCCGTGCTCAACAAAAATGATGACTGGTACCCATAGCCCACACCTTCGTGACCCTCTTGCTAGTTGAGTAACACAGGTCCTGTCATAACAGCACCTGAATGTCTCACAATTTAGTGTTTCAATATGAGAGAAATGAAAAGGGTGCCACTGGATGCCCTCTGCTTCCGAATGTTCCTTCCAAAAGGTTCCCCCCACTGTGTGAGAAAGCCCTGCCTGCTGGAGCTGGAGGACTCTTGCACATGTTGGTTCTCTCATATTCTGGGGCTGTCAGCAAAGGGACAAAATTTGGTCTGACAAAACATACTCAAAACAACTTCAGGATGTGTTCTGTTACGTTTGTAAAATGGATGAAAAAGGCACATCCTTCAATGAAATTGCCATTGTCAAGATTTGGGTCAAGAGAGTACAATTTATATGGATGTTGTAACTTCCAGAGGCTTAGACTCAAGCTCTTTACTGACAATAAAATCACTCCTTGCAGCGTTCATAGATAGGGATGGAACTAACTCCCTTATAAAGATGATGTTTTCAGGACTGCAAACCTAAGCATAATTTCTTTTCCCTTTTTAAAAGAAATTTTTAAGAGAAGATAACAGTCAAAAAGAGCTGTCCCAAAAATTCAGGTGCATCAAACAGTACCAGATTTAAGGAAAAAACCAACCAAAACAAAGCGTACAACCTTTATTTAGGTACAACATCAATTAGATTTGCTTTTCTGGAGCATGAAATTAATATACAGTATTTGGGGGAAAGAATGCATACAAGCCAGTGGCTGCATTCATTCATGATATGAAAGAAACAAAAAATCAAACCAACAGAGTAAATTCTTGTTCACTCAGAAACAACAATCTCCCTTGAAGTTGACTTGGTTTATGCAGGACATTTTAAACGGAGAAAATTCTACTATACAGCTAAACTCACTCCAATCTTTTTAGAATCATTAAGTTAGGTTAGATGCTTGTACTGTAAGAAAAAGTAAAAGTAATCATGGATGAAATAAAATACAGTCGGTCCACAGAGCAATTTTCTGTACTTATAAAAATAACTGGAACAAACCTGTATTACATGGTCTTCACTTGTGATCTCAATGGCTTCTTGACTTTTCTCTAACGCAGTAAATAATGAATTACACGCCCTGGAGACAAAAAAAACCCCACAAACAAACAAACAAACAAAAACCCATCAGATTAAATTCAATCCACATAATTCGGATTGTATATGACAATAAGGTATTGGAATGCCATACTGAATAAAGCTGTGCTTTAATGATTAATATATTTTCTTCAGCTAACTGACATTCTGTAATTAACTACAGTGCAGTCAAATAAATACTCTTTTAAGGATGTGGCTGTATTAGCATTTTTTTGTTGATCACGTTTTTGGTAAAATTACCTTAGTTTGAATTGTGCCTGCACCTCTCCAAATTCCAGCTGAATCAACTCATTGTAACAGGCCATTATATTAGAATTTTCTACGTATCTCTGTAAATAAAATGTTAAAAATATTTCATTAATACACATTTTTGTACTCAAGGGTACGAAACTCTGTTTTCTTTTGCTTGACAAAGAACTAAAAAGAAATGGATGTGCCAAAAATGAACAAGTTGTAATGCAAGCAACACGAGAAG
>WUAM01000431.1:107480913-107516760 GCA_024336885.1 Actenoides hombroni | reverse complement strand
CTTCAGGTTACTGCAGTTTTAAAAGATGACAGATCTGCAGTGGCACTGAGGTTCAACCAGTTTGTTCTCTGTGGTCATCAATATATAAAATATATAATCTATTTTGAATGAAGTTATATGCTTTCATGCTACTTATTAAATAATAATGAGAAATTATGTTGTATCTCAAGTCATCAAAATTTGAGATTATGAGTTTCCAATTGCTAATATCCCAAATTATATACACATAACAAAGCAGAACTGCCTGAAAAATACTCCTGCTATTAGATACAATTATTCATTTTGGGGCTTGTATAGCAATGACCTCAGTATTTTTGATGGTTTTTTAAAAGCTGCCGTATTTACCACGTATGAACCTGAACATTAAATCTTTGTTGATGCTGAACTGCCACAGACATTGATAGCGTGGGAGGTAGGACTGATTATCAAAGCTAAGCCACCATATCCAGGCTGCTAAAGAAAATTTTCTACACTTTGCCATTAGTCCCATCTCCAAGGCTTTGATCCATAAATAATTCAGAACGTGTGTCGGATTACTTATGTGCCCACTGGAACGACTCTGTACATACAAGTACAGTTATTTTCAGGCTAGCACTTCTAGCATTTCCTGTGTTAGGACCTTACTACAAAGAAGCAAATAGGTGCAAATGGATTGCGATGGGACAGCAAAAAAATCTGGTGAGCATGTAACCAAATGCTCTGAATCACACTGTAAATCATGCACATTTTTGTTCCATTGTTAGATTAATGCAATGAGGAATCCATTTAACTGACGCACTAATAAGCACCTTTCCTGCTTAATTGGAACAGTTGCCAAGGAACAGATTCAGTGTAATACTTTTCAGGTGCCTCCAAACAATGGATAATAGCACTTGACAGTGTCTGAAGCCTGTTTACAGATGTGAATTGGCATTTGACAAAAGAGATTTCCTACAGCACATTCTGTTGCTCATTGCAGTCTGTTCTCTGGCTCTGCTATAGTCACTTAGAGTCAATTTTGTCTATGTCAACCTTTCAAGCAGAGCATCATATACTTACTATAAAGTGGAAAAGTCTCAGCACTACTTCATGTGTTACTGAGAATGTCCACCTACTTAGCCAGCATTATTCTAATTCTACTGGTGCATGGTAGTTCCGAATTGGGACATATATATATAAGAATGAGCAGCACGAATGAGATTTACAAGTTGGATTACCGACACAGTCACTGACACCCAAACTTCTGGATGGTTTCTTGCATGACAATTTTGGAATGTCAGAGCAACCTAGTGGAGTATAAAACACACATACCCTTGTGAAGCCAGCAGAGATGAGGGGCAATATTGACGACTCCTCACGATCAGCATGCCTTTTAAAGAAGGATTATAAAATTAGAGATTATTTCTGTAGTCAATTGAGACTGAATTTCACAAGCCATTGACATACTTGTACCCTAGATGTCAAACTAAAGGCTAATATGATTAGATGTTTATAAACATTATTATTAGATATTTATAAAGAAAACATATTTTTTTATGGCTTTTATAAGCTTTCATCTTTAGCACAGATAAGCCAAAATGTTATTTTCCTTTTTGCATGTAATGAGCTGCTTAACACCACATAAAACTAATGCTTCTAGAAAACAAATTAACAGGCTAGATTGCTGGACTATTCCTTCTTTTTCAGTACTGGATTCTTCACTGTTTATGCTGTCCCTAGTCAAAGATGCACTTACTTCAAAATCTATAAGGCCAAAGCATTAAGAAATCACTTGTTATCTGAGCATACCAAATCTTAGGTGGGCAAATCAAGATGCTTGAATGAGGATGGATTTTCCAGAGTTGCCTTCCCCAGTGCCTTCTAGTAGGTCACCTGGGGATGACATACTGCTGAAGTGAGATATCTGCATCATTCTGAAAAACCTGGCTATACTAACCGTGAATGTAGGGATGGAATCAGGAAGAAAGGCCATTATGTTAAGTTTCTGTAAATGAGCAGATGGAAGCTGGTCAAGTTTAGCAGATGGCATGATAGCTTTTATTTATGTGTGAAATTTTGAATCTTACAGCACCTCTTCTTTTTGCTTTCCCTGTACTTGTTTCTTGTGCATGAAGAGAACGGTGCCTACTAAAGTACAAAGTTTGCCCAAGATTAAGCAGAGAGAGAAGGGCAGCTGTCAGAAGAATCTTCCCATTCTTCATGCAAGCTATCTGGTAATGCTGCACAAAGCACAAAGAAAAAGGACAGGCATTCTGCAGCGGGGGAAAAAACCCAAGGACAACCAACTGAACTGCAAGTAAATGAAGGTGAAGACCTTCCATATGCTGTTGGCTCAATGTCAGGCTTTTTCACAAATATGCTTCTTGCAGGAAGAAAGGAAATGTGTAAAAGTTCTCTGTCTGTAAAATCCTAAATGGTGACTTGAGAATGTTTAGCACATGTGAACTGGACACAGGCAACTCAGTTCCAGTGGAAGGAAAACTCACTTCTAAAGCTTCCAGTATCCAGGGATACTAGATAAAGTTTGAGAACCCAAGCTTCTGAGCTCCTGTCACCACAGGGGCTGTTCTCTTGTCCCAGCACAATGTAAATGTTTTGAAAAGACAAAAGGAATCGTGGGGAAAAAACCCTTTTGAATAATTTCCTAACTATGAGTGAGCAAGCCCAACTTCCAAGATCTCTTCACTTTTGAGAGGAACTGCTGTCCCACAGAACCACAGTGTCTTTCTGATGTACATGAAGAAGCTCTTGAGTTACTGTTTGCTCTTTTGCTCCTTCTTTTCGCTTTCTTTTGCATTAGTTCAATGAGAGATGATTCTGACTGTAGAAGCAACGGTTACCATAGTCAGAAGGCTGCCTGGCATAAAACCATTAAAGATTATGTTCACAATGGAAACCCTTGACATGTTTAATGAGGGTCTTCTGGTCACTAGAGATGGTGCTGGAAAACAGGATTTTTAATGGAAAAGTTCAACACCTCAGAACTGGTTTTCAGAATAAATGCTTTCTGAGAAAGGGACATGCCCAAAATTGTACTTGAAGAAAATCATCTTCCATTTGTTTGATTTCATACTTATATATCACAAAATAATGTAAAAGTAATGTTTTTAGAGGGAGAAGGAAAAAAGCTTATGTGCTACTTTGCTGAGATGTTATAATATAGTCTGGTTTATTTTTAAAACCTCTGTGGTCAGACGCTACTTTTATCAAATCATTCTACATCTGTTTTGTAACTCAACAGGTCTTCTGTTTGTGCTGAGATTAATCAGGCTGAAAGACAGATCAAGAAAGGTTCGAAGTATTATTTTTATTAATACCAAACTACAGAGCTATAAGGCAGTTCCACAGTTCTTTACATGATGTTGCAGAGGTTATTTGAAACATACTCCCAAAGCCTCCGGTGAGCAGGAGGGGATAAAAAAACCCAAAGCAAAACAAAAAAACCCGAAGTGAGATCTCTCTAATAAAAACTACAAATCAAAAATCCTGTCCCAATCCTATGAGCAAGGATGGTTAAAACTCTATATGGTATAAGACATTACCACTAGCAAAGTAACAAGTTCTAATTCATGTTCTTTAATGTAGGATTTACTTTTCCAGTGCTAAGATTTACATCTTGTTGACCACGTGAAAGTAAAGATATTGAGTATTTACCTTCGTACTACACCAATAATGACTGTATTTTCTGAGGGTTTTGTTGTTCTGATAGACCTTTAAATAAAAAGCAAGATCATTTAACAATTTTTTTTAAGTTCACATTTCAGAAAACAGGACTTTACATAATCTTCACACACTACTTTTCTTAAACTGTTTCTTTCAAAGAGTTTAGCAACAAGACAAAAATAAAATCCTAAACCTGCTGGACCACTAAGAAAAGAGAATTAATTTAGCAGTGTCTGAGACTCCATCAAAAACAAAAGACATGGAGAAGGTAGCTTAATCTAAGCCTCTAATACTCTCAGTGGAGGAAGAGCAAAAATTCTCCCCTCTGAAACAGCACGTAATGGACTTGTTTGAAGAACTTGGCCTCACTCATTTAAGGAGCATTTTACTGTATTCTGGGACAGAACGGTAAAAATGTAACAAGGGGAACAGCGCTGATAACTAGTCTGTGCTTGACAAAGATCTTATCTAGTTACTTTAGTTTAGCAAGGAGAAGAGCCTTTGTCCCAGTGCCCTGAACCCACCACACTCACCCAGGGTACATAATCTGACCTCGCCACCCCCACCCCACAGACTGTAATTTAGTCTAGACACATTCCCAAGGGGTATTTCACTGGAAAGTCACTGAAGCAAGGCACCACTGCCTGTCAAATCTCTATGGAGAGACTTAAGAAGACAAATCTTTTTCCCCTTTTTTCATACTTTACAGCAATTTGTGAAAGTATTTTTGGAATCACTTTGCAACTCTGCTCTTCATAATAGATTTTCAAATGTTGTAGGTATGGAAACGTGCACACAAAACACGGCCTGTTTGCATCTGGAGTTACTCAACAGCAAGAGACATTTAAAAAAATTCAGAACGCTAAGGAAGTGAATGTCTTCACTAAATTGCTTGGTGGCACATGTGACCTTTGCAGTTAATTTAACGTACAAACAAGGAACCAGGTATTTTAAAAAAACCCAAACAGTTCACTATGGCAAGAAATTTGTACACTGTGGCTCCAAGACAGACTCAGCTTGAGATATTCTAGCACACAAGCAAAAATGCTGCAGCCTTCAGAGGTAAAGCACTGAGGTAATATTATTTGATGCTGCCAGTGGACATCTTATCAATGTTCAATAACTGTTATAAACGGGTCATATTAAAGCAAAAAAACCCCAAACCCTTAGATAATGTGTTACCTATATCATCAAGTGTTAATTACACTGCAATGGTGCTTACCTGCATAATGCTTCTGCATCGAAGTATCTGGAATGTCTATGGTCAATAATGATAATGTCATGGTGTTTATCAAGAAAACATTCTAGTGCAGATTCAGGTGTCCTGGCAATATTACATCGAAACCCAGCTTTCTCACATGCCCAACAGAACCCGTTACTCTGGTTATCTTCTTTGGCAAACACTAAAAGTACCTGGGTTAAAGACAGACAATGAATCATTACAAACAAGTTTTCTAAGGCTTAATCCATTGTTTTTAATAGAATTGCTTTCTATAGACTATTTCTTTTTATAATTGTCTGTATACAAGGTGTTTCAAGTGGATCAAGGAGTCTGTCAGAGCTATTTATACCCATACGGGATGAAAAAGTTTGGGAAGTGTCCCTCTCATGATTAGCTATAAAGAGAGTTTAGGCAATCAGTTGAGACTAGATGCCTACTTTTCAGATAGCATTCATGAAATAACAGCAAGTCTCCTTTTCTTCACTGAAATTGCCTCACATACCTTGTGTGAATTAATATTTAATGGTGCTTCAATGGCATGATGAAAAATGTACCTATCTTTTAATTTCATTCTAGTTCCCCAAAGCACTTGATGCAGCCCACTCTGTGAAGTTTGTGGAAACTACGGGCAGGCTGGTCAAGATGAACTCATGTAAGACTGAAATCATAAGCAGTAACTCTGTTTATGGAGTACATCGCCATGTGACTTCCATGCAAAGCTTGCCATGGGATTTATCACAGAAGATTACTGTGCTTGAAATCCAGAACTGGAAGTCAGATCTGTGAGCCAGTATTTGCTCTGTCCTAACTTGTTGTGTAACTGCCAATAACATTAATCTTTCTGAGCCTTTTTAAAATCAACACCATGCCTACATACTTGAAGTATGATAAGGCCCAATTCCTTCTAAAATGCATTTCAAATTCTAGGATTGAATATAGTATGGGAGATAAACAAAGTCTCCTAAGGAAGACTCTCACTGATGTGACTGTGCTTTGCCTCGGGATAGTATTTTGTATAAGAAAACTTCTTTTGCCTGAAATACACAGAATGGCAGACTATAGCTCTATGTTAGTGCTGATTTTGTGGATGACTCAATATACACAGCCTTTGGGAAAGATGTATAACTAAACTGACATTTGCTACATTGTCCCAAGATACTGTTTTTTCAGTAACTTAATTAAACCACACTTAGATATCTGCTTTGGTCAGACAGTAACGTAGCACATGCATAACTTGCACCACATGCCACTGCCATTTTTCTTCTGGGTGATTTTAGGAATTCCAGTACTGGTTACACTTTGGACCATGTTGGTGGAATGTCTACCAGTAAATCTTAACATTTCCATGTAGTGCATATTTTTGTAAGAATGAAGGACTTTGTTCTCATTTAGTTCAGATTCCTTTTATAGCAGCTTGCAAAACTGTTTGCAAAAGCATGTCATAGCTTGGGCTAAATTTAGTGAAGTTAATTTCTAACACTAAGAGTGGAAGAATGGTTTTCAGCAACAGCCCAGAAAGTTAGCAGACCTGAGTTGTATGATTGACTCTCTTCTCTAGCTTCTCCCTCACACCTACCAGTTCTATTGCCAGCATAAATCAGTAGAATTTTAGTGCCTTCTGACTGGACAAAAGCCATACAATCATTAGGAACAATAAAGTAGGCAGAAATACTCGAGGAATGTTTCTGATTTATGCTTAAGGAGCAGCTGTGTGAGGCTATCCTGTGATCTGATGTTCAATGATATTACTATCTGTTCTGACAATAGCTCAGGAAGATGTTGAACTGAAGGTCTTTAAGACAGACATTTTCAAATGATCAGTTCCAGATTACATTCATTCAGGAGTTTTGTAATTACTGACTGAGGAACATCTTGGATTATTAATGGTTCAGTATGCCTTGGGATACAGGACACTTTTCAGAGGAAGTCCAAAGGAGTCATCTATCTGCAAACCTCATACCCATGCCAGACAAAATAAAGGGACAACTGACCTATGACCTTTATTAATAAAGAGATAAAGGAGGATGAATTAATGCCAGTCAACAAAAAGCCCCGTACTTTGCCAAGCTCACTTCATATACTTTATGATGATAGTGCCTGTTTGGTAAGATTAATAATGCTGGTGTAATAGACCTTCACAGGACATTTTAATGAGATTTTGATTGAGAATTGACTACCAGTAAAATACAAAACAAGGAACACACTAAATTGATTACAAGCTGACTGAAAGCAAGAAGAACTACAGATAGCTCTATTTTTGAGCTGCAAGATGCTGGAGAAAAGAGGCAGGATTTTTAGGAGTCACATAGAAAGTCGTGACAAAAATCTGTTGGGTGCACATTATTCCTTGACAAAAATGCTTTGTGAAGATCTCTATAGCCAAAAAGTTCCAGTTGTAAATTTTAAGCTAAGATCTGCGATGTTTCAATAATTAAGACTTCCGTTTGAACTGTTGTATTACCTGAAGTTGATTTTGATGAAGTCTCATAGGGCCAAACTGCACATCTGTTACTGGTGCCTGAAAGAAACAAGAAGGGATCTTATTAATACAAATACACCTAGGGAAGAAGAAAAAATAGCTCTGTTAGGGAAGACATTTCTTATTTACCACTGTCTTACAGATATATTGCTATCATTATGAGGCTGCTTCTTCATGAAGGTCTTATTCTGCTTGTGTAAATTTATATGGTAAGCTGCATTAACACTGCTAGAAATCAACAAGCTATTCTTCAAGACATTTTTTTTCTTATTTTAAGCATAAAGTAATGAATTAGTCATGAAGTTTGGTAGACAGATTATTTTTCTGTATCCTCTGTAGTACTCCAGCCATTCTGCAAAACATGAAAGTGTTTAAAAATTTCTCTTTTTAAAGTCCAAAAAAGCATTAAATCTCCAGAAGATATGCAGAAATACCTAACACTGTTCTTAGAATTTCACATGTAACAAGTGCCCAAGAGTACCACAAAAACACACTGATTTCATTTCTCCGAGAGCTTTTTTTGAAGGCTGCATTCCCTTCTTCCTGCCCAGCCCCTCCAGGGAAGGTTTCAGAACTCAGATACTTGTATTTGACAATGCCTGTATTCACATGTGCTGCTGTATGTCCTGCTTTCTGCATGCCAGTGATTCCCACATCAGATTCTGTTCAAGTAACATAGACAAACACTTGAGCTTAGGATGGACAAACTAAGCTGGGATCCTTCTCATGTGTCACTTCAAGGATGGAGATCAATGACTAGAATGCTGTTTATCACAACAGTTTCTCTTCAATACAATGAACCATTAATCAAGATTGAACATGAATGACACTTCAGTTGGTATGAGTTGGACTTTCTAAAGGAATTAAACATAAATACGGGGGGAGACAGGCTAGGTTCTTTGGGAATTTCCACAAGGCAAGTATATGCACTTTCACATGCTTAAATATTTTTCACCTCTTGTGTCAGAAATAAAAATTAAAAGGAATAACAATGCTCTCAAAGTGGGAAACAAACCGATGGTCCTTGGAGTTACACAGACTCTTCAAAGGTAACTGGAGTACAAAAGCAGAAGAAAATAATTTTGGGCAATGCAGTATATGAAAGATATATGTGGATACATACATACAAAGAAAAGATCTGTTGGGTACAAAGGTGGCATTTTTACGTTGCCATTTTTCAAAGTAAAACCACACCTGAAGATCAGGTTTATTGCTTTGCAGTCTAGCATTTTTCCAATAAGTAATTTTAAAGAATCATCAGCATGTCACACAGAAAAATCTTTTAGAAATACACACTCCATTCTTTCTGTGACATTATTGCTCCATTGCTCAGCTCTCAGAGTTCATCATGTGAGATTTTATTTATTTATCAACTTGGAAATCATCACTTCCACATTAAATAAGCAAGAAACAAGTGAAGGAAAAATGGCAATACGGTGCCTGCAAAAAAAAAAGCTAAGAACCAGTGTGCTTGTCTGTTATTTAAAAGGGTCTCTAAAAGTTGATGTTAAAATGATATGGAGGGGTTTCAGATTTACTCTCAGTCATTCTGAAAGTAATTAAGTCTGATTGGCTTAGTTTAAATACTCTCCAGTCTCTTTTTTCTAATTCCGAGACCAAAAATCTCTTTGGTTGGAAAAATCAAGCTGCTTTATTCTCCCATGTGGCCTATCATCCAATTATTCAAAATCTGCACTAGAAAATAGCAAACACTTTAGCTGATAATGCAAATAGCAGGAGGGAATCCAGCTCTCTGCACCAGTGTTACTGGTTTTGCAGCACTGAAAGTCGTAACTACTTGTCTCAAAACAGTAAGATCAACAGAAGTGCCTGAAGGACACAGAGGGAGCATATCTATCGATTAAGAGATGCATTTTTACAGTCACTTCTCTGCCCATAACTGCACTTCAAATTAAATTTTGAAACATTTACTTTGTACACTCCATCAGCCAGCATGAAGCTGCAAGCGTTTTAAGTTTCACCAAGAAAGAGATGGGCCTGACCTGTGAGGTTCAGATCCAGAGCTGAACTTCACTGGCATTTAGTGGTATGTGAAACCCCATCTATCAGGCCACCGTACCCTTGGACTAACAATCCCAGTCCAAAGGGAATTTTAACAAGTGAGATAAACCCAGTCGTGCCAGTTACTGCTTTTCAGATGCTTCTTTCTCTTAAAAAGGTTGTGAGTGAATACTCATCAAAGTATTTGAAGAACTGAGCCTGAAAAACGCTTTTCTGCCAGAAACCTGTTCCTATTTCTACACTGAAAATAACTGTCTATGCACCATTTAATGCTAAATTACAAGCACTGCCCAAATGAGAGAACCTGTTTTGTTACACATTAACTTGCTGTCCTAAGTAGAAATAAAACCTTGGTCTGCATCTCAGCTGGAAAATTTTGGTGAACCACCGTTAATTCTTAATCACATTGAAATCTGTTCAGATAACTTGATTAATCATTTCAGCATTTTGTGTGCGGCTGGTAGCACTGAGAAGTAACATGCTGATTAAGTACTGTGTCAAAACTCAAGGCTTCAGCAAGGATTAGCATAAACTCTCTCCTTTTGGTGAATTAAATGAGCTTTAAAAATACCTCTGATGCTACAAGCTTAAAACAAAACCAAACCCAGCCAAAGCTCACATGTATACTAATTGCATAACCACGTCTTTATTCACTCACACCTTTTGCTACCTCTTCCTTGAAGTTTCTTTCCTACTTGTAAAGCAAAAACCCAAGTACATTTTCAGATTGACAGATGTGACGCATACATGTGACAGCCTTCCAAGCAGGGACAAACCTGTAAGAAAGCGTATGAGGAGACAGAGGTACAACTAGTTGTAGGTTCCTGGAACTGATCATGATAGAGCTGGGTCCCTTATCAAAGAGCCACTGATGCGAACTTCATGAGTAAGTACAGCATAAGTGACTGTGGCAAGACCTGAGTCCAGGACACTTTGAGCACGCTGACTATAAATGCAAGTCTTCTGAAAATCCTTCCTCAGTCAGTGAAATAACCTTAGAGGCCAGCCTGTAACTTGTAGCCAGGGACCAAATCAAACAGAAGGTAGGAAGGGGTCCTGCTGGAGATTTCTGACAGCACAGCTTGCTCTCATTGCAGCCCCGGACTCAAACCATCCCAAGAGCGCAGGCTGGCACCGCTGTTCACAGGCTCAAAGAAATATAAATGCTAGGATCATTTGCAACACTTTTGAAAATGAAAACCTTTTTTTGGCTCATTTGTGCTAGTACAACTTCCACAATGGCTGCAGTACAGTTCCTCTAGGTCTGGGGAGTGAGATGCCTGTAATAGCAGGCTGCAAGTCAGCAACTAGTAGTTAGCTTTAATTGCAGACAGCAGCTCAGTTACTGCAGCTGCAAGTGTTTACACCCTCTGCTTAGAGACACAGCAGATAATCAACTCCAGGCTACCTTAAATGCTTAAGCACAGCCACTGCAACCATTTTACATTCTCTGACCTGCACAACTACTGCTGGTAGCACTTACTTTCCCCCAAATTTGCCCTTCTTATTTGAATGCCGTACTTTTTGTTCTGTGGAACCAGGCCTGGCCCTGGCACAAAGTGAGATCTGTCCCAAGGCATTAGGCACACGTATGATAGCAGTCAATGGAGAGATCTTTTACCCACTGCTGTGTGCAGCTTAACGCTCACTGTGTGAGCGACCCATGTGTTGTAGCAGCTAAGTTTCAAACATCTAAATTGCTGATAGAATACTTCATGTTTCCAGTGTCCAGAGAAAAGTGAATGTTTGGTAAATAAAAACAACTGCAATAAGCTTTAAAAAGACAGACCCAAACAACTGTGACTGATCTGACTGAAGTACAACAAATGTGATGCTGACCTGATATAACCTGGTAAAGTACTTGTCTCTGTGAGTCATTCTTCACATTTTACCAGAACAGAATCTACAGGAATGGTTTGTTCATGGTTGCTGGGTTGTTATTTTTTTCTTCCTACAGCTAGAAAAACTTTAAATGAACTTGCTCAACGAATAAATGTAGAAAGGAATAAAGGGTGGAAATAAAGCCAGCTTGATCCACATGCTCCCTATGGTGATAAACTGCCTGGTTGGCGTGTGGGACACATCAAAGCAGCCCACAGGTCTCCTATTTGCTAGAGGTCTCATATCTTGGCTTTCTCCAAAATGCCTCTTTTACCATCACCAATTAGAGAGGAGAGCAAGCCTCCTAAAAGGGCAGAGTCAGCCCCCAAAAAATCCTTTGGCTATTAACTCCCATGCAATACTCCTGCTATGGAGGAGCAAACACATTCCTTCTGGAGGCTGATTTTCTTAAGTCACCTCTTTTATGATGCTTTTGTGGGATGTTGTAAAGCTGAGCCCCAAGCATCCCAAGGTACCCCTTGCCAGAGCCAGGACCACAGGCTGCTGTAGCACCATCCACTCACAAGAAGGGCTGGCCAGGGAGCTGCTGGCTGCCTGGGGAGCAGGAGCGCTTGCCTGAAATCCTCCCCCACAATCCACAGCTGCTCCTTCACTTCCTTTCTGCCACAGATGGGGTTGTGAGATCACAGGAATGACTCTTCGGCTGACGTGTAATCGCTGTGCCCAGCCCTGGCCTCCTGCTAGTATCCCTCTCTAAATGGCAGCTGGTAGCATCTCTGCTCCTGCTGCTCTTCTCCCCTTTTCCAGGAAGGAGTTTGCGAGAGGACGCGTGGCAGCTTCTTTTTCCTGCAGCTGACCTGAACAAAGAAGTGACAAACTTTTGCTGAATGGATTGCAGAAGGAAACTGCTGCTGTACCGCTAACATCCACGTGTAGAAAACAGAGAATGAGAAGAGAATTTCTGTTAACAATAAATAACTGTCTCTTCAAATAGACTTCAGTGTTAAGGTTCTGACTCATTATGACACAGATAACTACAATGATTAGACCTAAGATTTTATCACCGGTCCTAATGGACTACAGCCAGCAAAATTAATCATTTTACTAGGATCAGTATTTTAAAGGCATCACAAAAAGAAGTATTTTATCTAATTTTAAGAGATATACTTGTTTTGTACATATACCAGGTACATAATGTAAAATCAGTATGAGCTGACTCATAGCAAGATTTGACAGTCTTGATAATCAAGATATGATAGGAACCATAAGACTGTTAAGATAAACTGAATTTTTATAATTCCAAGAAAAACAAGGGGAAGAACTTTACAAAGGAAAAAAATATCCTTTTTCTTACCTACTGTTCTAAGCATAGATTTGTCACCCCAGAAAATGAAAGCTCAAATGAACACGTAATTTATACCATACAATAAACTGATTCAGGATATATTAATGGCAGAAATTAGAATTCTCTATGGTAAGACGCTTTCTCAGAAACCTTAGCCATGCTCTTGGATGTTGAAAACTAGGAAATAACCCACTCGGTATATACTGGCATGACAAGGTCCAGGATCTAGTCTACCCAGGTCATAGCAGTGTGGTGCCTTTATCTGAGCAGAGAGGGGCTTTGTGACTCAGTGAGGCTAATGTTTCTGGGCAAGAAAATCTCCATGTTCTGGATCTGCTGTAAGTTTTCACTCTTCACGTTTTTCTTTGTTTGTAACAATTGTTACCACTTTCTGAAATATATGAATACTAATCCAATTCATGGTCATTTACCTCTTTCTTTCTCAGTGTAAATCTACCTAAGTAGAGAATTTAAGATTTAGCTTCTTATTTTCCATGCACTTTCTTCTAGACACTTAACATCACTTTCACATCTTCCCTGCAGACCTTGACAGCATTGTTCTGTTACAAACTTAACGTTGGTTCAAGTTGCATAAAATGCTGGCTGAGCAGATCTTCCTAACATGCACAATTGTTCAAAGCATTAAATGAATTTTATAGTCCATGGGCTGAATTCTGACCCATTTAGCAACAGTGAAATATCAGAGTAATTCCACCAAATACAAAAAGAGTATGCTGGATTTACTTCAAGGTCAATGAAGTGGGAGTCTGGACCCGTGAAGCTACTTTCTTTGTTGTTTGAAGGCCACAACAGCTTGAATAAAGAATAAGAGGGAACACAGTATCCAAGGTTTCTGCCTTTGCTTAATAGATTCAAGTACAACGGTAAGCCTGCCTCTCAAAGACCCTAAGATGTATGTAGTCAATCTATTCTTAGCTGAAATACGAAGACAAGAGTTCTGAAAAGCAACTAAAATTTACCAAAACTGCCGTTCAATGTACATGAAACCTGTTAAGTCCAGCCCTTGCTATTTTTTCCTATTTCTGTTTCATAAAAGATGTAGACAAATGTCACAGAGCTAGTAATTTACGTAATGTAGCATTCTGATTCAGTGCGATTTGCTTTGATGAAATCTAGCATTTACATTAAACTAAATCGAGTTTGCACTGATGCATCTCTGTCAACAAAACAATACATATTTAAATCTATATGGTTTGAAGATCATCTAAAGTTCTGTTCTGGTATCTTCTTCCTTTTATCTGTTTTCTGTTTTACATTGATTCCTAGAAGAATTACCTGTGATGCTGCCATGTAATGATGCAACAGACAGGGTAAGCAAGGGGGTAACATATTCTGTTTTCTTAATCCATTTCTTAAGCTCTAGTACCAGTTGTGAACCAGTTTTACATAAATGAGCTCTTGAGAGCCAAACTCTGGCCTCTGATTCACATCATTAGCAACACAGAATTTGGACAGCTTACATTTTTTGTTATAAGAAAAGCTATATCAAGCGTAATGAGTTGCCAAAGCTCTCAAGTCAGGCTGCTAGCCCTGTCAGCCACAAGACCAGAGATCGTGACAACACCTTCACTGCTCCTAAAATCCAGCCCCTCTTCCACTGCTCACTCTGGAAGCAAGTTCCAGGTTAAACCAGGTCCTGAAGAAGCTACCAGAAAACATCTACACCCATCTGAGACTGGGACTGCTTCACTGGTGTGCCAGGACCCAGTGCTGAACACTGTGGCCATCCCAGTTTCAGCAGCCCTTCCCCAGGCCTGAGGGGGACCCTGCTGATTTTTGGCTACGTGTTCAGCTTGCCAACCATTATTATATATGTTTGGTTGTTGTCTCTCTTCTGGGCCTTATTCCCCGCTGCATTTCTTCAGTGTTATTCCACTGCAATAAGTAATGCTAAATTAGAACAAAGCTGGAGTAATACTGTTGTGAAATCGGGCTCGCTGCCTTCTAGCACACTTCAGACACCACTGCGAACTCCCATTTTGCACTGTTTACAAATTCTCCCCTCATTCGTTACAGGAAATGTCAGTTATCAAGCTGCAAGCATGGCACTAGTGAAAGTGAACCATTCTGTTTTGTTGGCAATAATTAATGACGTTGTCCCAAAGTGACTTCTGTTATTATTTGTAATGCGATAAGGCCTGGATGGCCTCTGGCCCAGACGAGCAGCCCACTGTGGTCACGCTGTACAACAGCAGGACCAAAAGGCCATCAGCAGTCCCTGCCATCGTTAAAGGTCAGAACTTTTACACAGAACATGCTAACAATCTGGGGGGATGTTTTTGGCTCTCGATAGGGTACTCAGGTGACAAAATAACTGTCATTATCACGTAGCGTGCCTACAGCACTGTTACACAGATCTCGAAATTCGCAGAGGGAGGAAATAGCTGCTGTTTCCATTTTCACGTTCAGAGGAACCAAGGCACCAGTGGAGAGAGGTGGTCTCAGCACCCCTCGTGCCGAGCCCCAGTACCCCTCGGCACGGCACCAGGTCCCCCTGCTTCCTGCCCAACCAGCAGCAGTGGGCACTGGTAACACCAGGGCGATTTGATAAGAGCCGATATCTGTGAAGCACCCGCTGATTTCTGAAATTCAAAATGGTAGTTTCTGATCACTCAAACACAGTTTACGTTACAACACGCACGATAACTGCAGTGTTATCATCGGTTTCTAAGGTAAGCAGATAGAACTCCAGCGAAGTGACTATGCAAATCTCACACTACATACTTCCATGAGAATCTTCATTCTCAATGAACCACACACCAAAAAGGGACAGAATAAATCAGAAAAAGAAAGCCATCTGCTGTTTCTGTCCAAAGAGAACAAACTTCGGTGGAAACCAGCCCTCACATCAAAAGCTATTCAAATCTAGCAAGTTCTGTTTGCTGCAGCATCTACTCAATTCAGAGCCCTGTATGCTATGCACAAGTACGCAGTGCTTGACATTTCATCTGTCTGTTTAGAAGGGAAAAAATGTGAATCATATGCTCCACAACAACCCTGGGGATATGAGTACTCTTAACATGTGCCCCATGGTCATTTTGCCGTATGTTTTTACAACCAGTCATCACTGAATGTAAATTGCTCTAGGCCTTCACCATCTTAAGATGTGAGATGGTTCCCTGGGGTCTTCATTAAGGTCCTTGCTTTCTGACTAAAAGTTTTTCAAGAACTTCTCCATTCAGGCAACATATGCACAGATTTTTCGTTTGGAGGCTGTGAGCTCTCCCCACACTGGATCCCTGGGCTGCTCACTAAACTATAGCCAAGTATTTCTGTGTGGTGAGGGCATGCTGTAGAGTATTTGTAGTTATACTCCGCACAAAACAGCAGCTTCAATGATCTGGCTTGTACTTTAGAAGAATTTTTTAAACCCTGTAATAATGGTTTTCTATACATAGGTTGCAGAAATGGATGCCTTTATCAATGCAAAAAAAAAAAAAATGGTATGAACTTTTCAGTTGTTCAAAGTCAAATGCAGTTTTTAAGTGTTTATCTTTTTGGAGAGTTCGATTTTTAAGGGCAACAGGAACAGAATGTGCAATATGCCAAAACTGAATTGCTTCAGGTGAAAAAAGAGGTCATCTTTAAGGCACTAGCACCCGATCCCATGTTTTATTTGTTTTTGACAAAATTCAAGGGTCAGTTTGAATATTGTGCCCTTCAGAGCAAATGTCCTCTGAAGTCAGGCATCTCTGGTATTCTGGCGTTACTTGCCAATATGGGTTGTGATTGCCTTTGTGAGACATTACCTTGCGGGCAGCTGAACAGCACATACGTGTGGATATTACACCTCTCCGAGTTTCAGCAGCTATTCCCTTGTACTTCAACAACTCTGAGACTGCTCAGTTTTCCCTTTTGCAATCAGGACCAGCCACACTCTATCTTAGAAAATGCATTAAAGGCAGCCACATAAAAACAGAGCGTCTAGCAATTCCCAGAAGGCAGAGAACCTATTTCCTCTTCCCTTTTCCCCTCACCTGACACAAGTCTGGTTACTCCACTGGCTGGGAGAGCTATAACCAAGCTCTGGGGACCAACTAACGCCTCATATGCCAGTGTCAATATAAAAGTTTCAGTGTGCTATCCTCTCCCATCTGTTGGCAGAAATAACCTCTACCCAGATGCAAAGACAAGGCAAGAAGACTGAGAAGAAATTGGTCTTTAAGTCTTACAGGTCATCATAGAAACCAGACCATTAAATATATTTGGGTTTGCATCACTTCAAACAAATAAATACAGCCTTGGCTGTACCAACATCTTTGTCTAATTGAAAAGGAACTTCTGATTCACCTACTAATGCCTTAAGTGTATTAATTTTTCAGGCAGGCTGTAGCTGACTTTCCATCCCCCCACTTGAGCAGACACTTCAGTACAAATACTACATTCTTCTGGCCCCGAGGGAAATTCTTGCTGCCTGCATTTTAACAGTTGAGCTGCACAGCACTCTGGGAGACTTAAATATGGCACAGTAGTTCTATTGTTTAATATTATTAAAAATGCTTGCTCTCTTGTGATTCTGCAAAATCCTGGTGTGCAGCAATAATCACTAATCAGCTTCATGTCTATCAGCTAGTTCTTTCTAGAGGATATAACTTACTTGTTTTATTGTAGAGATGACTGTAGATGTATCAGGATACAATAGATCTCCATCATTATCACTTTTATTTTTTTCTTTACAGACATGAATTTCAGTGGCAGTTTTCCTCATATTATCTGGATTTGAACAGAGTCAGCTGACTAAAAGGAAGTTCCAGTCTATCAGGAAGATCTCCAATTACATTACATCAAACAAACTTTTCATGCCTTGATCTACTAACACGGCAATCACCACAAACAGACCAAACTAAGCAAGAGAGTACAGCACAAAAATAGCATATAGCAGTCAGTGAATCTCTGCTAGGCTTCCTAGAAGATCTCTATTTTGTCCTAAGCCTCCATTTGTTAAGGAACAAACTTGTTTTTTCTATTGTCATTAATAGCCCATTGCTTGCACTGACACAGTTCAGGCTTTACTGATCGTAGTCATTTTTCCTATCTGCTGCCATCCATTACCATAAAAGCATCCATTTCCCAAGCAGTGTCAAATGGCTTGCAGCAAACTGGGGTCAGATGATAGCTGTTCAGGCACCACACTGAGATCACCCCTCCTGACCAACTGAGAACCAGACATGAGCTCTTGCAGTTGCTACCTTATCTCACACATCTGCAGCCTTTGCGTACATGGGCATCCTGGATGCACCAAGTAGATTTTAGTCCTCTGACAGTATGGAGCTGCCTCCTTCTTCTTCTTCCCCATTCTCCCAGCACTCACACACCACCTTCACAGAGCTTGCTCAGGTGTCTGTGAACCTGCTGAACACCGCTGGCATGTGGTGTTCTCTCTGGGCCAAAAGGTGTGCTCTGCCCACCTTGAGCAAGCACCAACTGACATCTGCTTTATCCAGTATCCTGCCTGGGAACTGTTCTAAAAAGACAACAAAAATGCAGTCTCTGAGATGTAATTTTGCAGGTAGAATAAATGCTAAAGTCAGCAGGACAGAGACCAGTACAGTGAAAGAGAAATGCTCAATGCTGGTAATAAACATTTCAATATTATTTTTATTGAATGCAGGATTAGCAGGCTGAGTGCAACTATCTACTGGTATTTGAGAAAAGCAAAAGAGAGGTTCTTGGCACTCAAACCTTTTCTAAATAGAGAACTTTGTCTCCAATTAATGAAGACTTGACACTGCTGGTATATACAAGATGCCTTTTTCAAAAATACAAGTAAATTCACAATAGTACATCCTATTTTCACTCCAAGTTTTAGCACTAATTTTTCTTGTTCACACCAATACCAACCCAACAGGTTAGCTCCAGGTTTTACCATAAGGAGGAAACCAGACAAATGGTTTAAGAGTGCTGGGGATCCCTTCTTTCCTTTGACCGCTAGGAACTTCACCGGCTGAGGAGATGAGTGACTGGTTTCCTCTCATACAGATGCCTCTTCATTTCTGAGGACCTACAGGGTAGTTTGAAACCTGACACTGGTTTTCTGCCTGAGTCTGGTTCAGTAACACACAGTGCTTCTGCCAGCCCACAAGGCTCGTTAAATATTACACGCTCGGTAGATGGGACCATTCTTTTTTTTCCTTAAGTACAGTAGAACCTTTTTACAGTTATGCTGATCCCCTTAAACTTTGCCTGTCTTCACTAATGTAGGGTTTTCATTATAATCAGCAATGCAATTAAGTAGAATTTGATGCAGTAAAGCAACTTTTTCATTCTAGTTCTCTTGTAAACAGAATTTTACTCTACCTAGATTTGTGGTAGGCACACTTCATCTTATTTAACTGAAAAGAATTCTGTTTTAAAAGATCAACAATACTATTATCTTTGATACAAAGCAATCTCCTCACATTCTGCCTACATGAAGCATTTCCTTTACAAAAGAACTGCTAGATATGCCAAAGACACTGCGGGTATAAAATGAAATATTATGGAGTATGATTTTCTCTCCAGCAATGCACAAGTGACCAGTATCTTACCACCTCCTAGTAAAACTTCACAGGACTAAAGCTGTGGCAACCAAGGTCTCAGCAGAGCAGTCTCCCATGAGGTAGCTCCTTTTTAATAAACAACCCCTCAGCAATGGGGTTAAACCACTCTGCCACTGTAGTCAACAGGGAAACAAATTCAGCTGGGTATCAAATATCTACCGGAGATGAAATCCTGCCCACAATGAAGTTCATTGACACGGGTACTAACACTCTCTCCAGGTACAGTGTTTGTATTTCTAAAATAAAGCACAAGGAGCATAACTAGGCAGATAATACTCTATAGATGTTGAATAGCCTCGTACATTCTCCATCTCTATTTAACTGTGAAATTTCCAGGGAAGAGAAACATCATCTGCAGATAACTTTCATCAGATACTTTTACCAGTTACATGGTGGCAGTGACAGTTTCACAGAGTCTTGCTGCAGTTACAAAATTCGAAGTAAAGATCTTTAACATGCAGGAATAAGAACACAGGGTAAGAAGAGAAGATGCAAAACCACTGAATAAATCTATAACGTAAACACATGAATTCATCTGCTGCAAACTGCATGAAGAGTTAACTGCTGTTGTATAAAATCATTAATACTTAAAAGCACACAACTATCAGTGGTTAAAAGGTGCATTTGGTCAAGCAGATGTGGACTTCTCATGTGTTATTTGAACAGCCATTTTAGGATGGTGCTTGCTTTCCCCATAATGTAGATAGGATGTCAGGAAATACTTTCCTCAAAAGTTTTATCAGTGTTCTCAAGTTACTCAGACTTGTAAGGAAGTGGGCCCTTCCATAGGGGCTGTTTGAACACCAGCACCACGTGCAATCTCTGAAATAAGAAGGTTCTCCGCTCCTCCCAGCAAGGGCTGCAAAATGTGAGCAGAACAGTCTCAAGACAAACACAGCAAAACAGCTTCTCAAACATTAGGATCACCAGGTATCTACCACCTTCTGCACAATTTTATTGACACCTCAATCTACCTGGCTCATCTAAAAACGTCTGATGTCATAGCTGAGACTTGCATAATTGTCCTACGATAGGAATCAGTGCTGGAGCTGTGTGCACGTGAGGAGCCTGGGCTCTTCTGTCACATGCTGCATCATTTAGCCAGGCAACACATCCTCATTTTACTTGGATAACAAGGATGAATTAGAAGAAGGAGCTATATGAAAGAAAGAGGCTCCACTTAGTCATTATATAACAAAATGGTGTCAACCTATGCAAAAAGAAAAAAAAAAAAAAAAAAAAAAGAAAACAAACCCAATTAGTTGCAAGGCAAACTGGCATCCATCCAAAACCTGCCTTGGTATACAAATTCTGGCAGCCGACAAAATGGAAGCTCATTTAATCTGTTTTGCAACTATCCAAAATACGTTTCCACCCTGAATGTTTTTGCTTTCTCGCTCTGCTGGTTTTTCTAAGAAAGGCTGCAATGGACCTAGGCCTTCTGCTGCCAAAGAACAAACAAGAGAAAATAGACATTAAAGTCCTGTCTGGCGACACCATTAATAAGTTCACAGTCACCATTTCCTTCTTCCTCCCCTGCACCAAGTGTTTCTTCCCAGACAGTGATCCAGACTGCTGATAGCTCTGGCAGGGAGCTTTTACCAGAAATTTTAGCAGGAAATGTTAATTTGCAAGCCTCGGTGTCCTCCCTGGGGGAAGATGGACCTTGTATCAGCACCGCCAAACTGTGGGGACTCAGAGCTCCTCAGACCTGCCTGCAACACATGAAAGAGAAACTCCTCTGTATCTCCAGCACAGCTGAGTAAAAAACCAACTGTACTCATTTATTTTCTTTTGCCTTCTTCCCCCAAGCAATGAAATAGTAGGAGAATGCCCAAAGCAAACAGAAAAATTCTATTAACGAAATATCCAATTTAGTGCCGTTTCATGGCATAACTCTGAGTTCAGTCTGATTTCTAGGACAAGAAACCTAGCTGGAAATTTATAGGACTAGAATAAAACAAAACTATTGCTTTGTGTAAAAATTCTACTGCATTTCTATAGATCAGCTTAATGGTAAAAAGATCCTGTGTGAAACAGCAAATCTAACATTACAAATAAATTAGGTATTTTTATATATATATATAAATAATTTTCTAGTATAAAGTCTAACGTCTCATGTAAGAGACAGAAAGTAAAAGCCAGACTCACTTTATTAACAGTTCCAAAAACTACAGGTCACTCGAAGAATTAAAAAACATAAGTAAACTTAGAAACTCATTGAGGAATGAGATGGTTCAGACTCTTGAAAAGTTTTATTCCTCAGATCACTTGATTTCTTTTTCTTCCTCTATGAACTCTGAACATGAGGCTCTAACCACTTACTACAGATGCAGGACAGAACAGTGTTCTGGATTAGGAAAGCTTTATCAATCACGAGAAGTTTCATTTGACTTGTTTTGTGTGTTTGTATGTTTCTTTGAGTCAGGACAAATGTTCTTACCACATTCATGTTTGTGTGGTTAGCAGATCTGTCTGCATCTCTTTTGTCCTTATCCTCCAAAGACAAAACAAATGGTGCGCTGCTAAATGTTGAACTTTGCAATCTTAGTACTACATCGGGACAGGAATATATTTTGACTAACTATATGAACCACTAACGTGTACAGTCTAGGCACCTACCACAGAACACCGAAGTTCTACATTTTCCTTCACTGCTTAATTTGAACCAGTATGTCGTAGCCTGGATGACTTCAGACTATCCTATGAGGTGCATAACTTAACCCAGTTTTAATGTGTAATCTAATTTTACTAAGAACTTTCAAATGTATTCCAACAAAACAAACCTTCCGTGAAACAGAAGGAAAATATTAGAGGTGGCATCAAACCACGACTCCATTAGACATAAATTACTCACAGTATGCTCCGCACAGAACACAGTAACAAAATTTGAAGGCCACAATATGGGGTTGTACCAGAAATACTTTCCAGATGAAGCAAGAAAGATTTGCAGTGGTTTTGTGACACAATTGACAATTTCCTGCTATTGGAAGGGATATTATTTAGTACATGGATTCCGTCTCCTTGCACACCTCCTTTTCCAAGTTCAGTGAGCAATGAAAGCTAAAAAAGACACTTGCACAAATGCAAGGTCCACCACTGCTCGCTGTGTCCTTCCTTCTTTGTGCAGCTGGCCCTGCATGCTGAACAGCTGATCACCTGGGAATTATTGTGTCAAATAAATCTAACAAATATTTGCCCTATCAAGCATGTGTGATATTTCAGGTTTGTGTCTCATAGTTCTTAAATAATACAACCCTGCCATTGCTACCTCTTTGGGAAGTAAAGCGTGGCTTGTTTGAACCATAAACTACTCCAAGCATTTAAGATTCTTTTTTTTTTTTTTAACAAGATGAACATGCCTACGTTGCAAATATTTTGCTGATACTGTAAACATGGAAATATGGGTGTCTCTACTCCTATCCCACAAATTACATTTCTACTTCAGACAGAGATTTAAGACAGAATTTCGTAGTGTTTATGACAACTTACTAGCTTAACTTCGCCATTCTCCTTTGCATTTTTAGCTTATTCTAATGTTTTTTTTAATCTGTATGGCATATAGAATTACCAGGGCTACCATTTAACTGGCTTGCTATTTTTCTCCTGTACGAAGAATCTGTTGTCTCTGTCAGTCAAGAAAAAACACCACTTCCCCCAAGTTTGACTTTGGGTTTTCAGTTACAGCAAGCAGCACTATGTAAATTAATGCTTCCTGCTTAAGAAGCTTTTTCACAGAGTATGGCAAGAAACACCTTCTAATAACTACAGACCTATTTTCACAGGCTATGATAGCATATTTTCTTCCTGATATGTTCCATTATTTCCAGTATTTCTCTCATACAAGATTATTTTTATTTTCTTTTTAATCCACTTAATACTGTTCCATCACTGCACTGCCTACCAGTTGTTTTCTTGACACAAGTCTCCCAGTCTCATCTGGAACTCTCCCAGTTTCATCTGGTTGGAAAAACTGCGTCCCTTTGACTGCAAGCCACTGGCAATAGTGGAGCATTCATTTCACTCTCTGTTCTGTCATATAACAAGACTGAGCAACTGGAGCCTCAAGCTGATTATATCAGCACTCCAGGAGTCAGAGGCAAACATCTGGAATTTATTTGTTAGAAATAAAATGAATTACATCTTTTCAGGAGTTTTAGCTTGCACCTGTACTTACAAATCTCCATGAAGGCAAGTTATGAATAAATTTAATCAGCAGCAGGAGGCAGAAGGCTCTGATTTTGAGCTCTTTGGCTCAACCCCTGTCAAGGGCCTCAGGAAGAAGGTTGGTACTGAGATGCCCTGGAGGCACAATTTGTTCAGAGCTCTCCTCTTCCACAGGAGGATAAGGAATACACTATATCAGGCCTCCTGGGGCCCACCATGCTTTCAGTGCACACATCCCTCCAGACAGGTCTGCAGAGCAGGCTGGGTGGCAGAGCGTGCTCTCTTGGTCCCCTCTCCCAGATGATGGAGTACTCCATCCAGCCTCCCAGTCCGCACAGGCAACTGGGAGGCTCATCCAGCTTTGCCACAGGGGTAAAGTAGCCTCAGAGGTTACTTTTGTTGGCTGTTACCACCACAAATGGTTCAAACTTCAGCAGAAGCTGTCAAGGGGAATGGAAAAGAGGACAAGAGGAATTTCAGAGGACAGTACTGCAGGGTAGTGGGGGCGGGAGGGCAGATGTCAACAGAATCCACCACCACTGCTGTTATCTGATGGGAGGGCACAAAGGTACAGGATGAATCTCCGAAAATATGTTGAGGAGGGAACAGAGAATATACAGAGAGGAAGAAGGGCAGGACAGAAACAAAGAGGGAGAAGCCCCTGCCAATTGTTTGGATGAAGTGTTACCTTTGCCTAGGCACTGAACTCATTGTCTGCAGCCGTCTCCTTTCCTGCTTCTTTCCTGAGCCTCCTCAGCACAGACAGCGCCTGTTCCAAATCGGAAGGTGACTGTTGTGGGTCCTGGGCTATGGGCAGATCTACACCATGGACCAGATCAACTTCTTTATTTTGACTTGTGCAGAGTGCAAGGTTTTCACTGCAAAGGTTTAACTGACTGAAGTGCAAGCCGACCACCCCTTATCCAACTTGGCAGCCTGTACCTATTTAGGGATTGGTGTGATCTTAATATGACAATCCCCTTGCAAATGCAACCAAACAGCTGCAGATGCAAAGCAGATTCACACAAGTACCCATGGCTGAGTACTGCATCTAGTTCACTGCTCTATACACTGACCGGGGGCCCCACTAGGGCTGCAGGATGCTAGAACAGGAACTCTGTACTGGAGGGTAATCCATTATATTCCTTTCTGACCATAAAGGAAGATACTCCAAGGGAAACAGCATTTTTGTTTCTGCACAGCCCCAAACATGAAGAAGTCAGAAAAGACAAAGAGAACTCAGCATTTCAATGAGGTGACAGCCCATGTGCTCCACATGCAGTACTCAAGACTATTTCCAGTCACTGAAAACATCATTGAAACAGAACAGCAAAACTGAATTTAGTAGAGAAAGGCACAAGGCAAAACGTGCTGACTGTACTTTAATAAAAAACTTACAAAAGTAAAGACAAACTCAACGCCCACAATGGTGGGCTGGTCCCTATATACCATCCAGCACACCTTGTTGGTCAGTCTGTCACTAGATGTTCCCCGACTTCTTCACTGTTCTGTAGGGCAACTCCAAATGTTCTGAGTTGTGGTTTTTCTTTTTCTGGGTTTTTTTCTTTGTTTTTTTTTAAATGTTTTTTTTTTCTGTTGTTTTTTGGTGGGGGTCTTTTTTTTGTGTTTTCTTTTGTTTGTTTTTAAAAAGGACTTCAGAAGATTCCTCACAAGAACTGTTTTCATGAAGTGATCAACTTTTCTTTGCCCAATACACAAGCTTTTTAGGGGAAGCAAAAAGTAGAATTTGGAGACACGGTAATGCTAAGCTGCGGGGAACCATTCAGAGCACAACAGACCTAGAGAAAAGCTAGGGAAGCATAGAACTCAAGTATCATAAAGCACACAGTGTGCCCTATTTTTTGCAAAGGGTTTTTTGGTTTTGTTTTGTGGGGTTTTTTTTCAGTAGGTGCTTCCTCTTGCTACAGATGACAGGAGGCTAATATGATGATGATGTTAGTTAGCATCGTCAACTAAGCTGCCCCAAGCTTTGTCTGGAAGAACTGTTGAACTAAGGTCTGCTCTGCTCATCACTGGTTCTTGTCCAAGTGGAAGTTAATAACCCTGTGGCACTGGCCAGAAAACAAGCAAACCAAAAATGAAAGGGGATCAGACCCCTGGCCGAGTTTCAGTCCTCCTGATCTCAGCAACCAGACTCTGCTGCGCTAGCTAGTAGCGGAACTGTTGATGAATGCATTGTTGACAGTTTGCTGCCTGCAGAATTACAGCGCTAGCAGCTTCACGGCCAACAGCTTGCAGAACGTTTTGCAATACCTGGATGGAGGTGATTTCACATATACATCATACAGCACCACATTATAAACTATTCCAGGCTGCTTCAGGAAGCTATCTGACGTCATTCTGCAAGAAAACATACTCATGAAAAGAAAAAAAATCCAAAAGCCATTACAAGAAAAAAAACCCCCGCAACCTGAAACAAATATGGGGTTTTAATCACTGCTCGATATTTCAACTGCCAGCTTTATCCTTCTGGTAAGCAGGCAGCTCTAGTTCACTACTGAACACCTACTTTATTTATTTAGCTATGCTGCATTTAACCTTACATCCTGTCTGCTGGGTGCATCCGGCTCCACAGATCTCCATGCAGCAAAGCTTTAGCATAAGGTGGGGGAGCTACTTTCCACAAGCCAAAAAACAGGAAATTTGATGACATTGTTCAGTGAGCAGACGTCAGCAGAGAGTGATACAAAAGAGTAAACAACTTCCTAGCAGCAGCAGACAAATGGGCCGGAACTACTGGAATCCTGTGATGTCTGGTGGGTTTTGCATGAAAATCATCGTCTCGGTGAAACAGGGAGAGCTTTTCGGCCGATGGAAACTGGAGCTGCTCCCTGGATATCTAGGAATTACACCAGTTTGGTCTGTTTAAGATCTGACTCCAAATCTTTACCTTTGTGATCCTGAAAACGTAATTTTTGAAAATGCATACTGTTGGTATTTTAAGTATCTTGTAAACGTTCTCATTATTTTAAAACATATAAAGAGTTGATCTGAATAGAAAGGATAAGCTTTAGTGAATGTACAGAAGCCAGTGCCAGAAATGCATTATGATCATACTACCATTACCATTAGTCTTACACATATATATAATGTATATATACACGTTACATAGATATATAATATTATCATGAAAATACTTTGATATGAAGCAAGCTCAGCACTCTGCCAGCAGAGCTGAACAGTAGGTATGACATCTCATTTTTGGATTTCAGTGTTTGCTTTGTGGAATCTGCTCTCATATTTTCCAGCTATGGGCAAATGTCAGCTACGATCTGAAAAAATAACCTCTCAGCTAGGCATACAGTTACTCAAAGCCAGGTTATAGCAGGTAGAAAGGTAATGTAGGCAAAGACATTTTTGCTCTAATTGAATGTCATTCTACCCATCTCTGTCCAATTTAAAGATCTCTTAACTGCAAGAAGTAATATTTGACCATCATCCACCAATATAGAGTTTCAATACTGCATCACAATCAACTGTATCAAGAGAAATTGTATCCTCTGGAAAAACTTTCTTCCCTACTCATCTACTTTTAAAGAGGCATATCATTTTTTCAGGTTGCTTGTACTGCCTTTTGAGCTATCCCCTTCAAAGGGATGTAGAGAATTAAGTCCTAATCTAAACAAGCGAGTTCTTACGAGAAGCTCTTGACAAACAGTCATACTAGAACCTTGCTGGGGCTTGCTGATCTGGGAAAAGCTGAGGATCTTATAGCAAGTATGCTGGGATGTTCCCCAGGGAGATGGAATTGAGAAGGTACAATCCCAGGACTCTCCTCTCACCCAGGTACCCCTCCTAACCAAAATCTATGCAGAACAGACTCCTAAAATGAAAATTAGCAGCTAAATATAGAACTGCCCATGAGACTGCTCTACTCTCAGTAACAGAGGGAGGGAACAACAGGAAAGAGCCAGATGCTTCTCAACTCTCCCCGCCAAATTCTCCTCTCCTTGGAGACAAAAAATGTAGTATGTAATCCTGAGGAGGAAGACACACCAATAACCATGTCAACGCTGCAGTCAAACGACAAGGCAAACATGCTGGGCCAAATCTATCTGCAATATAACTCCTGTGACTTGAGCAGACTTTGCTCTTCCTAAATACTGGCAAGTAGCCATAGGCTAACAAATGGCTAGACAAAAATAAATAAGTAAAAACACACAGCCAAAAAGCAAAAAATGCCTATAAAAACCAGCAGGTCTATAAAAAAAAGAAACAAACAAACAAACTGCTTCTCATTCCTCACTCTACCTACATCAGAATTTTTCTGGTTTCAATTAATTTGTCATTTCAGCAGAGTATGAGTTTGTACCAGTTCTGTCATTCTTCCCCAACTCCTCAGTTTGAACGTAAGAAGTAAGGGTTTAGAAAGCCATCTCCTGTCTGAGACTGACCGTTCTCAGTCCTCCTCTATCTTTGGTTATATGACAAAGTTAAAAATATATACATCACTAGCAAACACTTCCAAGAATAAGCAGATCAGTCTGGAGGAACTCCGCAGTAGTTATTGGAGAATCATATTCACCCGAGTGTGCCAACAATGGCAAGAAGTTCATCTTATCAGAAGACAGGTTTTCAGCAAAATCCCCACGGCTTCAGGATGAAAACATTATTTTACAACAGCTCCCTATCCAAATTTCCATCACACTAAGGCCATGATACAAGGCTAGGGAAAGAGGCCTTGCTCTGACCTGCGACAGCGACGATAGCGTTGTGACACGACCCGAGTGGAGATACATGACTACACAAGTCTGTCATCTGTATGGCACACTTATCAAGAGCCTTCCATTGTTAAGTTCTGATTTATATCAACAGAGGTGAACATGGTGACCAAAGGCAGACAGCACATGGTTTTAAATATAGCTGAAACTATGGAATCCTATTGTGTGAAAGCACAGAAGCGGGGACAGCATCGGAAGGGTGGGTGGCTGTGCTGAGCAATCTGCTGATAGAGGTTACTATCTTTTCTTGATAGGGTCTGGCAAAAAGGCTACTAATTTCTACAGGATTTCCCTCTCCTTTTTCAATGGCCTAAGGTCCCAGACTAGCAGGTATGACACAAAATGCAAAATGTTTTCCAGTTATCTCTACAATGCCATACCACTGAGATTGATTTTGCGAGCCAGGCCATCGTTTCCTGCTTTTTTTTCCGTGCAGCTAAACAGAGAACTCCTTTTAACTTTCTCTGTCTAGAAGATCTGTTATTATCATCTACATTCAATTAAATTTTTACACATGATCTTGTTTCATGGAAGAGGATTTTGAAATTTTACTTCTGCAGTGGAATGTAAAAGCACCTTCAAATCAGATTAAATAAGTAATAAAAACCTAGCCTAGGTTTACGGAGGAGTTAACCCGAAGGCCTGTATTTTACACCTATTTTGAGTCACTTTACATTAAATCAGCCAATCGACTAAACTGAACTGTTTTTTGATATAAAAAGAGTGCTTGTCAGGAAAAACGAGAGCGGCAAGGGTTAGATGCACCTACCATTCACCCATCCACAAAGGGCAATGTGTTTCTTACAGGATCACTGCACAGTGGTAAGCTTTGTTTCTGTAGAGATTTGGACATATGGCTGAAGTTAGACCTTAAATTGGAATATTCCTCTTTGAATTGAGAAATGATCTTTCTGTGCAAATGAATAGTGTATTCAGTGTGAATAAAGCTTCTGCTATTGCACAGCTCGTCTTATCTACTGATGTCATTTCCTCTTAGTTGCTTCTGTAACATTAATAATCACCATATAGCCAAAGAGGTCATACACTAGGAATGTATACATCAAAATTCTTCAACACTGCAGAAGGGTTTGAACCAAAACCCCCTATATTTCTGGCTACATGAACAAACAGAATGACTTGCATGGAGATGATGTTGCATCACTTAAAGGTGAGGATAAAGAAACCCACAATGTTTGGTTTGTTTTGTTTGTTTTTCTTCACTTCAAAGTACCAATGTTACCATATCTAGAGTCTCTCAAAGGGTTCTCAGAATAACTGATCGTTCCCTCAAAGCCAGAGTTCCAGTTCCTGGGGTCATGTGAATGTATGAGATTGTGGGTTCTTCTTGCAAAAAGGTTACTACTGCCTCTTGCAGTTGCAGAAACAAAGTATGAATCCTAAATATTCAAACAGTAGAATGTCAGCAGAGTGAACTGAAATGTGTTACAGTTTTTAAAACGTAATAATTTCTCAAGTTTAGTACATTACTTTTTTTTTTTTTGGTCCGGAATGGTGATTTTTAATCCCCTGGAGCAGGCAGCAGTGCAGCAGTGCAGAAGCAGCAGATCACAACTGCTTCAGGACTTTGATCTAAGCAATAAAGGCATTAAGTGCAAAGCAAAACAGGGTCAAAGGGCAAGGATCAGCCTGATTAAGTCTTACGCCTAAAGTCAGACCCTGGATCAATATTCAGACAGCTGTCTTCAGCATCAAATGCCCAAAACAGACTGCCACTTTTCAAAGGAGACATGCAATAGGAAAACCAGCCTTTGGATTATCATACATCTAATAGTCCAAGTCAGACAAAAGTAACCTGGGCTACCACGTATCACAAATAAAGGCCAAAGGTGGAAAGAGTTGGTTCCACAGTGTGCCCTACTAGAGCAGCAAACACAGAAGCAGGTAAGCCAGAACAAAATGTAGCCAGAGATGAGAGATCATCCTGGACAGGGCAAAGAAGTCAGTCAATAATTTACACTACGAGAAAAGCTTGTACTTTCACAGGGCAGAACACCAAATCACAGAGCTAGAAGACATCTGCAGAGGTTATCTAGATCATCCCCTATCCCAAAGCAGAATTAATATCATTATGTCACCCTTAATACATATTTGCCTAAGCGTATCTTGAGCTCCATAACTCTCAGCAACCTACTGAATTGCTTTGCTGTCCTCTCTATTTGGAGGGTTTTCCAACTTACCAAACTACAATATTGTCTAGAATTAAGGCTGAATATAATATCTATTACCCTATTCACCATGGAAATGCAAAATTTAATTTTTCCTCCCACTCAGCCTTCTCCATATGTGAAAGCTGGTTAGTTTGTAAAAGTAAAGGACTTGATATTTTCCTTTAAGTAAAAGCATTTAAAACCAATTTAAAAACAAACAAACAAATGAAACAAAGGTTGTAAACACTGTGATAGTAGCTGTATAAGCTGCAGCTCCTGAGCAATAGCAGAAAATAGTCTGAGCACAACTTCTGGGCAGGATGGCAGAGGGATACAGGCACACACAGACTAGCAGGTGGACACAGGCAGTGGCTCTGTCTGTGGATGATGATCCTTATCAGCTGAATCCCAGTTTCTAGGAAATGCCTAGAGTACAGGCATTGACTTCCATGAAATTACCCTGTTGAAAACCAAGACCTTGCTTCTCCACTAAGAAAGGAGCGTGCCCAGGTCAACACAACAAACGTACCTCTTTAAACCCAAGAGAATTTTAAGTTAAGCTTGTGCTCAAGTGCTGGCTGAATCAGGGCTTGATGTTTTACACAAGGAAGTTTATAATACACATCCATTTACAATCAGGCAACCTAGACCTTTTAGGAATTACATCTTGCTCTTAGGATTGTGCTTGGACTGATTCTGTCAGTCCCCAAAGAAAAAATTTCACTGTTTATTACAACAGATGGGATTAACTATGTACTCTAGTAAAGACACTAGAAATCCTAGCAGGAGGTAACTGAATAACTGCATTTCTCGTAGATATTTCAGCATGAATACAAATCTCAGTGCTTACTGGCATCTCCAGAGCACATAAACTTATAAAATGAGTTTTCATAGATTTATAAAAGTAAAGAGAAAAGCTTACTGGGAAACACACTGGCCACACTTACCTTACTTAATTTGAATGAGGCTCTGGCAGACCAGAAAGTATAAAGGAAATAGTTGTGTAATGCCTAATGACTGCTAGAATGGAAAAATGTTTCTTCTTTTATCTTGGCTTGTTATAAGGGGATAGCTCAGAGTACAACACTGTTTAAAGAGGAAATCATGCCTATGATCAACTAAAGTTTTTAAAAGCTTTGTGCACATACTGTGTAGTACCAGGTTAGCTTTGAACCATGATGAAAACGGTGTAAATTCTATTTGCTAGAAAGTTGTGGGTTTAACTTTATAGCACAAAAGCAATAAATTGACTTTCTTGCAACTAAGCCAATGAGGATGGAGTAAGCATTGTCACGAGATTAGGAAATAAATGCTGGCACCTCCATTTGATGCTGATAAATCCATATCCCGTCTCCTTTGTTCTCTGAATCTCCATTAACAAACTATCGAAAATTACCAGGAAATGATCCTTATCCTATATTTCCAAAGCTTCCCATTTTTGTGTATCTTAGCTTCTGAAAGGTACTAACACTGGCACAGCTTCTCTGAGTGTTGCAATGGATGTGTTCCAACAGATGCAACAGAAACAAAAAGGTAAACGTAGCCCTGGCCTTGACAGGCCCAGCTCTCCAGTCCTGTCTCTCAGCTGTCCCAGCAGAAAACTGTGTTCTATACCATGTAAGTAGGGTTTGAGTTTTCAGAAACAATATGTTCATTTTTCCATCATGATATTATGCCTTATATTGCATATGCCAGGCATAAAATTTCAGGCTAACATATTATATCAAGATTTTTACACTTCCATGCCAAGAAAAACACTTCCAGTACTTTTGGTCTTGAACCTTGCATTTCTTGTTCATTTAACTTCAACTCCCTGTCTTCTGAGGCAAAAGACCCTTCAGTGCACCTCCAGTTTATTGCTGTTACCCTCACCCAAACAGATCCTATTAAGGGGTACTAGAATATTACATTAATGACTGTGAGTATGGGGAGCAGTAAAAATGCCCCACATGAGGATCTGACCCTTCTGACTATTATTTAGGAACTGCACATTTCAGAGCTGCACCTGATAGAAGTCCCTTGCATTGCCAATGACTTTCTAGATGTCTCATACAACTAAAAGCTCAAGACTCCCTAACATGATACTAAAATCCCAAGAAAGGCAACAATGGCAATGCACAGGCTTAGCACCAACCTCACCATCTGTTTACACTGAACATCTGTCAAGTCACTGGTCATTATTCTACTGCTTGTGCAATTATTAATCCCAGGAATCCAAATTAATTTTTAAATGGATGACTAGATTTTGGTACTTCAGCTCCTGCTGTCTGCCACCTTACTCCTTGAAAAGTTTGGACAAAATAAAAATGTTGGCAATCTGATTTAAACCAAACCTGGGAAGATTAATTCTGAGTGCAGCTGCAGTAAAAATCCTTCACACGTAACAGTCCCCCCAGCATTTCTAACAGATACGAACGAGCAGTCAGCAGAAAGCTTATTTGATGGCCAGCTCTTCCGGAGAGCGTAATCAGCTGCCCCTGCAGCAGACTCCAGTCAGCCCCACCAGTTTACACCAGCAAGAGGCCATGCTTTGAACAGCACTTCTAGTGCCTGTGCAAGCAAACTGTTCTTTTTCTCTTTTTAAACTCTACACGCGACTTAACAATTACATTTTCTCCAGTGCCCCCAGACGAGCAGACTGCAGTTCCACTGGGTCAGGACTCCACAAACCTGTGGCAAAGACTGTGTTGCAAAGCATTGGCTCAGCAGGATCCCTGCCCACTTGTGAGATCTGCGAGTCCCTCAGTGGCATCTGAGCCCCTTCCACATCTCACTGCAACAAGTCAAGTGATGATACTGACCTTCCTGCTGGGAGAGCACAGCAGCTCAAGAGAAGAGTGAGGAGGAGCTGCTGAGAACTGGAGTCTCTCAGGGGGGTAAAACAATGTGAGGAGTTAAGTCCAACCAACATTTTACAGATGACAGTTCCTACAGAAAGAGAGTTCTGGGCCAAAACAGCTCACACACCAGGACAAAATAATAACAACCAAGTCTGGGTCTTCATTCCAACATTTTCTGGACATCTTTTCGGGCCCTAGGGCTTTGTTGCAGGTACCAAAGGTCTAAGGCTGCCCTGGGGTTAATGCCTCCCTTCTCAATTCAGCATATTCTCCACCTGAATACTGTTCCTGTGACAGATGAAAACCATCCCTTTCTTTTGTTGTTTATCCTCAGACAACAAAGAAACCTCACAAAGGGTCGAAACGTATCATCTGTGTTGCCAGCTAACAATTCCTTATCGCCATTACTCATTTATACTGTTTATGTTTCCCTATTGCCATAGTAACAACACAGGCAGCTAAAAAAGAGTTTGCATGAAATAAATCAATGGAGTCTGCAGACCTGAAAGCTGCTCAATTAAACAACAGTTCGTATCGAGGGAAGAAGGTGAGGGACAAAACCTGCAACACATTAATACTGTACAGTTTTTTTATCACTCGCGTGCTAATAATTGGCAAATGTGGTGCCTAATGAAAGCTGGCTAGTATAAAATCTAATAGGGAGTATAATACAAGGAGGAGGACTTGAATGAGATGGCTGTGATTATTCATAATTGTTGTAACATATTAATTAAGTATTGACATCGCATGCCAATGTCAGAAATTTGGCCTCTACCCCAATGACTCTGCAGTCTATGAGACACAGCCCTCAATTCTTCCTTACACCAGTGTCCTTTTCTGATATTAACAGCCTCACTGCATGAGATACAAGACCTGCACAATCAAAACTTTACGATAGACAACACATATGTAGGAAAAAATGATATTAATGGTGATCTGCAAAACACTTTAGGGAGAGCATGGAGGAGGGCTGTTGTATAAAGGACATCCAGGCAAGTTTTGTTCAGTTTGTTCTAGAGTTTTTAATCCACTCTTCCTGGTTTTCCCTCTTCCCAAAATAGCAAGCTTTGTTACAATTCTCAAAACACATTTACTGTTGGTCTTTGTACTATCATTAAGAATATCAGAAGGCAGATATACTAACAAAGATGTCCAGAAAGAGAACTTTTAAAATCCACAGACATTTTAATCTAAACACAGGTATTTTGTGCCACTTGAGATGCTCTGGCATCTCCCAGATGGCCTTTCCTGCTGGTCCAGAAGGTTGTTTGCAGGTCATGTGTTAAGTACACTGTGTAGCAGGTCATCACAGTTGGCATGCACCAGGCACCTATGTTTATGCAATGAATTACTTCCACAGGTAAGTAGCATCTAACCAAGTGGTTTAATGATCACAGTCTTAGATGAGGAGACCTAAATCAAGTCTGACTTTGCTGGATTTGGGTCCTTCTAATAATCTTTACCACTCTCATTGCAGTAGGAAAGCCTCAAATGCTTTTTCAGCTTTGCTCTCCCATCAGCTCTACTATTCATATTTATTAGTACTGCTGGTGTATCCAAGAGCCCTTTTTATAGTCTGGGATGCTGTTGTGCTCTATCAACAGAACAGAACAACGAGTAACATCTTACAGATCAAATGTATGACGTGGAAGAAACGATGGAGATGGGTGGATGGGGTGTAACACAAGGAAACAGCACTGCCATAGTGGAAGGCAGTGCTTTCAACATACCAGAGACCTAGCTAGAGTCAACTGGATCCAGCATGGCCACTTCTGACACTGCATCCCTCAGCAACTCTGGCAAGCTTTTCAGAACAGTAAATAAGCCCAAAGAATATCCAGTGACAGAGGGACCTGGATTTCTAATGTGAAACGTCTCCTCCATTCTGCTCTTTTCCTACTTTCACAGTGTAAGCCTGGGTATGAACAAATTTGCAAAATGAAGGCTGACAGGCTACATGACTCTTCTCTGTGAAAATGCTGGACCAGAAAAAGAGCACACAGAGGAAAGAACTACTGAAGCTAAAGGAAAACCTTGGCACAAGAAGAAGTAGGCATCAACTCACCGTAAGTAAGTTTAGGCTTGAAATAAGGAGGATTAGAAACCCTCAGAAGAGGAAGGATCTAGAACAACCTTATAAAAGGAACAGGGAAAGGCTGAAAAGTAATTAGCTTTGAGTCAGTACAGGATACATTTATGAAAGACATTTAATGCTGTGGCTGCCCGTAATAGCAGAGGACTGACCTTCATGACCCAGGTCATCCCTCCTACTCCAGTAACTGTCTGTGTCCCTAGAACACAGAAGAGGCCAAAACCCTGTTTGTTCCAAGCCACTCTGCCTATATGTGTGTTCTGTGCTTAATCCATTGCTACAGCAGACCCTGGAATAGTGAACAAGTGGTATGGAAAAAACCTGTTATTCCAAGAAAATGCATTAAGCAAAAATAGAGTAAGTCAGGCTATCAAAAACCCAAATGCGTTATATTTGATATTCTACTTTTTACATCTCCCATCCTCAACTCCAAAACAGAAAAATGCAAAAGTGATCGGGGAGTCGAATCTTCTGGTTTTATGTTTGGCATTAAACAAGTCATAAAAATTATTTACTTTGGCTCTTTATGCCTTTAAACATTAAAAAAATAATTACAACCGTGCCCCAACTGAAAAGTAATCTCAGAAATCAGCAGATGAATGTAGGGTTTTGAAGAAAAGCAACTGCTCAGCAGCACAAAGAGCTCATCGAAGAGGAGGAAGAGGAGGAAGAGGAGGAAGAGGAGGAAGAGGAGGAAGAGGAGGAAGAGGAGGAAGAGGAGGAAGA
>WUAM01000431.1:107420820-107480813 GCA_024336885.1 Actenoides hombroni | reverse complement strand
GAGGAAGAGGAGGAAGAGGAGGAAGAGGAGGAAGAGGAGGAAGAGGAGGAAGAGGAGGAAGAGGAGGAAGAGGAGGAGCCTGCACAGCTGTGTGATTGCCAGTGCACCATACGACACAGGCTTGTGTAGTGTGTCTTCACTACTACCATCATCTCCACAGTTAGTTAATCCTGGAAACTACAAGAGAGTTGCTTAAAATCTAAAGAAAAAGGGAAGAAAGAAGGTGTTTTTCAGCCAGTTGAGAGGAAAAGTGGTCCCATGGACACCACAGCCTAAAGAAAAGCTGAATTCCCTTCAACATGCTGTAAACGCTCCACTCATTCCCACTCCAATTCAAGAGTTCCCAAGTATACTGAAGGAGGAATGGGACTGAATCAAGCACTGAGACAAGACTTTAGAAATGACCTCCAGTTCTGGGTGCCTCCCATTTTGAAACCCTCAGATGACACTTCTACATCTGCTACTCAAAGCAGCTGCAAATTCACTGTTCATTTTCTTACCTGGCCAGGCAGTGTGATTCTCAGTTTTGCTGCTCCTCGCACGTGGCACTACACGCGCGGCGAGAGTCTGTTCTGGCAAAGAGAAGCAGAACTCAGAGACCTCGAGTGGAGGTGTAGACCTCGAGTTCCCTTTCTACATGCTGATATAGAAGAGGCTGCCTCGCTTTACATCTCAAGTCAGCTAGCTCTCCTTGCAGTGACTGAAGACAAAATTTATCTTAATGAAAGATCCCACAGAAATCAAAGATTTGAGCATCAAGCTTCAGCACAAGAAGCTTCGTTTCTTTCTGTTTACGAGTTCTGTAAAGCCCGGCCAAAAGTCATATTCTGAATTCCTGCAAAGGCACCCAAATGGCATTTCAAAGCTAACCCAGACACACAGTGCAGTCAGCATGCTCAGTGAGAACGGGACAGTTCAGCACCTAGATAAACCTTAAAATATTTCTAGGTTAAAAAAAAAAAATAATGAAAAAATTGTTAAGTCCCTCTTCAAAATCACCTCAGCCACCCTGGAGTTAACGCCACACGAAAGTCTTGCCTTATTCCCTCTTAATATTTCATTCAAAGTGCCTAACTGCAGGTTTAGAAGCTCTTCCATCAGCACACAGTTTTGAAAATCGTAGTAATGACTTTCAACTGCGATTGTACACAGTAATCTGCTTGTTACCTCTGTCACAGCGTCCCACTGCGAACACAGCAGCTGCGTGAGGTATTGCAGCTCTGCTTCCCACTTCAGGCATTTGCAATTTTACCCGCTTTTGAGAGAGAACTTGGGCAGGCTGTTGGCAGTGAAGCAGGAGAGAACCTGACTTTCAAGGGCTCTCAGCGTGAAAACATTTTCAACTTTTTGTCGGTAAAAGTCTAGTCAGGGATGTGGCCATTTAAGGCCTTCAAAAGATGTAGTTACAAAACCTCCCCGTTCGCTTTTAGGGTTCTTTTCTGATACCTGTTTGGATGGTTCAGTACCTGGAGTATAAATCAGATAAGATACAATCTATTTGAAAAGAACACACATCAATCCTATTCCTTTTTTATAAGTACATTGATATGATCATATTAACCCATCAAAAAGTGTTACCCGATCAAAGGTGGACAGTTGCTCATAGAACAGAATCATTTTACTCTGGAACAAAGATGGCAGTATTATATTCTTCTTCAGTATATGTGTATATATATATTCTTCAGTCAGTATAAATATTCTTCTTCACTTGTCAAGCAAAGTTAAAGGGGGATTTCGATGGCATAGAGTCTTTTAGACCACGGCCAATTAAGAGAGGAACCCTTCTGTTCCTCATGCTTAATTTCTGGCTGCAGGTGCTTCGAGGCTGAAGCCTCTGGGAGGCCCAGAAGCAGCATCCACCTCCATGGGGCATGGGCCCTGCCATAGAGTCTGTGGGCCACTTTCAGCCCTGCAGTTCAGCAGCCCTGGACCCCACTCCATTAGAGCCCCAGCACCTTCTTCTGCTCCCTCCTTCTGAACAGATGAAGGTCCCAGTCGCAGGCCCACTAAGGCTCCAACTACACAGATGGGAACTCCTTCCCTTAGCTCTGAAATCCACCTCAACATCCCCCTGCTACTTCCATTGACTCATTCTTCTGTTCTCTGAAAAATGATTGCCTACAAACTCCTGTTACTGAGGCTGAACTTCCCACCTGGCAGAAAATCAAAGCAGCTTTCTGGCACAGATATAGATAGTGCTGATCCTTTCTGTCTGCCTGAAGCTTTGAGCCACCCAGCCTCCCCAGTGACTTCAGTCAAAATAAGTCTGCCCAGTTAATTTCAGTCCCTCCTGTCATATTTTGCAAGGGACACTCCCCAGCTTAAAGCAGCATGCCATCCAAATGGCAAGTCCCTTCTGGAGAAAAAAAACAGGTTTTCCAGTTTAAGGCTGAAAACTAATTTAGAGAAGAACATAAAAAATGTCTTCTCTTGCAGCATAAGGAACAAACCACAGTCAACAGGGTGCAAGGAAAGCTTCCGAGGTTTCACAACTCTTACTTGGCCATGAACGTGCATCCAATTAATGGTCTGGCAAAATATAGCTCGAACGACATGATGGTAGTTTTACAAAGATTGTTATTGTTTGGCAAAGATTTTAACTGACTGTTAGATTATTTTTAATGAGTAGCAAGTATGGAGGAATTTGCTACTGAATTTTACTTTGAAAGACATTTTCCTTTGCACATTGGTACGTTTAATTGGCACACAGCGCTCAGTGCAAATGCATGCACACAGCAACGTGCACCTTTCCCAGTTATATCAGTGTGTATGATCAGAAATTTCCAGAAGGGCAAGAGCAGGACAGGAAAGAGATAGTCATGAGACACAGGGCCTAGCTCTCAGACTGGGCAGTAAGATCCAAGCCTAGCGAGGGCCGCCAAGAAGGGGAAAGCGATAGGTAATGGATCACAAATTGGTGCAGGGGGGTGGCAAAAAAAAGGAAAACCAAACTGAAACAAACCAAACCCACCCTAGTGGTAACAGAAGCAAAGTCTGGATTGCCAGGCCAGGGGAGCAATGGGAGGAGTCTGAGACTGCCGCAAGGCAAGTCAGGAGCTCAAACATCCATGGACCTTGGAACTACTTTAAAAATCCTTTAGTGCTGCCAACACAATTTACCATACTGAGCAGCACTGGTCTTTGAACCCATTCACACCCGGTCTAGCCTTACTGCAACCGGTGCCAGCTCATCCTAGGTGTCTGTCTGTGCCCACAGTGAACCGGTACATCTGCCAGCAGAGATGGGTCCCTTCCCCTCCCTCTGCCTGTGCCTTTTCAACTCAGCTTTGAATTGTTCACACTGGGAAATAACAAATACACAAACCCAATCTTTCCACTTTTTTCTTTCTAAGGAGAACCAAGAGTATGAAAGTGAAGGAACAGATGCTGTGAAGGATCAGTCTTTTCAGAAAGCAGGCAAGGGCAGACAGGCCCAGCAGGCTCCTGCCCTGCTCCCCCAGACCTTGCCCTCCCCAGAGCAGGTGAGGGTTAGGTAGGCTGTGCTGCAGAGGAACGGGGGAAAGTCAGGCCCTGGGCACTGTGCCCTGGGGTAGGACAGTTCATGGGGAGGAGGGAGAGCTCAGTCAGCAGGTTCAGAGCAGCAGAGGCAGCAAGCACTCCTCCTGCTCACTGCTTGTACTTGTTTCCCCTTCTCCTCACTGCCTCATATTTCAGGGGGTTTCCTCTTTTCATTTTTTCCCTCCCTCCCTCTCATAGTCTTATCTCCCCCTGCACTTCCAGCCCTATTTATTCATTCCCCTTCTCAAATACCTACTTGTCCTCTTTCTTCCATTAAGAAGAGTTGAATGGAGGCCCCAGCCCAGTGGCAGAGGGCTGTGAGCCTGGTACAGCCACACACAGCTCGGTGCCAGCCCAGTCCCCGCAGTGATGGAGATAGCTCAGCACCACATGGTTCAGCCAGATGTGCCACAGGGAAGCAGCTGCTCTCCCCTAACCCCGTTGCATTTCATTGTTTTAACATTTTGCATGCCTTTGCTTCTCGGCTCCATCACCACAGCCAGGGATCACCCCCAGTCACCCCACCCCTCTCCTTCATGGGGATTTTTCTGTACTCTGGGCAGAGACCAGGCAGGGGGATCTGCCATGGTCAAGTGGAGATTCCCCTCCCTTTGCTCCCCCTTTCTGATCCACAGCCAGTGATGCTGGTGGACACATCAGAGCCCTGTGATCCCCTCCAGCACGCCTGTCCTGCAGCTCACAATCCCTGTCCTTGACAGCACAAAAGCCTCCACCTTGGGCAGCAGCCCCTGTGCCAGTTTAGTGGCATGCACAGACCAACGTAGAACTTACTGTTGTTATGTCAGTAGCCACAGTGGACTGCGACTCCCTTAACCTATGAAAAACCATGATACTTGTGCTCTGTTTAAGCTCAAAACTGCAGTCTTCCTCTCTGAATGCTTCACAGCTTATTTTTTTTGTTTTGTGGAAATGACTTTTTTTTTTTTTTTTTTAACTTATTCTCAGATAACACTAAAATCCTGAAAGATTTGACTCTGAAGAAGTCTCTGGGAAACATGACCTTTGATATGGCAGAACACTGACTTTTCTAGTTTCCTCCATATGTACAAGGCATCTGCCCTGCTAGACATCAAAGAAAGCCACCAGGATGATAGGAATCTTTACTTTGGCAGAAAAGGGCATGTAGCATATAAACAACATGCCGGGTAAAATGGGCGTTTGCCTGCTGTGGCTATGCCTGCTGTCCATGCCTCCCATGCACAGATGTCTATCTTGATTTTGATTTAGTTACCTCTGCCTCATTTTTATGGATTTCTTTAGAAAATTCTATAAGGCAATAAATAACTAAATATCTGAGGGATGTGAAGAAAACCGCGCCCTGAATGCTTCATTTACACCACACATTCAGACTCCTGCTGTCTTCTAGATATGATTTGTTGTTAAATCATAGAGATTCCAAAAACTTCTGCTCTGATATTTAATTTGTCCGACAGCGCCTGTTTTGCTGACCTCTGGGGCTCCCTACAAGGCCTGCTTTCCCAGCCTCTCAGAGGGGTGGACTGGGCTGGCTTGAATGAGGAGTGTCACATTTACTGCAGGCTAGGAAAAGATGCGAGGTCTGCTCAGTGCTGACACGTGTCAACTTTAAACCTGTAGTGAGTGCATTTTTAGAAACAGAATTGTCTGTGTGCTTTGGTCTGAAGCTGACAGCGTTGCACTGCGCCTGGATGGAGGAGACACAAAGAGATTGTGAGGTCACATAAAACTGGATGATGACAGTGAATCAATAGGGCATTAGGAATAAGCTAATTAGAAAGGAAGAATCTGCATGTAAAAACACATCTTGCTAATTGGTGATTATGGGAAAGAAAGACTCGAGAAAACACAGAGCAGCTAAACATGATTTTAGCACAATACTAAAGAGACAGAAAGACTCTTCCCTCAAGGACAAACAAACATAGAAGCGGCAGATAGGGGTGATAAGAACAGCCCCTGTCCCACTGTGCTGCAGATGTCCTTCACATGAACAATATGGTTGGGTTCATCTGAAGTTCAGGGGAGATGACAGACCTCAGCCACCTCAGATCCCAAGAAGGACCACCATTGTGGCAAAAGTCCTCACAAATCTGTGTGATTTCAGATGCAGTTTCCACAAGAAAATACTGCCCCGTGCAAGTTTTAAGGGCTAAGTCCTGGGGAGAGCTACGGATCCATCACAAGCTCCAGAGAGCCACTGGCACAATGAATTCCCCAATGGACCATACTGACACATTAAAAACAACGAGGAAAAGGATTACATGTCTGTACAACCACCCTAGCCAGGGAGCTCCACTCAGATTTCCCTGGGAGTCTTCTGACATCCATGGTGTTTATACACTGGCTTTAGCTGTTTCCACAAGGCTACCAAGTTCTTCCCTCAGACGGACGATCTTTTTGAAGTGGTGCACAATAAACTGTGTAAAATTGTAGTCCTTTTTCATTTTTTAACGAGGAAGGACAACAGATCCGTAAAGCACAGTAGTAAATCTTAAAAAAACCCAAACTGTTCCATGCTAAAAAAGGAGGCTTCTTAGCATGCAGAACGGCTCTCACACCACGCTCCTGAAGCTCCACAAAACCTGAGGCACGGGTAAAAACCGACAGAGCTAACACACTGTGTAATTAACCAACAAGTAAAATTTAGCACTGGTGAAAGCAGTAAAAACTTTTCAAGTGACATCTAACACGAGGTAGATGAAGTTACCTCCCAAAGCTAAAGTCAAAGCATACAGTTGCAGGCCTCGTACTGCAATAACAAGAATTGTCCCATGAGAAGATAGAGTCCTGGCTTTGTACCATTCACAATCCACTTGTGCGGTATTCTTACGGTTTACGGCATCAGCCAAGACCCAGGAGTATATTCACTCCAGAGGCCATCTGTTATCCCCTGCAGAAGAACCACTATTAACTCACTGTCACTGGGAAATAGTTTCCTTCATAATAGATTGGGTTGATAGTTCTTCCAGCAGGAGAAAGCCGCTCCATAAATGTAAGAACGTATTTCCAAACCTTAGCATTCAACGCTTGATTCCCAGCCTATTCCAGATTCTTCCTTTTTAAAATTTCTTCCTGTGATACAGACTTTTATGAAGAAACAGTTTATTCAACAGTTTGCTTGTGGTCTTGAATAGCCCTGATTTTAATAAAAAGATCAAATTAGTGTTTCCCAAACTACTTCTCAAAGTGGAGGAGGAAAATAAAAATGTTCCCCTGCTATTCCAACAAGTGGATAGAACTGCTGTCATTTCAATAGCAGAGATTTACTCCCCATCCTCCTCCCCATAAGGTTACTTACACATGATATGTTTTTTTACAGATTAGGGCCCTTGATCCTGCAAGCACTTGTGCAGCGAGTAGCACACTCTATCTCCGCAGGACTCATTTAGAGATACGAATCAGCAGAAATCAGGGCCATAGCTGTATTGCTGAATGCCGACGGAGTATTAAAGACTGCAAAAACAAGAAGATACACTGTCAACAAAACCTCAAGGCAGAGCAACTCCCGGGCTGTTGACTGAACTGTGGATCTCTACAGGACTATAAAGGATGCAATTGTGACATTTCCATTACTTTACAGCAGCGCTTACAACTGGGAGCCCACGGTGGCAAAACCAGATTTAACGTAAGCCATGTTCCTCAGCACAGCTTTAAAAAACAAAACAAAGCCAAATAAACAATTTGAGACAAAATAATAATCCGAGCTGATTTAGCAGTATTTGACTGGCTTTCAAAACCATTCTGTGTTTTTAGAAAATACTGTGGGTTCTGTACTCTCTGTGGTATTTCCAGCGGACACAGCTCTTCCTGTGGTATTAGACCTGGCACTGCCACAAGAACTTTGCCCCTGATTGTCTCAATGAAAACACCACAAAAAGGAACACTTTCCACAACTGGCCGAAAACATCTAAAATATACATATGCACTGGGATACATTTATATATATAATCAGGAAGGGGAAAAAGAAGAGAAAAATCTGGAAACCAGATGAAAATGCATGAATGATTTTACCAAAAGAAATAAAAAGACAACACAGATTTGGGGAAGGATTTTTGTTTGTTTGTTTGTTTGTTGTTTGAGAGATTCTAGTCAGGCTCAAAAGCTTTGCTCATTTTTAGCTGGTGGATTTGTGCCAGAGCCTTTCCTTGGCTCCGACTCAATTCTACTCTATAGCTTTGATTCACTGAAATCTCAGCCTGAGCTGGGGGAAGGGAGACACGTTGGTGCTGCTTCTGCAAGGGGCAAGCAGGAATCAGAGGCTCTGGCTTACCCACCTCCATCCCTTTCTCTCCATCAGTGGCATGGGGTCCCTTGCTCCTGGATCCCACTCAACTATCCTTCTCTCCAGACAGAGTTACCAGACCGCCAAGCCTTACCAGGTCGGTTTTGATGTGTGAAAGCTGAGTCAAAGGGAATGAACCAGATTATATAGAGATTACTACACGGGCTTCAAACGGGTTCCAATAATGTCACACTCCTCTGGGTGCTGGTGAGGCTGTCTCTGCAGCCACGAGACAGATACCTTCCATAGGCTGGCAGGGAGCAGGGTACCCACATGCATTTTCAGACAAGAGGTTGGCTTTTTCTGGCAAGTACAAAGCAGTGCTTGGCAGCACCAGGTCCCCAGCACAGCCTTGGCAAAATGCCCCAACCCTCCCCAAGAGGGGCCAGCTCCGCTGATGAGTGGGTCTTTTCTTTGCCACATGTGTTCACATATTCAGCCATGGCCCTCTCCACTGAGCCTCCCAGCACAAAACCAGCAGGATGGTGGTGGGTAACCTGCCTTCTAGGAACTCCTCCGAGTCTGTTCACTTATCACACATTACTCTTAACAAGCCAGATGACAACAGTGCCTTTGCAGCACAGTTAGATCTAAACTGATGATCTAAAGTCTGCAGCCTTCATTCAACCATTTACTTATCCAAGTCACACAATTCCCTCTGTGAGCTCAAAAAAAAAAATACATTATAGAGAAAGGAAATTGTAAAAGGAAGCAGGTCAGGCTTAGACAGACACGTACCCTCTGGGGCATGCGGCAAGGAGGTGAGGAGAGACACACAGCTAATTGCAAATTGCTGTCATTGCCATATTAGTCATGCAACATAAATGCTGTCAAGTAACAAGCTGCATGGGAACAGACTCCAATTTCTCTAACAATACCAGAAAGTGGCATTGTGGCTAAAGGCTGTAAATTAAGTATTGTCAGAGTTGATAGAAATGTGCCAAGATCTGTCAGCTGTAGCTAGAAGGGGAAATGGGCTATATTTAAGATGACCAGGCTGATTGTGCAAGCATGGCTGACCACTGCTTGGGATGCCATGAAGGAAAGAGAACAGGAGGCAAAGAGATATAGCTCAGTGGTCAAAGCACAGATGTAGTCTCAGACCAACTCTGCTTGCAGGAGCCCTGAAGAGCTCTTCCTCCCTGTCAAAGTAAGCAAAATGGAACACTGCTTGGCCAAGTATTTTCCTCATTTTGGTGCAAACAGAATCCAGAGTCTTTAACCACATGAAGATTTTTCTCTGCCATGATACTCTTCATTAAGGAAAGCTCTTTTCTTCCCTTATGTCCCAGTGCTGCATAAAAAGGTTAAAGGTACAAGCTGTGGGCACTAGACATGCCTTATTTCCTTCAACAGAAATAATACAGAATTTTTTTTCAGATTTGCTTGACTGTGCAAACAGTTGATCTAGCTCCATTTTGCTCTTCTCTGCAGGAATTAGCATCATGACTCCAAAATGCCAATTTAAAGCTTCTCAGTCAAGAAGTCTTAAAGAAAAGGGGAATCAAATATTCTGCTTTTCTGATATTTATCCTCATCCAAAATGAATCTGTTCTTTACACAGAGTTATGTGAGAACAGCAAAGAAATACAGACCCTTTCAACCCAAGCAAGGAATTTCATCAGAGGTAGTATTATCCCTGAACCTACAGTGAACTCGTTTTTGCATTGCTGTATGGTTCCTGGTGCGGGACCTCTCCCAGAACCCCCAGCCAAGCTCCCTGCTCTAGTTTTAAGCCAGCAGTACACAGCCATTCCACTCCAACACATGAAAAGGTTCCAGAAGTGTCTGGATAAAACACCAGCCAGTAAAAATAGATTTTAACAAGAGAAAAAAGCAACATTGAGATTAGAGAGTTGCAAAATACTGAGAGACCATCACTCCAGAAGGGTAGCTAAGCAACAACTGCTTTGTTTTGTTTTGAAATCTATATGAGGAATAAAAATATCACCAACCCTAGAGTCAGCCTGGAAAAAATATTCCTTCCTCTGAAGAGGAGCTGGGGCAGTAGCAACTAGTCCAGTTGCATACAGCCCATGAAAAAATGTCCTCTTTGTTTTAAACCTCACATCTCAAAGCTTCTTTTGACAACCTTGCGACTGACTGTTTAATTTCTCAGATAATGACAAGATGGTGTTATTGAGGGGTTTCTTGATGGTTGTATTTGAAAACCAAGTATTTAAGGTAGGTGTGCTATTCTTGAATACTCTGATAGTAAGTCTTAAAGCCTAGCATTCACTTGCCAACAGAAATAAAGCTTCCCTTGGAAGTGATATGAGCTGATACACACTGAGTGGCGTAACCAAAGGCAGAGGGTTAATTAACTTAATGAGCCTTACATTAAAACCCTATTAAGCCAGAAAGTTCCAAATACCTGTCAAAGGGAACACTGCCCTTTCCAAAGCCAAATGTACTCTTAAACTTGCAAAAAGTCAAAATAAATCAGTCCTCAGGTAGATTCTGCTGGAGAACTCTAAAACTCAGGCTGAGATAGGATAAGACGCTTACAATATCATACAACAAAGAAATGCAAAGTGCTGTACAACTGTTTAAGACAGTACTGAAACCTTCTACCTTCTCAAAGGACAGCTGCTTCCCCAAAGGTCAGCAAGTCCAAGACAAGGCACTGGAGACCATCAGAGCAACACTCCTTGCTCCTTGACCTCTTTAAATGCTGATAAGAATGGCAAGGGACAGGAGGAAAGTCTGTCTGTAGCTCTAAACAAAAGCATATTAAAACCTCACCAGTCCAAGCAGGACTCACTTCTACTACTAAAACAATATAGCAACAACTCAAAAGGAAGATGAATCCCAAGAGATTAAGATCCTTGATAGTTTGGAGGAAGAAATGACCAAGCAGTCTGCACAGGCTGCTGCTGCTGTGCTAGCCCTATAGGACTCTTGTGCCATGCTCCTATACAGGGCAGAATCTATGGCAGCGAGCAAGCTACTGCCTGGAACAGTCATGGCACAAGCCTTGAGCCACAGCACTTCTGCTGCCATGCAGCAGCAAGAGCAAGTTCTCTTAGAGAAGAAAAACATACTCAGCAAAAGGTAACACACAGAAGAAAGTGGGTTTAGCCTACTAAACTAAAATTCCTGGATGTCCAGTGATGTCGAGTCAGATGACCAACACAGTTGATTTCAAGGTAGCTTCATACACAATTAATTACTAGGCTGAAATTTTCTTACTGAACCAACACAGGGACTATCTTTATAGGTGTTTAAGCACATAAAGACAGAGAGGTGACTCAAATTCTCAGAGCATCCAAGCAAATTGCTCCTGCAGAAGATGAGGATTGCTGAAATTCCTAGCTGGTGCCCACATGCATTTTAGGAACCTGTCATAAATCTTTCCTTTAATCAAATAGCAATATTTGCTTTTAGGCATTTACTGAAATCCTTTTTATTACTGCGATAATGATGTGATATAAGGATATCTGAAAACGGAATGAGCTTACTTCTCCCACTTTCTTTGCCTTTTACACAGACGTAACTTTATCAGTATCACAGGCAGAATGGAACCTGCCACATCATCTCTTGTTTGCCATAGAAACAGAAAAATATTAAGACATATTCTGTTAACATTTATAAACAAATCTTATCCAAGTTACCAAATCAGGTTCCAACAGACTGACAAAGAAAACTCCCTTCTACACCAATGCAGCGTGCAGTGCCACCCTTGTCCTACTGAAGCAACAGTGCAAGGTCAGAGGTGGGACATCTCCACGGGCAGGCACAGAGGATGTGCAGGCATTGGGGAGGGTTGCCCAAGTCCTGGTAACTCCCGTGGTGTCCCTGGTATGACTCCTCACACACCAGGAGAGGGGGAGGTAGAGAACTCTCTGGTGAATGAGCTCTAGGGGTCAGTTGGGAAATGTCTCCAAGGAGGAGAATTCTCAAGAAGCAGCTTCTGTACACACGTCTCTCCAGGCTCTAGCCACTGGTAGGGATGCACAACATGTCATTTGGTTAAAGTAGGGTAGAAACTTATCCTCTTTCCAAGGCCCAGGTCTGTGTATTACCGAGGTCAGACAGTGGTCCCTCCGATTCTGAAGGGAGTTGGACTGGATCCTAAGTTATTTAGATCACACATATTTCTACATACTTCTGCCTGTCTTTAAGGAAGCAGATTCTGTGTTTGAGCACCTGGAGGGAGCTCTTGCCATAACCGTTCGTTCCTAGGGAAGACAAACTTCCTGCCACCATGGCACAACAGACCATCAACTCTCTGCTGTTGCTAATGTTCATTAGACTGAAAGTAGGGGAAAAAGACACGGTTAAAATGAAATTATGATGTCTTTGTGATGAATCAAAACAAGCAGCCATTAGGGCTATGCCCTTCTCATTCCAACAGATGGAGACAGAGACCTTTGGGTTTCAGCACCGAGCCTCAATCTCAAAATCTACAAATTCAGATTTTATCCATGCATATTAGCAAAAGCTTTAGACTCTCATGTAACTTTCTACCAGAGGAATAACATTAATAAGAAAACCAGATCAGTTTACAGGATTATGTATTGAAATAAAATGGAAAAAAAAAAATAATCTTTTTTTCCTTTCCTATACTAGATTACATCCAGTCACAGTCCAAAAAGCAGTGTTAGGTTGAGAAGCAATAGGTTTGCTTACATTGTACTTAACCAACTTAAGTAATAATACTCTCCTGAGTTCTGGGAAACAATCTGATGGTTGGAGGAAGAAACACAAGTCAAACATTTTCACTGTTTATTGTACTTTAAAGGCTTGGATGCGCTTTGTGCTTCATAACTGCTGACTAAGCAACAAAAGCCAGTGAGGGCTCTGAGGTGCTCTGTACTACAGAAGAGCATGTCACATCCCCAGAATATGCTTGGTTCCCAAGAATAACCTTGGGAAGTTGTGTCTTTGCATTTCAACAAACCCTGGAAATGTTGCAGTAGGTCCTGTTGTCATTGCTGCCTTGTAGACTCCAAGGAGACTGCCTTCTCAGCAATGCAGAGTTCAGAAGAAAATGTTTTGCCTGGGCCACATAGGATTACTGAACTCAAGATACCTTTCAAAAATATTTATCTGATATATTTGGTTAATACAGCCCCTTCTGCTTTTTCTAGGAATACACAGTGAATGTGCAGTCATCTGAGCCATGACATCTCCCCATCCTACATCCATTCTAAAGTCATCTGTCTGAGCATTTTCTGAGGAGTTACAATTCACTGTTACTGAAACATGCACTTCTTTTTCCCCACCATGCTCTTTACACTTCCAGCTCATGCCATCCACTGTAGCAGTTGGCACTCTTTCTTCCCTCCAAACTCAAGTGTTTCACCTTCAGTAAGCATCCCAGCTCCTCTGCCAAACAGGGTAAGAAACCTGAGTTGGTTTCTGTACTTGGTTTTACTGAAACGACCAACACCACTGACAAGTTTCTATGCTGACCATTTGAATCTCAAATCTAGTAGTATACATACTACAAACTTCTGACCTATACAACAGCCCACATCGTAAATTAGCAAACAATAGAGATATTTCTCCTTTGAGACATGTACATTTGAACATTCGTTGCATTTTCATCTGAAAATGGCAGAGTTAATTAAAACAAACTTGTCTTGACTATTTAAAGCAAGAGGATCCTGCTTAAAAACTGTTTGCCTTGAAGATAAAAGCAAAATTCACAGGTGTTTACCTTATCAGTTTTACAAACAGCTTGCAAAGCTAGGCAATAAATTCAATGTCTGTGTATGTCCTGTCTCTCTCTTTAATAACTCCAAGCTTTGCACCTCCCCTACTGTTAAAACCCTTTGTTATTGCTTCCCCATCTTGACTGTCCCAACTTTTTTTTGCCCAGCACCATTACCTCCAGACTCTTCTCCATTCCACCCTCAAGTGAGCTGCTAGAATCTCTAAATTTCTCCAGTGGTTTCCTGCTATTACTGCAAACTGGAAAAGCTTTTCTCACAGTACTCTTAAGTTTTTCACACCGTCTTCATCTTTGCTGCCTGCCAGCTCCTCCCATACCATTGTTCTCAGCATTATTTTCTCAGCTTTCTATCTTTCCCTCAAATCCAGAGCAGCTGCAGGTCAATTTATGCAAGACCTTTTATTTTTTTTTTCCTTTTTGCTCTTTACTCATTAACCACCAATACTTTAATTTTCCCCTAAAGTATTTCTTTATGGCTTGATTTTGCCTCTCTCTACATTAACTTCTAACCTCTTCATCACAAGAATCTTATCTTGCCATTTGCTTCCTGAGCATAATCTCAACATTTCTGCACAGGGAAGAAAGGCTGGAGCAAAAAACCCAAGTACCATAGGAGTCTCTTGAAGATAAACGTATTGAACCCCATGGGGAGTTCAAGTTTTCCATTAGAACATACAAGCAGCTCAAAAGAAAAAATAGAAGCTACTCTGGAAAGGCAATCACAGAGTTACAAGAACAAACTGCTGTGTGCAGAAGAGAGAAGATTTTAATCGTAAGCAAATCAAAGATGCTCATGTCATATATTCATTAGTCAGCATGACTGTGCTGTGGTTTTTTTGCTCAGCTCTAGATGGGCCCCTGAGACAGCTCCATCTCCTGAACAAATCAGTGTTGCTGCCCTTGAAGCTGCCCATGTTACTAGGAAAAGAAAGGGTATACTTTTGCAGCTTCAGTGTTAACGTAGCTCCTGATTTCGTAACAACAGTTTAGTGTTAGAAATTATTTGGTAAATGTTACCAAATTCCATGATCCTTTTTATGAAGTGACCACAGAAAGCCAAAGCAATTGAAAATGGCCTGAGCAAGATTCATCACTGTCATGAAGAAAGACACATAGTCTGGAAGTTCACGCTATTGTCGGTCTCTGGCAACTGTCTAGATGTTAAACCAGGTTATGATTTCACTTTCAAGTCTATCTTACTTTTGAAGACATAGATGAAAACTGCTGCAGAAGTTGATTAAAGCCAAGCTCTGCACTTCACTAGGGACAGTTGCAGCTGGTCTAAGCCTGCTCTTGTTCTACCCCAGTCAGTGGAGCAATGACAGTTCACCGAGGCTGAGGCTTTGCCTTCAAAGATGTAGATCGGCTTTTTTATGCACTTCATTTCATTCCAGAAGAAGTGTTGATTTAGGCCAGCCACCCAAAGCACAGTTGTCCCCTTTTAAAACTAATGTAAACTGCTGAAGGGACAAATCCAACAGGAAAACAATCAAAGCCGAGACTAAAAATCATCTGACCAATTCCTCGCCAAACAGAATCAGCAAAGATTACACACAGCAACGCTGTAAAATGTGCAAGTTAATAAGCACAACGCAGCATGCTGAGGAGCTAACTGCAACACGTGACCAGGATGTAATGTGTTAACTTCAAAAGCCTCTCTAGAAGAATGAATCATCATCAGTTCCTTGCAATTATTCAGGTACAGAGACCACGACAATATTAAGCTTTAGGAAACCCTTCGAAAATACCTGGAAAGCAACTCAGGCGATGTCTGAGTAAGGCTACAAAGTGTAGAATCAGTAAGTAGTACCAGGCTGTCACACATGGACAATAAAGATTCTGAAAACAAGCTCAAAGACAACTTTTTAGAAAGATAAAGATCAAACCAAGCAATTTGTATTTTACTCAAGTGAAGGATAAATAGATACCAAAGAGTACACGTTAGGAACACAGATGCCCGAATTCACCTGTTCGTTTCTAGTCATAAAATACCATGCTGTTTCTGCACAGGAGAGAATAGATAAGAGCATGACACATGTCTGGAGGCCAAATGCTGTATATTGAGGCCAGAAAGATGAAAGAGGATGCTCCATCCCTCCACTGCTCAGTCAAGAGACTGTCAGCCCCTGCCTTCCTGACAAACTCCAGAACGACAGCAAAATGTAGACAAAATCTGTCACCCCATGCTGAGAGACACCACATCTCCCGTGCAGACCATAATGTGGACACCCTCTAACACAGAGTCATAAAAGCATTCAGGTTGGAAAAGACCTTTAAGATCACTGAGTTCAACCATAAACCTAACGCTGCCAAGCCCACCACTAACCTGCGTCCCTACGTGTCACGCCTACACGTCACTGTCCCTGCAGATATTTAAATGACTCCATCACATCCCTGGGCAGTCTGTTCAGAGACTCCAAACAGAGGCAGGCCAGACCCAAGGCAGAGCCAGACAGCTCTGTACTGAGCCTCATTGCACCTTCAGCTTCCAAACCACTTACTGTCATACAAACACACCCGACAGATGCCAGGGGTATGGAACATACCCACGCATCTTTGTGCAACACATGCCATGCCAACGACTAAGCAAGCATGAAGTGAGGCATGTTTGACGTTTGCAGTAAAAAAAAGTGAGCTTAAAAAAAGTAAGAAAACAAGTGGTTGGGGAGCTGAGGAAACCAGGGTTCAAATCCTTGGTCTACCACATAGTTTCTGTGTGACCCCAGTCAAGTTGTTTATTCCTCGCACGCCTGAGCAATAGCTCCGTGGGTGGCAAGGAGGAGAAATACATTAAAGACTGGGAGGTATTTGGATACGGGAATACCCAAGAGCTCTAGGACTGGCATATTTATACATACAGAAATCACTTGGAGACAATAACTCAGAAAGCAGTAAGTTACAAAATAATAACCACATTAATCTTGACAGCAAAGGCTGAAGTATAAACCAAGGAAGGCATTAGGGGACACAAGAACTGTGATGATTTCACTCGGCTAATTACATGGCCCGAGAACTCAAGAGAGGGTATCTTCTTAATAAATGTAACTTGGGTATTTTGTGAGGGATTACAGCTGCCCGTAAAGTGGATGAACAGAAACACTCCCGTGTGTCGTGTGCCGCCTGAGCTGTAACAACTGGAAGCGGCTGCAGAACTGCAGCGTAAATCAGGGGCACTGCTGCAGATGCAGCCAGCTTCATGCAGGCTGTCAAACTACAGTGCACGAGTTTAACTCGCTTCTTAATGGAAATCTGAGCTGGCTTGTATAACCTCTGCCCAGCAGTTAACAAGAAATCACGATTAATTGGAAAGAACACAACTTTCATCTGAGAGCCTGCTAGCTTTTCCTGGGCTATTTCAGTTGAAAAAGCAAGACAGATATATTTTACAAACACATACCAAAGGTTTTAACTTTCCACAGCTCTTTTTTTTTTTTTTTTAAATGACCAACATATTTGTTTGACAATTACTTTTTAGATGTGAGAGAGTTTAAATACTGAAACTTTCCATAGCACAAACAAACCATAAATAAGTTGTTTAAAAAGTAAATTCTAACTGAAAAGGGGAACATTTTTACTTTGAAGTGCATTTCCTTTCACTCCTCCGACTAGGCTGACAGGGCAGTTCTAAAAAGAAAAATTGCAACAGTGAAAAATACTGTGCGACTAACTTTTGCACCTTGCAAAACAGTTAAAAGGTTTTTCTCTTAAAACGTATACTGTGGTGCTAAAAGAAAGGATATTTTCCTTGATATCTTCATCTTTGCTCTTAAGCCAAAGGAACATAATGTGAAATTCTGTGCAAATATAGCACAAACCACAGTCCTTTGTGCGCGTTCTTGAACTGTTTCAAGAAGCCCTAGAGATATCACACATTATCCCATGATTCAAAGCTTTAACCTTGAGGGAAAATACACAAAACAGCTTCAGCTTTTTTCCAACTCAATACAGCATTGTAAATACTGTAACAGTTACTTGATAAACACAATAGAAGGGCCTTTAAAGTGAATACATCTTGTTTGCCATGTTTATAGTAAATGTCTCAGTAAAGACCGTTTTAAAATGCAAAACATGATTAACTACTCCAATATTTTTACTGTTTCTACTTCTATGTGTTGTCTGATTTCGTCTGCTTTAAGAGAAACCCAGGCACATTGCCATTTTGAGGAGCGCAGTATCACTCTTATTTACTAAAAAGGTGACTGATAATTTCTAAAACTATATAAACTTGGATTTGATCATCTTCATCCGATATAAAGAATATTTTCAACAAAATACATTTTTCTTGAGTACGTGGAATAATTCTAAAGGGCTTATCAAGTGGAAAATGTCCTGCGGCACGAAGCAAGTGGGGTGTACACAGACGCAACCTCCCTGTGCTCATGCAACTTGCACCCAGCTGTAGGGATTTATACCAGTAGGAACCATTCCATAGCACACAACTTCTTACCAGGGTTTACTTTGCATTTAGCAAAACACCTGATTTAGTAACAAAGTTTCCAGGGTAAATGCCTGCAAATAGAGTATTAGAATATTGCTAGTCAGGGGGCCTCACTTTTTATAAACAAGAGAGTCTTAAAAAAAATAATTTAAAAGGTCAAATATCTCCCCTCTTATCATACTGCTTTCCAGTTCAGTCTTATTGGTTATAAAATGCATTTGATTCTTCAGGAACTTAAATTTTCATTGCATCATCATTCACTCAGGCCAAAAGCAGCAAAATAGCAAATTCCCTTTTCCCGTCTTACTCTGCAAATCACTTTTCAAAAGAATGACAGAAGTTGTGATGGAGACACAACCATCACACATTTGAAAAGATAAGAACCAAACCAGTGGTAGTCTAACATCATCACTGCCATCGTGTTTCTATGGAACTGTGAATTCCACGGGACTACTGACAAGGAAAGACACCTTTGTAACCATCTGTTATTCCCGTCAACGTTGAAAATTAACTTGACGTTTTAAGCTCTTTTTTTGGCATGAGACATGGGAGTCGAAACACAGCGGCATGACAACAACTTTTAAGAAACTCTTACTTCTGCATCGTGTTTTCACTACACCAAATAAACGTCTATGCTCCACGTGAAGAGGAGCTGGTGATGTCAGAGAAAAGAGGCTTTTCTACCTGCCCAATGCCTGTCACAGCCAGGCAATCACAGTCTTTTGAGGCCTCAGTGCCACAGCCCACACACCCCAGTCACGTTCAGCCACATCCAGGCTGGGACAAGAGCAAGCACGCTTGTTTTGTTGCAAGTGTTTACCAGGTATGACATTCTGCTGTATGAGACACAGACACTGCACTGGCAAGGAGGGACCGTTGCCTATAAATTTTTTTCTCCTGCAGTATCAGTCTCCCACACCAGCACTGCTTTTTCCAGCAAAACAAGGAAACCCACAGACCCATCTGTCAGCAGGCTGGTGAGTTCCGGGGAGGGCCATGTAACTCAGGAGCAAAGATCCGGCATGATAACTTTGGCTCAACAGGACTAGGGAAGAAGTCTGCATAAATACACTGTATTCTGGAGTAGGTCAGACATTGCAGAACCACTACCATATCCATTTCCTCCTAGAAGTATTAATAATTTACCATCTTTTTTAAACAGCAGCACTGGAGCCGCATCACGGCGTTCCGAGAAATTCTAAGCATTCAGACAGCTGTTTGTTTCCCTTTGCCTCTTAGTTCAGTCCCCTGTTTCAGCCCCACTGGCCTGTAAATCCCCAAAGATAGCTAGATGGAATGAAACCCAAGATTTTATTAAGCTACAAAAAGAAAATAAATTATGCTGAAGCTTATGTGAATATTTAGAAATTTTCCAAACACGAGGATAAACGTGCAGCTCTCATGATGAGATACAGGAAAAAACAATTCCACTGAAGAGCCACATATGCCCAGAAAGAACATTCAGCAAGTGATGGGAAAACAAATCGAAGTGGCTAACTTAATGTCAGGGCCTTAAATACTCCCTTGCACGTCCACCAGGGACACGAGAGAACTTTCCTGGGAAGCGCTGTCACCTTTTGCACAAATGGAAGTGCTCGTGCGTCACTCGGCTCCAAGCAATCTCCTCCCGGGCTGTACAGCTAGCACAGTCCTCGGGCTCCAAGCAATCTCCTCCCGGGCTGTACAGCTAGCACAGTCCTCGGGCACAAATGGCAAGCAGATGCAGTGCTGGTTTCTAAGCCGGCGAACAAGAAGCCTCAATACCTCTGCTGCTCTGAGCCGAGCACGGGGGGGGGCTCGGTGCTGGCAGTCTTTGCGGGGGGCACTTGTGCAAACTGCCAGAACTATCCTCACAGTGAGCCCACTGCTACTGGAAAGAACCTTTACGGCAGGAGAGGCACCTTCCCAGCGCTCAGCGTGCAGGTGCAGGGGGGGTGAGCCAGAAAGGCATCGCAGGGAAGCGGAGAGGCACAGAGTGGGACTTGGACAACACTCCTCTCTGTCCCTCTGCAGCCTGGGAAATGGGAAGAAAATGAGGACGGGGGGGAGGAAGCAGAGCTTAAAGCATTTGATAATCCAGGAGCATTTTTTAAAAAAGCTGCTGCTAGGAGGATATTGTCACCACCTTAGCCATTATCTAAACATCAAGTAACTACCAAAAAACGCCCGTGAAGGCTCCTCTTGCACCTAACCAAGCTCCTTCTTCCGTTCCCCCCGGGAGGCACTAACACACCTCTCGTGATTAAGAGCCACGCGCTCTGGCACATGGCTGTAGAGTCCTGATGCTTCCTCTTCAACGCTGTACAAGGATCCTGAGCTTCGTGAAGCAACTGGCAAAGCTGGCATTGGGCTTTAATGGGGACAGAACGGGGCTGTTACAGCCTGGCGTGTGAAGGGCCCCAGTCCTGCCAGCAGCACGGGGAAACACGTGCGCCTCAGCGCTCCCCTCGCTGCCCAGCGCTGCGGAGAAGGGCTGGAGTTTGCCAGGCTGGGAACGTTGTATTAAGTTTCTCTAGTGTGGTCAATGATTAAAAGTCTCAGCTGCGGAGGAGAGGTTCCTCCAAACGAATTCTTTCCTGTTGTGAGATATTTATTTTTTTTTTCTTTGCAGACATCAGAACTATCTCATTTGCAAATACATGTACAAGTCTCCAGAGGGAAGCTTGAACTTATCCTTAAATTACTGAAAGTTTATTATTATTTTCTCATGGAAAAAGACACTGATAGCTTGTAATCCCTCATGTTCCCTTCTTCTAAAGTTGAATGTATCTTGACCCAGAGGAAAGCTTGAGAGCCTGCTAAAACAAGAGGCACAAGACAAATCTGAAACTATTTACAAGATATTCTTCCCTTCCAGACTTTGACGTTATGACTCACAACTGGGTGCTGAAAGTCTCCTGAGAGTAGTAAGAAATCTATACAATCACTTGATGAACTTTCTAGAGCAAGAATGGGCTGTTTCTGTGTTTTGTAATGTGAAGCAAAATATTTTGTGCAGAGCTAACCCACCAAACAGAGCTTTACCTTGCTATGGTTGCCCAGTCTGGGATAGTGACACACAGCACCTTCCTGTTTTGGAATGAAAGTACCTCTACAGTTTTAGGGGATGGAAGGGGAAAGGCTAGAGGTTAGAAGGCTAGTGGAGGGCCAAAATAATTATGCACAATTTTATTCCGTTCTGTAAAGCCTCTTATGGGTTTTCTTCGGGCTTTATCTAAAGCCCACTGAAATCAATGGGAATCCCTTCAGACCTATGCTTTAGCCTTTATACTACTGTATACATTTTTTATCACTAACTGCAATTATTTTCTTGCAACTTCTGTGGGCAAAATCGCCATGAGATGCTCTTATACATAAAATATACCCACAATAATTCTTCTAGAAGACTTCTTCCAAGTCTGTTTTCCTGACTTCTACATGGGTGTGTCCAGTGCCTTGGTTAAGACAGCAAAGAAAATCCTTGCTTTTTGTCTCTTAAAATGATTTGAGAGAGAAATTAAGAAACAATGAGCAATAGGATTGCAGTTAATCACTAAACTTGGTGATGCCAACCATATGCTGTACCTAGATGGTAAATGATCTTGCTCACCTTACCATAAACCAGCTCATTAGTCCCATCAGTTGCACTCGTGTCCTGGAGCTATTGCATTGCTCTGGAATGCAAAGGCCCAGGTATGAATTACCCTGCAGAGGAGTCTCCTGTGAGATGGCTGGCAGGAGGTATCACAAACCAATTCAAAGACCAGATAGATCCTTACAGAAAACAGGCAAAGACACCCAGAAATATGGGCTATTGTTATGCTTCTGTATTCAAAGAATGCTCTCCTCTGGGGCCATCACCGACTGGGGTACAAGCTAGAACTTCACACTAAGAAAGATTACTTCACTGATTTTAAGAAAATGCATGCTTTAATTGTTTTGGACATGCACAGCAGACTCACCTAATCTGGGGGTTTTGGGATGTCAGCTGGTAAGGTCTGTACAAGAGCTGAATATTGGGGCATCTATCACTGACCAGCTTCCAGTGCAGTACCAGCAATGCAAAATCAAACATTACTGCATTTGTCTTGGGTTTGCTGTGGTTAAAGGAGAAGCCTATTTAAATTAGCATCAGAGATTACGGGTACTATGTAGGTGAGATCCTATCTGAGTGGTATTACATCTTGTGGAAAATATGTAAATATATCAAGTTACATGTGCATACAAAAGCATTTCACAATTACACTAGATATTTAGACAGTTCATCCCTCACGCAACAAAACCAAGTGATACAAGCTCTTAAAACAGCATGAAACAAGACTCTGGGTTTTTTTTTTGCCAAATTAGCTGGTAAACCAACTCAACAAGCCTTATCTTGCTCTTATCAGCCCACCTGTCTTTGCCCCTTTAATGTCAGACTTAAAAGAGGAAATAAGTACTTAACTGATAGGGCTTCTTCAAAGGAAATATTTGCTTCAGTTACTTTGTGTTTTTAATGAGATTGTTTAGTCACAGCTTGGCATCAGTTCATAGCATGCAACATGTCAAAACTTTCAGGTTTTCAAAGCACAAGAACACATGAAGTAGTTTGAGACAGCAAAAGTTAAAATTGTTCCTGGTTGGCATAAAGTCACCGCAATGATGTTTATCTCCCTTCCTTGGTCAGAGCAGAGACAGATTTCACAGGAGATAGTTATTCCTTCAATTGCAATCCCCGTGCCATCTTGTGGGGCCTGCTCATAGAAGACCCTCTCCAATTCTGATTCAGCTAAGGGAGGAAGCGGCCAACCAACTACAATTTGCTCATGTTTAAAACAAGGGTAGGAGCTGCTGAAGTGGCCTCAGCACATCAGTGGTGCCTAATTTACTATTATGTCACGCTAATGAAAACTTAATACTGTACCTCTGTGACTGGGTGGCCTCCTTCATTGAAAGGGTGGATAAGAGACACTATAATATATTTTTATTGGCTCTTTGTTTTCTTATAGGCCCCAGATCAAACATTCTACTTTCTATGGCTCTGACTCAGCACACCGTATGTGCAGTTCTGACCAGCAGTGCATCTATCCTGCACAAAGACAAAAGCCCTGAGAACACTTAGGACTTAAAACAGAAGTATGGCTCCCACCACCATCTCAAACCCTCCCACAGTACACATGGTAAACAAGTGAACTGCAGCTGAAATTTGGAGTCTTGCACTCAAAATATTTTCTTTTTCTTTTATTATTTTTTAAAAAAAGAATCTACTTGTGAATATTTTAGATCCATACCCCTGTTCAAAATAGGTTTCTTCCAAGTTTTGCCCTTCAGTAAAGACCAGAACGGTCGTATAAGGCAAATGGCAAAAATCACTGGAAGATTCATCCCATCACAGAAGCACACCCCTTTCTATACACCTTGCTGTTCAAGGGACAAAAGCTACATCAGCAGCTGAAAGGGGATCCTTCCTAACACACATTTTCACCTTTTTCGTTCTTCCCCCACCTCCACTCTAATCCTTTTTTAACCCCAGAGTAGTGAAAATGTTTGGGACAGCACTGAAATTGTCATTTATAACTGCATTAAAAAAAAATAAATACATCAACGAGTGAAGTCCAGCTCTGCAGGGCATCCTGCCTTCCACTGCCACAGCACAGAAGTGGATACTTGCTCTTTTATACAAACTACCTACCCTTGAGCCTCTTGGGAAGCTGCTCTGAAGCTTGCCTCGTTTGCCCCTTCTCAACAGCAGAAAACATTCAAATGCTGGATGGCACCTTTATGTTTTAACTGCTCATCCAGAACAGGAGAGTGGTAAAGAGGAAAAGCAGAAAGAGAAAAGCAACATGCAGGAAGTGCCATTTCTCTTTAGCTTCATTCAATGCAGCTACTACCATGATGCTACTGTCTGGAAGGACAACAAACTGGACAAAACGAATTAAAAATTATCAACTGCAGAAGGAATAAAGCAAGCAAGCTGCTGCAGTGGGACGCTGGGCACCTCTCTGAGAGCAGCTGGAGGTGCAGTTACACAGCACCCAACGGAAAACATCCAGCCATGTGCGGAATAAGGCACATGACAAGAAGAGATTTCTCAGACTCAAAATAGATTTGACCTTAGGATTCTCTTCTGAACGTCCAGAACAAATGAAGTCATCATATATAAATTCTTCTGCCTTGTGAGTGCCCCTTGAACTCTACATTGGTGCAAAGCTTAGTATGTGGAGCAAACGCCTTCCCTCCCTCAACCTAAAATGCATCTTAGAAATCAGAGCCCAAAACTCCCATCAAATGACTGCAGCACCATTAAACACCGACAGCCCCTTCCCAGAGAGGCAGAGTCCCCTCTGCAAACACCTGGGCAGTACCTCAGGGCAGAGGCTCTGTGTCCTGCCCACCAGGCCCCAGGCTGGGCCCGTCTGTCGGATATCAGACCGCACTCCCTGTGCGGGGCACCCGAGCAGCAATCCTGGCCTCAGGACCACACGCTTCTGGAGGAAGAGGGAAAGGCTGCAACAGTCAGGCACTACCGAGGGCTTTCACTGGCGCCCTAAGAGAGTACTGGGAAGACGTGCAATGAAACACCTGTGCTAAGGAAGTTACCAGGATCCTTTCAGGATAGTAAAGTGTTGGCCTAAGACTTTCTCCGCCAGCACCTGCTCCCAGAAGTACCTTCTGTCATGTTGCATCAACATTGAATTCCACAAATAATCAAAGCAAAAGTCGTAACACCTTGCTTTTTTATAAAAACACCTCATTTTGTGTTAATTTTCAGCCCATGATCTAGCTGTCCTTTATCCTTTCCCAAATGCTGAAATAAAACTAGTGGCTAATGAAAATAAGAAAGAAAAATCTTTCAAGCCCACTGAAAGCTCTCCTCATATTGCTGAGGGAATATTTTTTCTTATGTTTTAACGAGGCGTCCCATTTTGGAAAAGGTGGGAGTAGATTTTGCTTTTCAAGAAAAATAAACTTACCTAACTTTTGTATTTAGTTTCTGTGGCGAACACGTGGCTCAAGGAACCACCCCCAGCCTCCATTCCTCCGAAGCAACACTTAACAATATTCTTCCTCCAGGGATTGAATGTGTTCATTCATCTGAAGGGGCTGTGGATCAAGCAATATTTAAGAGGGAACTGCTACAGGAGCTTTCAGAGCAAACAAGACTCCTTTAAGCACAAAGCTGGAGAAAGAAATTGGAGGCTCTACTGTACCACATGAGCTTACTGCAGACCTGGCGTATTTCTGAGAAGCTTCATTTTATTCACTGCCACAAATGCTGGGACGAAACGTATCCTGACTTCCTCCTTCCTCGTAGAGAGGACAATATTCCCAGCAACTGATGTGTCAGAAAAGGGTGCAAGAATAAATAATATATAAACTACTTGCATACAAATACGTAAGTTTCCTGAAAGAACAGTTATGTCTAAAAATTCTATGTAGTGACCAAACTGCTAAAAGATGACAGAACTGCTAACAAAAATAAGAGGTTTCCCAGTAAAAAACAGCCACAGTTTCAGGGGACTGGAGTATAATAATTATGGTAAACATATATTTTTTTTAATCTATGGGCAATCCAGGGAATTTAGACCAATGAGCCCAGCCAAGAGGCTGAAGCGGTAAAACCAAAATAGCATCAGGAGTGGAAAAAGATGACACAGAAAAATAAGAAAATGTTCTGCAAAGGACCCATGTCACTACTCTATTCAAGTTCTTTGAACAGGTCAGTAAATTAGTGTATTAAAAACCCAAAGAAATGACCAACCAAACCGTGGACACTGTAATTTAGACTTCTGAACTGACAAGATCCCAAACAAAAAAAGATGCAGCAGAAAGTAACCATGGGGTAAGTGAAGGTAGCACCACAGACCAAGAATGAAAGAACCAAAACAGAGGATAAAGTGCACTATTTCATTACTTAAGCAAAAACGTGTCAGATGTCATTTTAGGCCAGTATTTGTTTCCAATATGCCATCTACAAGTGGCACCATCAGTCTGGCTCTAACAGAAGGAGCAGTTCCCCTCTGACCAGGAGGAAGACGGCTGCGGTGCCCTGCAGGTGCCACACTACGGCCCTCCCCCTGGATGGCAAGACACTTTCAGCACTCTCTAAGGTGCATTAGCACTAAATTCCTCAATTTCCTTCAATTTGTTTAATGGCATGCGATGGAAGAACAGGGGAAACGGCAGCTAGAGACCCTCATTAAAGACCTGCAGGTGGATTAGGCTCAGCCATGTGGCTGCCTCTTAATCAGTGGCAACAGGATTTCAAATTCCTACCTGCTGTATAACCTATTTTATTTTTAAGACTGAACCAAATAAAGTCTTATTTTTCATCAGGCAAGTTATGCTAAAAAGCAAAGGCAAACAGCTTTGGGGCTTATTTTAGCACGCCTTTTTATCATTCGATGAAATTGAAAGTAACAATATGTAGACAAACCTAAAGATCCCAGAGAAAAATCAAAAGCAACCACAATAAGGTACATAAACCATTTTGCACTAATTTGTAACTCTAGGCTTAGATTTCTAATCAGTTTAGTGGTAATCAAAGCATTGTTAACTTCCAAATCCAGCTCTTAAAAACGCTTGCTTGTGTCTAGCCCCCAGAGGATCTCAGCCTTCTGTGCTGTAAGGAACTGAAGCAGAACTCCTTCAGGCACACACAAGTACTCCATTTTGAGGCTGATGCCAAAGAAATTCCAGCATCCCTCTCCATAAAAGAGGAGTTAAGATCTCCCAGGGCAGCCAACCAATACATCTGCCTCTTGCTTACTTATTATTCATTACTTGTACCGCGATAGAGCCCAAGGACTCCAATCATATGCCAGAGCTCATTCAGTTAGATGCTGTACAAACACATAAGAGTCTTTAGCCCGAGGAGTTTACAATCTGATCGTTAGTTAATAAAATCACTCAGCCAGACACACCACTGTATAATCTTCCTTGACCATAATCTCACCTTTTATCTCAACTCTAACTGCGCTACCCATGCAACAACTCAACTAAGGGACTTCTGAATTGCAATTTGGAAAAAATAAAATCAAGATAAAAATCAAAGCCTTGTCAAGGCACCCATAAACACAAAGGTATACCTGTAAGCACAAAAGGTATCACCTCAGAAAGCACTTTCATACACTGGTCCTTGCAAAATCCTATTCTCTGGCTGTCCTTGTGCCACTCACTTTTCTGAAATGCAAATAAATTAGCATCAATCAGCACGATAAAGAGCAGGAGACAGTAGGTTTTACTCAGCTCCCTAATCCTTGGTGATATTCTTAAAGAATGACATACCAGATGGCTATAAATCTTCTAGAGACGGTGTTCACGTATCATTCAGCAATCATGTTTTTGCAATGTTACTGCATTTCTAGCACCACGGACTCATGAGCACACTGAAGTCACTTCACCCACGTGTCAGACCCACCCACCACTAGTGAAGCACATTTCTTTGAACTTTTTAGAAGAAAACTTCTCCCCAGGTAACTCATCGCTTCAGCTTAAAAAGTTGTTTCCATCCCTCATCAAACAGAACCCTTTTATCTCTACACTGAAGAGTTTATTCCACGGTTTTTCCACACAAGCAGATTTAGAAATAAATAAATAAATAAATAAATAAGGCAACTACCTTTCCTAAAGTTTTGATCTGTTTTGAAATGAATCTCCATAGCTACCTGTCCACAAAAAGGAAACAGGTTACCCACAGCAAAGATTCCAAAAAAAGTGAGCGCGCTCTACAGTATTAAAAGCAGACAGAGCTCGAGGTCTCCCTCCAGCCAAAGCTGAGGCAGAAATGTTCAGATTTTTTCTTTCAGCGACTGCCAAATCCCTGGTTCGTTATTTTTCATGTGGGGTGTATCACACATATGATCCAGCCCAGTTTTCTCTTTCCCCTCTGTCCACTTTCCTTAGCATTTCTGTTCATTTTCCGGTGCCCATTTTCTCCAGCCTCACTTTCCCGTTTTCCTTTTCCTTTCCCACACATTCCTTCCCATCTTTCAGAACACTTTGTGTTCGCATTTCTTTCTTTTCATAACCACAGAGTTCTCTCTTCACTGTCCCTGCCCACATCGTCAAACTCTTCTCTCCATTTTTACCTACATTTTTACCCGGTAAACCTGGCACAGGAGCCCTGGGAGATCCAATCATCATCCAAAGGGAAGAGAGAACAATGTTTTGGTGGCCAATCTGCTGACTGAACAAGCTGGAGAGTGTCACTCTCCAGATATAAACTTGACTATGCTTGAAGTGCTGGCTTCCCATTTCCACAGCAGGCCAGTTCCCCCTTGCACTGGTCAGCCTCCTGCACAGCTGAAATCTGCATCTTTGAAGGTTGTATAGACTGAAAAACCTCAAATATTTTCTGTGGGATTGAGCCCAAACTAAGGGCTCTATTCACCCGAAATGTGATGCCATGGACTTCCACAACCCAGCATGGAGGCAGACTGCACTTGATAAATGTCTGTTTATTGTAACTGCAGAAGTCAGCTCTGCTTTTTAAACACATTTTAAGGTCACATTTTAAAAAGATAGGCCTTTGGAACTTTTTTTTTTTCTTTAAGAGCTAGCAACTAAACACTCTATGTGAAAATATCCCATCCTTCTCCAGAAAATCAGGCTGCACTAAATCAGCATATTCTTCTTTAAATAGCTGGTACATTACTGACAAGGCCTTAAAAACTACTTGGTTACTTTGATAAACAGAGGGGAAAAAAATGCCTCTCTGCTACTGAAAAGGGAAGCCCCAAAATACAGAACTGCAAATTCCACCATGGGAATGCATTCGTATCATATTCCAACCAAAATTCTTACACTAATTAGAGACTGATTTTTAGAAGGTTTCAAATCCTCTGCGTGCCAGGGCGATGTTACAGAACCAGTAGCTTTATCACTCTCACTCTTTAGACAAAGATTCATTTTCTGCTCAAATTTGTACAAAGAGTCTGTTGCACTCCAGCCACTACTACACTCTTCAAAGACACAGCCATACTCTCTTTTAAAGAGGAGACTCTGAAGTCCTCACCAACACTCCTTTCCATCTCGGCAGAGACAGCGTTGTGCAGTGGCACAGAGGCAAACCCATCCTCAGTCTCAGGGGGATGGAACAGAGCTTTTACATTCCCCACTTGGTGACTAAAAGCAGGATCCAGCTCAATTTCACCATCTATGCTGCATCTTTTCCTAACATGAAGTGTGTTTCTTCTTAACATTTAAAATATGCTCACATATTTCCTTCATTCTCTACTTATTCCAAAATCTTGAAGGGTAAAAATGCTACCGTTAGGCAAATTTTTGGTTTCTTAACAGCACATCTGAGCAGTTAAAATGCCATCCTAATCTGCTATCACTTTGTTCTGTATCTCTGCCGACTTTCCAGGCAAGGAATACACAGCCAATAACTATCCTCTTGACTACGCCTTGGGCTCTGGCAAAGAGCAGCTGAGAAGAAAGACGTTTTACATATTTATGATTAAAAGATAACCGATAACCAGGATCCAGATGTTGGTCTCCGCTGGCCAGCGCACAGTGCAATTATTATTCCATTTATAGAAAGAGATGTTGTCCTGCCTTTTCCAGCCAACCCAAAGGTCTTCCACAAAATGCTCGAACGCTCTGAAGAGAGGCGTTCAAAACAAGGAACGAAAAGGGAGCAAGTTGTATTTGCTCCACAATTATTGCATTATATAAATTTAACATGGCCCCAGTCCTACAAGCACCATCCATTCCCACAAACTCATAGGCTCGCTCTGCCAGGGTGAGCTTGGATTTCTCTCTAGGGCTCGGCCCCGGCTCCCACACGGGTGCCTATGGAGAGCACCGCAGCACCCCAGTGAAAAGCAGAACCGGGCTAGAAGAGAGGTGAGCTCAGCCTCTTCACACCCACAGCCCAGGGCTGCTTCTAATGAGGTCAATGGAACAGGCACAAATTGTTTAAGCCAAATGGGAGTCTGATAGTGTTAATAAAGCTCTTCTCACTCTGAGCTTGATCCTGGAAAACCTTCTGAATTTGTTTAAGGAACAGAACAGTATTCTAACTCCCTGTGTTCCTGGCAAAGAGCAATCCAGCCAGAGCATAGGGTTTCTTTGGGGTTTTTTAGTTGGTGAGACTTTGGGCTGGGGGACAGGGCTAGAATACAAATAAGTAGGGCTGAAAGGCGGAAGGTTTTCAAATATATAAATACTTATATATTACATATATATGAATATATAAAAATGATAGCAGGCTGAGGAATAGCCCACAGCTTCAAACATTAAGACAAATTTAACTGTTCAACATCTGGCATCTGACTATAATATTTTAACGACTTAATAAATTGTCAGCTTGACAAATTCAGTCACCATTTATACCAGTAAACGACCAGTTTTGGCAAAAAGCATCCACAAATCCATAAAGGAAAGGTTAGAAATCCTCGGAAAAGATAGGGCAATTGCTACAAATGAAAGTCTGTGAAATGAATAACTTCACACTGTGTGTTCAGATTCTGCACGCCAATACATTATTAATTTTTTTTTTTAGCTGTGGACAGGAAAATGTATAAACTGTTGATCCATTATATACAGCCATTTCCTGTGAGTATTTCTAAACAATGGAAAACCAGAACTTACTGAGGTTTAAAAATATCTGTCTACCAACATTTCAGTTTACTTTTAAAATAGCTTCTTGCAGCCTTAGAATCACTATGTACATAGTGGTCATTTCTTTACTAATTAGCATTAAAATAGGATATATCAAGTTATGTGTTTTCTATTAACATCACATGTTTATAATCACACCGTGCATGAATTCTCCAGCATTAGTGAAACTTGACAGAAACGTGATTTCTTTCAATTCTTTTGCATTTTCTCCCTTCTCCGTGGACAGCTTATTTCCTGAAACGTACAAGATGCACTAATTTCTGCCTTATTTTAATTGTCTCCTCCCATTGTAAACACCACTTGTTCCCATATAACATCCACATCATTTATACGATAGAAAAATATTTACAGTCAGGTAATCAAAGAAAAACAAACAAAACTAATAAAGAGAGCTACCCATCAAGAAGTTGTTCCTTCTCAAAGCCTTTAGTTCTTCCACAAAGCCCCAAATCAGATTTAAGGATAGCATGAATCTACCAAACTTTAGATAATTACCAAGTTCCTGGTCCCGAGCTGTTATAGATTTTAAGAGGAAATATTTCCAGGGTTTTAGCATGGCTCAAATACATGTTTTTAATGGTAGCACACTTAGAAATGATGGCACTATTTCAGCTGAAGATTTCACACACAAACACACATTACCCCCAAGGCAGACCCCTGAGTGACAAATTACAGTCAACGCTTGAAGTTTGATGGAACAAAAATAAAACAAAAAAAGCAGAGCTTGCTAGCCTACTGTGTCAGGAAACGTTTACAGCAAGTGACTCTACGAGCCCCACCACAAAATAAATTCCTACAAAATTACGTCTGCTTTGGCCTCAGTGAATTTAAGGCAATTTCAGTTGAACCTTCCTGGTTTCAGCTTCGTAAGCTCTACCAGGCTTTCACCCAGGGAAACTAGGTTGACTGGGATGAGCTGCACAGGAGCAGTACCGGAAAACACTGGCTGCCATCATCCCTTCCATTGTCCTGGTGTGCTTCCCACGTGCATACTGCATGAGCAAAAGTCTCTTAACTCAGAGAAAACCCTCAGCCAAGCAGTATGTACTATACAGAAAGATTCTGTGAAGAAAAGCAAGGATGTTGCCCTTTCATTGTTTCAATTTTAAAAGAATAACAGGAATAAAAAAGCAGAAAAGGACAGAAAGCATAAAGGGACAAAAATCATTCCCCACATCACAGCTCTCTAACGGAGCAGAAGCTTCTGGAACTACAAAAATATCTCTGAAATTATAGTTTAAGAAATAAAGCTCACTCATTAACTCATTTCCTAAAGGCAGTGTTTTCTGAATACCTCCCCCTTTTCACTAACACAACATTATATAACTACTTCATTATTGGTTTTCTTTAAGACTTGGAAAGCAAAGTTCTGGACAGCAACGCAGGCACTATTAACTCATTTAATGGCAAATTGTTTCAAGAATAGTAATTTCATTTCAGCTGTTCTGCAAATTCACCGCTTTGTTACTGTCCACATTTGAAGGATTACTTTTTTTCTCTTTTTAATTACTTTTCACTTTCACAATATTCATATGGGTAAGATTATGTCAAATCCCTTATTTTAAAAATCTGGATTATTTTTTTTTAAGTCAGAAAACTCATCCAGATATCCAAGCCATCAAGATTATTATTTTAATAGTATATTACTGAATAGGTCTAAAGTCTCCACAATAAACAGAATGCTTAAAAACATCAGAGGAAGAATTTAATAATTTAAAAATAACTGCCATAAGTAGCACTACTATTAAAAATTGTAGCTCAGTTGTTTACAGAAGAGTTCTAAGGTAGTTAAAGAATATCACAAACTAGTATAAATCTCACCGTTTTGTACATTAAGATGTTGCATCGCCAGTCTCAAAAATGCTCCATTAATATTAAAAAGTCAGTGATTTTGTTACGAAGCACCAGCAAATCTTACATGGCATACACAACTGGACAGCTGCAGTGTTGATAGAAAGCCAGTCATTTAAGCCTCCACTCAAAGTTCTTAAATCTTTGTTGCTGACAAGCCATTCAACTGGTCCAATTTTTGCTAAAACAGTGCCCGAGTTTGAGTGAAAATATTTACGATTATACAACGGGCAACAAAATTAATGCCAGAAAATTAATTCAGAAATGAAATTAATTCAGAAAGGGTCTTCTCGGCCAGGTAGCATTAGCTTCTGGTTTTGATTTCATACTCCTTAAAGCAACATTCCTTTTTCCAAAGGCAAAACACCACTGCGTTTAAGGATATACCTCAAACAGTGAGGAATGAAAAAACTCAGCTGTCCCAGGGTTCCACTAAATTGAAAAACATTCAATAGTTTGTACTCTCCCAAGGACTTCATCTCTTTTTTTTTTTTTTATCTTCAAACGTTATCATTGCTGCAGAGATTAAAATTACCTTTAGCCCTCAATTGCTTTTCTGCAGCAATAGCTGCCCTTTCTCAGGAGCAGTTTCTTTTCTACTTAAAACCGCACGAAGTGGCTTTGTCAGGGTTCCAGTCTGCCTTACCAGTTGCCAGCCACCTCCTTCATGGCCCCAGTGTGGACTCAGCCCGGGCACTGGGCCGGACTCCCTCCCTGAACCTACCCAGCAGTACCCTGGGGAGTCTGCTGGCAGGAGGAAGGTGCTGAGCAGCGCACAGCACCCACAAGCCATCACCCTCCTGCCACACCCGCCCCGGGACCCACCTGGCACACCCAGGGGCCTCGCAGGGCAGCTGATCCACAGCATGCCCAGCCCCATCTCCCCACGCATTCCTCCCTCACCCACAGCCCGGGCCGCCCTCCCCCCTTCCCCGACCCTCTCCTGATGCTGGTTTCCTCAACGTTATCTGCACGTGAGGATGGTCCACATTTTTCACCAAAATAATCAGTATTTTTGAGCTGCAAATTATCTGCAGTGAAGCCTACATGCACGAAGACTGACGTGCTGTTGTTTAAAATCCCTTTTTCAATATGATGTATCAGTAAGCAAATGTAGATTCGTACAAGGAAATTATGATCATTTTTATTTTAGACATAAACCCAGTATTTTACCAAAAATAGTTTCATTTAAACCTTACTAATGCTGAATGATTGTAGGGGAAAAAAAAAAAAAGCAACAGAGATTTACATCCTTATAAAACAAGTGTGCTTTGAATTTTTTTTTAATTTATATTTCAGACCTGGCATGGAATAAGTTTCTACTCTGCTTGGTTAGAAAAAAATACCAGCTTACCATTTCTTCTTCTGGGCACAGTAATTTCAAGACAAAATTTGGTTTATGTTAAGAGCAAGGCTTGAATGACTTAAAGACAAGAGACACATTTCACAGCCTCATCTAATATTTTTGCTACGAGTTAGCTTTTTTCTTAAACCAGTTTCTTATTAAACAACACACTGACATTTTGCATCTCTTCCTTGTGTACTTAAGAACTTGACCAAACTGGATAGACTTACAAATTGCCTTTTTTTTTTTTCTCTCTCTCCTTTTTTTTTTTTTCCTTCATGACATTTCTTTAAAGTGGTATTTTTTCATGGCATGCTCTTAAAAAGCAAGCTTATTATCTAGAAAATATGCCATATTTGCAAACGCTTTTGCTCCACTTGCTTTATGGAAAGGAAAAGAGCCCTATTTTCCACAAGCGGCTGTGGTTTGCATGTCACTGAAGGGCACATAGCTTGGCTGTACACCCTACCCACTGAGTCATCAGAAACTGGACTTGGCTGCAGAATGCCATTTTTCGTTAGATACACATGTGATTGACACAGACCAACAATCTTGGGTAGAGGGCTCATGCTAATCAGCCACATACGCAAACAAGAACGCTCAACCCACACAAGTTTATCCATTTTGCACGGGCCAGAAAATAGCTTTTCATGGCCAGACTGTTGATTTTTAGGATGGCTAACTATTCCTTCTTTCTTATTTTCCAAATGGCTGGGAAGACATGTTTATGTCCCTGCCTAGAAACACCAAGGAAGCTTTCATTTAACAAAACCATCTTCTTTTAATAACTAGACCCTACCACCATCTGATCAAGGAGGTTTTGCTCTCCAGGGCAGCAAAGGTACCAGCCACCTCTACCACTCTACTGCAAATGACCCTAATTCTGATGGAAAAGCAGAAAGTCTGTCACGTCTCATTAGCAGTGAGCATATGCCTAAAGTCACCAAAGACTGTACGGTAAAATTTTCAAAATGTATCTGTTGTTCATTCCCTTAGCTTCTCTGCATTTGAAGAACAGTGAAAGCATCAACATGTCAGCTTAAGGTTAATGCTGCAACAAAAGGAAGAGCCAAGATAGCAGTTCAGAGCATGCATACACTGACGTAGGTCATTAAAAGTGGCACTTTGCTGCTGTTTTATCTGGAAAGTTTTATATCCTAAATCAGCATTGGGTAATCATGTTTTAATTTACTAAGCAAAAAAAACCCAAAACATTACGTGATCTTGAATAGAAGAGATACATATCACCATGCACATTTAAAAGGAAGAGAATTTTTCAATACGGGGAATTGTGGAGGTGTGCAGAACTTCTCCAGCAGTATTTTACATTCATTTAGGAAGTGGGTAAGAGGTACCCACCTTTGCAGCTACTGAAAAATCTTTCAAATAGCATTCATTTTCCCAGGGAAGGGTATCAGTCTACTGAGTGTCACGAAGGGACAGTTTGCACAGAAGCACAAAGTAGTCGGAGCCAGAAAGTTTCACTGAACTCTCAGCTTTAGTTAAACTATGCCAGAAATATATGGGAATAAACAGATTAGGAAAAGAAGTCAGAAGAAAGTAATAATCTTCACTGTGAGGAACAGGGCAAATGTAAACTGAAAGGGCCTCTGTGTATAATAGACACTATAAAAGGTAGACTGTTTAGTGCTAAATCTGTTTTGTGTAGGCTTCTTCAGAAAAAGAAAAATCACACTAGTCATCCAAAAACTTTACGCCTGGCACACAAACACGCTTGGTCCAAGGAAGGGAAAAAACAAAACCCCTAAACCTCTCCTGGAGCTTGGAAACTAAGGCCTTTTGAGTTGATAACTTCGCAGGAAAACCAAGCAACACTAGAAAGATAACAGCAAATGCCATTCCTCTGCCAGAATCTCAGCAATGGCTATGCCGAGACTCAGAAACTTAGCCTTTGCCATAGGGTAGGAGATGGCTGTGGAAGCACAGTTCCCTTCTTTCACAGCTTGAGCCTGGGAACCACAAGAGCCCCACAGAGGGGGAAACCTCAAACTGGCAGTGCCTAATTTGGTTTTGTTTATGTTCCTGTGTTCCCTATTGATCTGCATAGGGCTTAGGATCAACAGCCAAGACCAAGAACCTCCCCAGTACAAACTACAGAGGGCAAACAATCGCAGAATGATGCTTCCTGCTCCAAATCAGAAGAGACAGCCAGATCCAGCAGCCAGCAGTTGGGAAGTGGCCCCAGAGTCCACTCGGTACAAGGCTCCTCACACAGATCAGAGGCTGTTTCAGTTTATCTCAGTGCTTCAAGCTGGGCTTCCTGCTGGACACAGTAGTCTTTGCAATAAAGTGGAACAAGCAGTGTCCACGGAGGTAGGATGCAAACCCCATAAGAAGATGAAACAAGTTCTCAGTAGAACAAATTTAATGGGGAGGAGAAAGAGCAGAAGAAAAACAACATTGGAAATAGTCCTTTGGGAAAAGCTTAACCCTCAAGTGACTATTAGAATCTCTAATTAACAGATACACTGACTCCAAAACAAGACATGAGTGTCTGTCATTTAGCGAGGATACAGATCGAATTGTTTGGACATTCCACATGATAAATGCTTGACAGTTACCAAAATGTGCCCCACTGGAGAAGCCTGCACAAGCTTCTCAGGAGACTACAAAGTGCACAGCATCTGCATAGTAAGACATAGTCCCATTCTCACCAAAAATTAACAACCTCTCTTTTATTCCACACATTGCAGACTGCTCGCCATAAATTACAACACGGAAGGCACAGCACATCCAGCTGTTAGAAAATCCCCTTTGCGTTTGGTTAAAGAGGAAACAAATCAGTTAGGAAAGGCAAACCAAAGGATACTGATTGCTGATATTCCATAAGATACTCACGGGACTACACCACATCCATGACCAGGCAGCACGTTCACCAAAAGATGCACTATGTTTTGGAAATTCTTTCCTTCCTAAATAAGAATATCCCAAATTTCAATGCTGTCAGCATAATTTCCAGGATACAAGTGTTGGTTATTTTTTAAAACAAGAGCCCCTCATACCCAGGGCACCCCCTCCATGTTTCAGCCTTCACAGAAACCAGACAAAGAAATCCTTCTACTGGTGCGGACCACACTGCCCCTGTGGAGCCCTTGGAAGGCTGTATTCCGTCTCCTGACATACACACAGAAATTCAGTCATCACTGAACAAAACAGAAGCATTAAATAACGTGTTTTCATATGTGCTTTTCCAGCCTAGTGTAAGAAGTACCAGCATCCACCAACGCACCGAAGTATGACCATCATTTAACAGATGAATGTCCAGTTTTTGCCCGTGAACCAGGATAATTCTCACCGTGGAATAACAAATGGACTTTAGTCCCTTCAGAAAAGAGACTAACGAAATACCAGAATAATCTAAGCAGCCCGTGGTTTGCTGCCAGCAGGTATCTGAGATCCAGGAGGGCAGGTGAAAGGCAGCATGGCCGTGACGGACACCGCTGCTGCAGCCGTGCTGCGGGTCAAGGCCCAGCACCAGCCTCCCTCTGTATATAGAGCTTCTGAAAGGAATTCTCCTTCTCCAGTTCCAGGCTTTACATTCAGGAATCAGAGGTGCCGATTCATAACATTGTAATCTTTCCTATTTGTTCTTTTTCCCATTAAAGTTTTGTTCTCAGTGCTAACAGCTATTTTTTTTTTCCAACAGTAGCAGTGATGTAGGACAGCTTGACAGGCGCTGCTCTCGCATGGCTTGGCATGATCAACTCCCAAGCTTTTAGCACCACCAGGAACGAGTGCTGTGGTTAAACATCCAGGAGACATCTCTGTCCCTAGCAGGGAAAACCTACCACACACAACTGCTCTCAAATAAAAGATTAAAGAGGGACTGCATCACTTCACTGCAGCAACGGCCTCTTCCACAACTGATCACAGAATCATAGAATGATTTGGGTTGGATGGGACCTTAAAGATCACCTGGTTTCAACTCCCCTGCCTTGGGCCCATACCTACAAAAGACACTGTATCAAATCATTCATTTTCTTTTACTATAAAATACTTACCTTGGTTGTATCTAAAAGTTAAGTGTGAAAGGAAAGAAGTGAAGATTTCTTATTAATACAATTGATGCACCCAAGACTTTGGAGTTACATTCCTACTTCAAAGGGTCATTTGTACATTGATAATCTCTGTAACAACAAGAAAATGACAGCAGAAGGCTGGGAAGACAGATAATTCTGGTGACAGACTTCAAAGTAAACAAAAATTAAGCAGATGCATTTTGCATTTTTCTTTAAACCAAAGATTCACCTTTTCTTTTTCAAAATGAAGTTGTCACTTGTATGAAGGATTAATCATTACAGACATTGTACGGCATCACTGAAGTAAGGAAATAACAGTAAAGAGAGGGCATACAAGAGGAAAAGAGCCCATCAGCATTTACATAGAGCTTTTAAAATTCTCTAAGAAAAATGCACTAGTTGATAATATATGGTTTAACTGCAGAGATTCAAATACTGTGTACTAGGGGAAAGGGGAAGGGGGAACCATCCTGTAACACGGAATATTTTTGCTGGAATAGTCAGTAATATGTATCAAGTTGCATACGCCTCATCAATACTTCCAAGGTAAAATCTCTTGTACTTTACCTAGGCAAGGGAATGCAGCAAGGCTGTTGATGGCAAAACAAGCACTTAGTTGTTTCAGTTGTGTTTGGTCCAAGCTAAGTGACCAATAAAAAAAAGAGCACTTTTCTATACATCTGTTGTCTAGGTGACGTTTCTTTGAGACTTAATCTGCTAACTTTGTGGACAAAAACAAGCTTTCACTACTGTTAGCTCTGCAAAACCAATATAACCATGGCTGAGCGAGCTGGAATTTTTATTACTGGCAATGAAGTAAGATTCAGACAGAAAACAGCGTGATTGTCAAGCTCAAATGTGAGAGTTAGAAATATTGGCTGTTAGAAAAATCACCATTTGACTTGTAAACTAAGCAAAGTTTTGTCTGAAAGCGATTGAGAGAGAACAAGTGCAGAACCTCCTGCTATCATTTTTACAGAGTCATTTCTGGAAACAATTCTGCTGTAGGGTAACAACCCTCTGCCCTCTTCCCTTCCTGCCAGCCTGCATATGCCACTCGCATGTGCAACTGGAGGAGAAAGCTAAAGAGTGCTACAAAGCTCCAAGTATCCCTGAGGTATGTAAAACATCATATGGGAATGATCAAAGAGGTAAGAGACATGGAAGAAAAGGTATGCAGCTTCCTGGACAGCTGAAGCTCTGCCCTGCTATACTCTGGGCTATACTCAGCCCCACTGTGAGACTGTTTTTCCCATCTTCACAAGACCAAAAATTGCAAGCATAGAGAAAACCTCTATTGACTTGCTGACACACACACCCCCCACCACCCCCCCCCCCCACCCCCCCCATAGGATTCGTGGAGTTCCCAACCCTTGGGATTTCCTCTGCCCCTAGCAGAAACTGTACAGGCAGTCACTATAGCACTGCTGAGGACCTGCTGTCCCACTTTGTCCAGATCCCAAGCTCTGCCCCACAGTCAGAGCTGAACAACAAGGGTGACTCTGGGCTCCTTCCCCCATCTCATTAAAAGCTTGATCTCCTCCGCTTTTTGTGAGGGTATCTACCTGGCAGGATGCGGGGCAGCGAGTAGCAAAGGTAGCTCTGACTTGCTTTGCTCGGGGACTTGAAACACTCTGTTCCACCCCAGCACGCTGCGCACACGTCAGTGGTGCTGTTCACCTTGCTCTCCCATTGCACGGCCTGAGCTGGCCTGGGCGTTCAAAACTGATTCACGTTCCTCTATGTATTATTACTCTACCTCTGCCCTTTAGGTAGACAGATTTCTTCACTGGTTCAGATGAGGAAGGATCAAATTGGAAAAACCAGATCCCGTGACTAAGATCCTTTGCACCTGAATGTGAGACACGAGCCTCTCCCGCCTCCTCGCAAAGAAAAGAATACTGATGCTTGGCCCCTAGAAAGAGTTCTTTCTACATATCAGAAAACAGTTACTTACAGCATCAGATTGAGTCAAGAACATGAATTACATGATGGTCTTTTACATATCTGACTTCATCCCAATTTAATAACTTCAAACCTAAATAAGTAACATTGTTCCCAGGGCATTAGGCCGTTCTAGGGTCAGCACTCCATTCCAGAAGGAGCTGCCAACCACCATACCCATCCCTGGGGGACTCTCTCAGAACAGTGCCATTGCCCATTCAGGCAGAAAAGACAAAACTGTTACAAGAAGCTGAAGTCCCAACTTAGACTCTAGTGCTTGGGACCCTACTTTTGCATATCTTACTATCAAGGCCTATTTCAGGTGATTCCAGCCCCTCACTTACAGTCCAAGAACTTACCAAAGAAACCCCACGTATTTCAATTATTTTCTACCTATAGTTTATTTTCTATCCACTACACCTACTATCTCAAGTACTGAGGCTACCCTGGGAGGCAACTGAGCTCCTCTCCCACACACACTGGCCAGCAGAGAACCACGGGGAAGAGCTGAGGCAGTGAGGAAGGCAGCACAGAAGATTGCTCCAGCCAACACCAGACAGGAGCACTGGGAATGCTGCGGTTAACTGGTCCCCTGGTTTTGTTTCTGTAGGAATAGTAGCTGGTGATTTTTATTTAGTTCTGGTTTAGTATATTCCCAAGATACACCCAGTTCAGCAACCATCAAAATAAAAAAAGCTTTGGTTTAATATGCCAGAATACATTTCATTCTGATGGACCCATTCATTTTCCTTCAGGCTTACTGTAACAGTTGCAGAAAATCACTTTCTCTGAAGAGACAAATTAATCTACCTGGGTAGCTTTCAGCTATGGAATAGAACCTTGTGTCCTTGTGTCTCCACCTCTGTCCTCCCCATCTGCAGCAGCAGCAGCACTGTCGCCAGCCAGGGCGACCACAGGCACAGCAACGCCAGTTACCGAAGACCGCAGTTGCAAAATCAGCTGCAGAACACAACTCACCATAGCAAGCTTGGTTTGTCAGGATGCTTTCATCTTTTTTTTTTTTTTTTTTACTTGAAGACATCAGGGATTAAAATTCATTCCAAATATAGATTATAGAAACATGGACATGCAAATATATGGAAATGTGCGCTGCATTCTTTTGATATATAATAAGATTATTTTTTTCCTTCCAGTTGATAACTTCAGTCTGATAGCTTTAGTGTTAATTTTCTGGTTTTTTTTTTTACTGTAAATAACTGGGACACTGGATACCAGTGCTATCATTAATTATGCCAGCAGACAAACAAGTCAGCTATTACTGAACTAAATTACTTCTAATTGCACATGGAACCCTTGTGCTCTCCTTATACATAAATAAGAATGGGTTTATGTCTTTTAAAAAACTCATGTCATTGCAGAGAGTGAATTAACAGAGTTCACTTCCTAACATCATCACTGGTTTTATTTTATTTTTATATTTGTACAATGTAAGCACTGAAGTGTACAACAGCCCTACAAACATACAGGAAAATAGTATCCCTGTCCCAGTGAATTTACAGTCTAAGGTGGGATTTCTTGTTAGCACTAATTCTTTCCACTTTTTCAGACTTATTACCAAAAACAATTATAAACCTGTACAAACTATGTGTGATACTCCCTGCTAACACAAATAAGATGGCATTTAGGCAGTATTATTACTTGTTTTTCTTCCTAAATCTGTTTTACTCAATGCAGCATGACCCTCTTTTCTCTGCCCTCCCCAACAACACACTCAGAAAGCACAAGTTACCCAAAAGAGCCAAATATACTGAACTCACAAGTACAGCCAGTCAGTCCTGAACATTAGCAATGACATCTGAAATCATCAAGCTATTGGTATGAGAAACAGTTTTCAGATATTTTATATATATTTCCACTTTCTTTTTCAAATATCACAGTAAGCTTTTGATAAACACATTGCTTCAGAAAATTGGTTATCTTTTGTATCAAAAAAAAGCCCCAAACCAACAAAAAAACCCCAAAACCCCACTGATAAAAATAAATAACCACAGCTCCACTCACAGAAGAAACCTCCTATAATTTAGACAAAGCTAAATGAAATTTTTTAAACTAACAACCTTGCAGCACAGTTGCTATCTGTCACAAAACAGACAAGCTACACAATGGCCTTGACTGACCGTTATACATCATTCAAAGTTCACATTTTTCTATTTGACCATCTTATCTTCCTGCCTGAGCAATGAAACCCACAAGTCACTACGTAAAATATAATTCTAGATCCCAGAAGTCTTTGCCAAGGCACAATGTGATTAATCCCAAGGATTTTTAAAAGAGCAATCTGGTGGTTGAAAAATGACTGCTGAAAATACTGAGACAACTCTCTCAGTTTATCTGCCCTGTATTTGCTGTTGCTGTCAAGTTTCTTTGGGGTAATTTCTAATTCTATGATGCTAGCCTTTGCTTGGGAGTTGTAAAGTTTAGAAATACCTACTTATTAGGCCTAAAAAGCTGCTGTTTTATTAAGAGCAGTTAGAACCAAGCAATTGCTTTCTCTAAAAAGAGAAGTATTTTCAAAAAGCAAGGAAATGCTGACCCAAAGATGTACTCCAAGTGTGAAACAACATCATGTGAGTGACATGAAAACAGGCTGGGGACTCCTGATTCCAGGGCACATGAGGACTGAGCATATCACAGAGCCTGAGCTTGGTTAGTTTCTGGTAGGAGGTGATTACCCTGCACAAGCCAGTGAATGCACGATCTATGGAACAAAACTCTTGTGAGCTTCAAAAATTGAAACCTAGTGTTCATAGAGAGCAAGGCATTTTGGAAAGATGCTATAAAAAGGGAAAGAAAAATTAGAAAATAAAATAAAATAATAAAAATATACACACAATAATTGGATTTTAGGTTTACTTTCCATAGCCTGAACTAGAAGATCATGAAGCGTAAAAGAAATGACTGCTGAGATTCAACAGTGCTTCCCCGTAACACGCAAACCTACCCCCTGCCTAGATAAAGATACTATATTCATATACACTAGCATTATTTTTATGCTCAGCCTAACTTTACAGACTTTAAGGCAACATTATAGAAATTATTTAATTTTACGATATATTTTCTGTCATTTCAGCACTTGGCTGTTTAGCATATTAATGATGACCGTTACCATTCCAGCCACTGACACACAGCTGACTTCAAAGAGGCCAGAAAGGTTTTTTCGGCATCAAGTTCTCCGAGTCAGCAGGATTCATTCAGCTGTGCTCTACCATGCACAACGGCCGGAGCTCTAACACAGCACCAAGAGACTTCAGTAGGCTGAAGGCAGTACAGACCACCCTCCAGTTCTCGGTCATTCTCTGTCAGATGGGAGAAGGATAGCCCAAACCAGCTAAGAATGGCTCTAACAAAACCAGCCTTTCCATTCACTTCATTGCCTTGAAGCCACCAGAATACGACTATGAAGTCAGAAGAAAGGGGCTCCCTTTCAGAGTCCAGCACGTTGTCCTGGTTGGTTTGTATAACACCACTGGAAATGAAATTTCAAGGCAATCAAGATGTGAGTCAGGCCCCTCTCAGTCTACTCACTCTACTCTCAAGAAACCAACGAGGAATAGTTGGTGGCTCAGCAGCAGACTGTAGGTGAGGGAGTTACTGGATGCAGCTCCATAAGCAAGGTGGCACTAACGGGTCGCTTTTCACTCACCTCTCTAACGGTCACCAGCTCTGCAAGTGCAAAAGAGAACGGGAAGCTCTGAAGGTTGTTGACAAATGTAAAATAGCAGTTAATTACATTAGAGACAATGACCATGATCCCTCAAAAAACGTGAAACTATGGTAGTTGTGGGGAGCGTATCTGGAGGAAAAGCAACAATTTCTTCCGCTCAGCCCTTGTCAAAAAGCAAGCTGTCATAAAACTAGCTGGAGTTTCAATACTTTGGGAAGGCATTTTAAGATCCCTAGCAAGGGGAAAAACCAATTTCCATTTCAGATCAAAGTACCGTTCGATCACAACTATTTGTGCAGATGTTCTCTTCCTACAGCAAAAATCTGAACTGACTTGGTTACAAAAACAGATAGAAAGTGTGTAATGTTTGTTATGAAATTGTATCAGCACCAGCTGAATCATACAAGACTAGGAGTCCATACTAAATGTCATTTGTGACAGTCTCTATTTATATTTATATTTAAATAACTAAAATTCATATGCACAAACTATAATTAAGTAATTTACACATCAACTGATTATCTATGGTTTGTGCTATGAAAAACAAAACATTCCCCCCCCATAACATTACTTCTTTTGGCTAAGGAACATAAGAACATATCTACAATTTAAAATATCAGTGAAGAAAATGGTAAGCATAGAACAGCATTGCAATTATGGAAGCCAATTAAAACATATTTTTCTAGTATGGTAGATTAGAAATAAGTTTACTGCATTTTAGCAGAAGTTAGAGAAAAAAAAATTTTTTGTTTGAGTTTGTGTACACATTTATGAAAATAATATCAGATTGATTTATAATAATGGCATTTTAAGGGCTACTGACCTTGGTGCAAATGATTAAGAGTACACTGTGTGCATTCAATAAAGATTTTCAGCAAGAGATCTGTTTACTAGCTACAAACAAAAAGATTCTATCATTTCTAGAATAGTGTTGTATGACAGTGGGTGGGAAGAAGCTCCACCTACCTCAAAGACCTTCACCCAACAACAGCATTTCATTTCAGGAAAATAAAATACATTTTAAAAAAGGCACGAAGTGAGACGAGCCAATGGGACTTTCATCAGTGAGAGGACACTTTCTATTTGTGACAAAAAGAATTCCAGATACCTGCACATACGAGCATTATAAACATGAAAACAGCAGTCGAAGGTAGAACACAATGGCAAAAGGAAGAAAAGGGGATGCAGGAAGAAACCTCCACTACGTATAACTGAAAAAGTTAAAGAAAAACTACAGACCACCACGGAGGCCAAAGTAACAAGGTCAAGTAGAACCAGGCAACAAAATACTGGCAGTGGTGCAGAAGCAGCTGTGGCCTGACAACGTGTGTTCACAGACAACATGTGTTCACTAGTCACCTTTTTGCACTACCAGCAAATCACCCCTGGTAATTCAGTATCTTCTGTACAGTCATCGGTTGTTCCATACTCAAAACATAAATCCAGAATATTTTCATGAGCTAATTATTAACATTAAATCGGTTCTAAATGATGCAATTAATTAACCGAGAGTTCAACTTTTCCTTAATAACCCCAAGTTGCAGAATGCAGAGCTACAGACTCCTCAGAGCCTGTTGGGAAGAGCAGTGTCCTACAGCAAAAGCACAAACAGCCCCAGAGGACAAAGGCCATTAACAATCACTTACTTGTCCGAACTCAAGGACTGTTCCCCTCTGTTTGTTCTACTGCCTGATCTAACTGCAAAGCCTTGCTGACAAAAAACATCTTTTCCTACCAAAGGTTTGCAAATACCCACATTATGATTTCACACATTGGCCAAGCTATTTCCTGTAAATCTACCTGTCCAAAAGAGGAAAAATTCCCCCAAAGCACCGGCGTTGTGGCAGCATTCAGAGTGCTAACACAGTTCCTTGGAGCTCTCACTGCTACAAAATCTTGCCAAAAAAGCATCATCAGCTGCCAGAAGCTTTCACAGTCCAAAGGCTTCACAAGAAAGAAAAGGACTCCACATGCTGACTCTGTACCAGGTTCTTACTCCACTTCCATTTCACTTCCACAGTCCTTAAATCCTGGCATACCTGGCACAGGTATAACATAAGTGTCCTGGGAAGCTTTCACATTGCAAATGGAGCTAACATTAGCAAAACTGGTTTTGCTGGTATACTTCATACCAGTTCCTCAAATGAAACCAGTTATTCTAACAAAGGCATGCTTCCCCTTCCCATCCCCTATCACTATATTCATCAGCGAGATTTTTCCAGTATAAAATATTATTAAAAAGCCAAAACTGACATTTCTAGGCTAGGTAACATTCCTTGTACAGTCCTGGTCTTGACTGTATTACAGCTTAGCCTAAACTGGAAACGTGCCCTAAGTATAACCTTGTAAGTCAAGAAATACAGGAAAGCTTTCTATGGTGGAAGAAGTCTCACAACTGTACTCTCGAACGGCATCGACCCTGCTGTCACAGCACAGTAGTACCAGTGTTGCTGTGCTGAGAGCAGGGCTTTACCCTGGCCATATCAGTAAGAAACCAAATTAAAGATTAGGTAATTGCAGTATTAACATACAAGGTGAGAGAGGAGGATGCCTCAGCACCTAAGACCCTAGACACTTGTTTCTGTAACATATGATGGGATCATTCAGGCTCATGGGCAGCAGAGGTTTCCAAACTTCTTTGAAACAGTCCTTACTCTTTCTCCAAGGCCAAGCTGAAGAAACCCTGCTAGTTAAACTGCAGTCAGCAAGCTCAGTCTCCACTGCCTTCAGCAGGTCTTTTAACAGCTCTCAGTGAGACTATATTTTCTATGCTACCAGGGGAGAATGGAGGAAGGACAAAGCACAAACATAAATCAGATGAATTAATTTCTAAAGAAACAGGTGACAATGAACAGGTCTCAATTTTTAAGTGAGTTGAGTAACAAGGAATTGCATATGTATGATCATTTTTAAAAAAAGTGAAAAAAATACTGTAGATTTTCAGTCAGTATCACACAGGAGCTGCAAACCATCCAACCTGGCCACAGCCACCTGCCCTCACTCCAACACCACGATCAGCCTGGCAGTACATGTAAAACAGCACTGGCTTTCACATGCGAAGCAGCACCTGCACCAGGCAGCCCTACATAGGGCTATGCTACAGAACAAAGTATTTTCAGTGGCTGTTAAAGAAGGCCTTAACTGGTTTTAGAAGCAGGACTGCAGGAATATAGCTGATCTCTTGAAGCACAAGTTGGAAGTTGTACCCTCCTGTCAGCAGGTTCACTGTATGATGTATTGTGGAGCTTTGGCTGCAAAGAAGCTGTAGCCTGCAGTTAATGAGCTGTTCAAAATAGCTGTGAAATTGTCATCTTAATTAAGGCAAGTTTCAGCTTTCAAAAATTTTGTGTGAAGAAGCAGGCTCTGAAAGTGCCCAGCTATGCACTGCAGGAAAGTACCGTGTACTTTTCCTATCCGAGAAATTGAGAGCTCATGTGGTAAGAGACAGTGCTATTTTACAAAGTGTTTCAAGAAAGCCCCCTGGCTCTCCCAGCATGTTGGGGAGCTTCTTAATTTTTTCTAGTTTTAGAGAGTTCAGAAGCATAAGCACTTGAGAACAGTCAGTGATGGTTTCTTAAGATAGCCTGACCTATAGGACACATATGACTTGGAGAGAGAAAGGAGAGCTTCCTGAGGAAACCTTCTTGTGAAGGTCCAAGCTCTCAGCACACAGCACTGACTTCTGCGGATGGATGCACTGACATGGCAGCCATGATCTGAGAAGTCTGTCCTCCTCAGATGAAGGCAGACAACTCCAGAGAGATCAGGAAGACCAAGCTGCTCTGTATTCCCTCAATGTATTTCCATCCTTCTTGTTCATGGCTTTGAATAAAGCACTTCAACACACACCACTGTCTTTCCTGTACCTTGACCAGGTTAGCACATGTTAAAGACTCTGTCCAGGCTAGATTAAGATAAGACTTCAGGGTGTACCAAGTCAGGGGGTTGTATTCTCTTTAAATTATCTGCAAGCTAATTGGCAAACATTCTGTACATACATACTCCTCTGGACAGACTACAGACAAAAATGTCTGTAGTAATCAAACTGAGTAGTAGCAACCAATTAATCTGCGTTTAAGAGTTTGTGCTTAAACAAACCATTACCTCTATTCATTCCTCAGTACAGAGGTCAGGGTTTCCCAAACCTAAGTCAGACTCTTAAGGCTACGAAGACCTCTTGCAGCACCCAGCAGCAGCAGCAGAGATGCAGTGCTGTCAGCCATAATCACTTCACCCTGGCAATCCTCTGTCCTGCTTTTCCCTCTACAGTAAAGGTTTTGTTGGTTTAGTTTAAAAATCATTGAACTATTTTAGAGCAGGCTGTAGAGACCCCTCCTTCAGGGAGAATCTCCTAGAAATTCTACTTGCTGGCTTAGGACCTCACAGCGTTGGGAAAGAAGATGAAGAAAAGGCCAAGTCCTTCACCCACATCCACCTCTGCAAAATGGAGGGAAAGGGAAAAAAACCAACCAAGGTACTTTACAAGTCCTTGTAACTCTTACAAAGTGGCAGAAGCTAACAGTAGTAAGCATTCAAAGACTCCCAGATAATATTTCACAGGTGTATTTACTGTTACCAAGTGCACTGTTACAGGGGTAAGGGGAAACCAGATCTTAGAGTAGTCGAAGTGATTGCCAGCAGCCAGGTAAGCGCTGCTCTGCTTCCAGACGGGCTCAGCCGAACACGCTGCCTTGGTGCCTCTGTCCTGAAAGGGAACAGCACCGGCACAGAGAATCCCAACAAGTGGAAGCAACTGGGTACTTCTCTGATCAGTCAGCTGGAATGTCAGTCAGCTGGGGAAAAAATGTAAGGGGCCATTGACCAAAAGCATCAGGTTTCCTGAGGGCGGGATGGCAGCTCTTCTTTGCAGGTCATCTGTGGAGAACGGGCAAGAGACCACGCGGCCTTGCTGCTAAACACACACTTAAGGAAACAACTGACTGGGGGAGACAGTGTCCTTGCTCCAGTTCATAGCAAAATGTAGGAAGCTGCTCAACCTTGTAGGACAAATCACTCTTCCCTAACTACATAAAGATCCCCGTGGAGACAACTGAGGCTTCTGCAAGCTACAAGCAAAACCATTCCCTGTCTTGGCCCTTCTCACCAAAGCCTGGGGTGAGAGGGATGGACCAGCTTCCTCACCGAGCACTCTCGTTGCTTTCATGAGGTGTAATTATTATCAACAAGGATCATAAAAGCTAAATCTCCTACCCCCAAGAAGCTGGTTCTTGCTACTCGGTACCACTTCCAGAAGCAGGGCACTGTGAGAAGGCTGTGAGTGCTGCTTTCTGGAGAAAGCTTGCTTCCCAACAAGCCACTGCTCCAACACATTCATAAACAGACACAAACTGGAACACGGGCAGTTCCACCACAACATGAGGAAAAACTTCTTCACTGTGAGAGTAACAGAGCCTGGAACAGGCTGCCCAGAGAGGTTGTGGAGTCTCCTTCTCTAGAGACTTTCAAGACCTGCCTGGATCTGTTCCTGTGTGTCTTGTCCTGGGTATTCCTGCAATGGGTTGGACTCTATCTCCAGACGTCCCTTCCAACCCCTATCATCCTATGAATCTATTATTTTAAAGAGCTGTAACTTGCAACCATATTTCAAAGAGCATAAAGCCCTCCTAAAAAGTAAGCAGCTGCTCCAAAGCAAAAGATTTCATACTTTGGTAAAGGTAAAATATTAGATTATTCACTGAGGAAAGAAGTATCCTTGCTAGGCTTAGGGGCTGTGACTGACAGTGCTACCACTGAATTTAACCTGACTGCTCTCCTGACAGATTCAGCTCCATGGCATTAAATAGAAAGGAACAAGGCTCATCATTTCCAGGACAGAGAACATACAATAAGGTAACTGGCAGTATGAGCAGAAGAGCCCTTTCATGTGAAGTTCACTAGAGCCGATCACTTCAATGGCAAAAGACGAGAAGAGAAGAAAACAAATACTAAAAGTTCCAGCAGAATCAATGGAAGCATGGAACAGCCTGAGTTCACAGGACTTCTCTTCCTCCCAGCTATTAACAAAACAAAAGCTGTTTAGGTTTGCAGCCTCTTTGTCTGGCTTTAAAATATTTCATTCCTCTAAAATATCAGTGCTACCCTCAGCTTTTTTTTTCATCTGCAGGATATTCTGCCTTATGTATGAAAAAAAGCATTAGCTTCTCTGGTCATGAAGTTCTCTTCAAAATGCAAACCACTATTTGGTTACAATTCATCCTCCTCGCTTTCTTTTGAACACTTTGATCAGTTTTTCTTCATGCCTGCAGCACTATTTGTAGAAACAAATACATTTGCAAACACAAAGGATCGCCAGTGATGGTGTTTCAGTGCATGTATGTGCTAACAGGGGTTCAGAAATTAAGCCTCAATTCAACAACTCCAGTCAAGAGTACTTTTGTTGTTGCTGTTGTTGCTGCATATGTCAACTTAGCAACCAAGTTTTAAGGAGAAAAACTAAAGTATCATTATCATGTTACATAGCAAAATTGTGAAAAATGAGAATTAAATCAGTATGTCCAGACTAAAGCCAGATGAGGAACAGGAGAAAAACTCTACTCATTTTTGTACCTTTAAACAGACGCCTTGCATCTTTCTCCAAAGCACACTAGGCTGACTGCCGTTTGAGAGGAAGCACTGCATTACACAGATACAGTTTATCTGAGAGCAGCTCTTGTGCTCCTGGGTATATGATGGCCCTGATCCTGCATGACACACGATGAAGCTCAAGCGTGCAAGCAGAAACACCCAGTGAGCTGGCTGGAGAGCCACGCACTGACACTGGCAGTCTGGGGTTCTGCTTGCAGCTCAGCATCTCCAGCCTTGGTCACACTGCTGCATCCCTACTTACAGAATGAGCAGCTGCAACCACAAAGCACCAGGCAACATAACACATCCCAACACGCTTCAGATACAAGTGGAGAACTACTCAGGTACTACTCAGCAAGGAGAAAAAAGTTCTTTTGAATGCCTAGAAAGTCAAAGTTCTAACTTTGAAAGTCACCGCTCTCCAGAACAGCAACAGACTCGCAGATTTTTTGATGAGCTAAAGCCATTTTTAAAGCCAAATTTATGTTCTTTACTCAGTTACTGCTTGAGAGCAGCCCCCATTGCTATAAGATGCTGAAGAGGAAAAAAAAAAAAAAGGTGTAACTGCTATTCCAGTACTCTCATCATTAGACAGTTAATAATATGATAATAACAGTTACTGGTAGTTTTTGTGCATTAGTTATGGATTAAGCAATCACAAAATATGGGCCCCAGCCACAAGGGCTGATACCCTAGTTGCACTTCAGAGAAGCCAGTTAAGTTTTGCTCACAGACCAGAGATCAGATCCTGGCTGTTACAAAAATTGTAAGAACTTCGGTGCTAGTTTCAGTACATCCACTGGAGTTACACTGATGTGTTTCTGGAATAATAAACAAATAACTTAACAGAAATATTATTGCCACTATTTTTATTTTGCAATTGTGTATCCAACAGGGAGCTATTTTCTATCACCATGAGAGGTAAACACAGCAGTCCAAGATCTGCCTCAGGTACACCCCTCGAGCCTACAGATTTTAATGGGGTTGAAGGACTGTTATTTTAGTCAGAATCTGGCCCATCAATAAATCTCTTCAGTCTTTGACAATAATTCTTTTCTTTGTTTTGAAAAATAAAATGCAGATATCTTGCCAGAAATCCAGTGTCATCCACACTTCAGTGTGTGGCAAAGCTCTGGATTCCAGTACTTCTAGACTTCCACCTTGATATTCATCCTATGCTGAGATATTTATCCCTGAGTTACAGCTCATGGAAAAGTGCAATTTCACCAGGCAGTTAAACTGCAGCAGTGTGCAGAGCAAGTCACTTCTCCTTCAAGCTACCAAAGTAGTAGGTGTGGTTGTCCTCAACACTGTGTGGAATTTCCCACCAAACTTTTATGAAACAAAAAAACAACCAAAACCCACCACCTTAATAATTGGAAATAAAGCCCCCCAAACCAGCAGACAGTATTGCAAAAGCAAGAAGTACAGATCTGCAGACTCAGTTATCGTGGCTGAACGCTGATCTCGACCTATCACACGGATACACTTGTGCATTTAAAAACTTGGAATGAAAACCACTGTTGTAAACTAGAGTTCTACACTTCAGTGTCAGAAGAGACACAATCCTGATAATTCAGTACGAACAAGGAACATCACCCATCTGATGATGTAAGTTTAGATACTCCTAAATACAGGAAGATTCTATTCAATGAAGATCAGGTTTCTTTGCTTGTGCTTCAATTAAAACATTTACATAGTTTTTTTCAAACAAGATCCTTCTAAAGAAAAGTTACTTTGATGATCGGTTACTGAAGGTATTGGATTAAATTTGATGACAGATAACAGAATTTCAAACTGGAAGACAGAATGTGATGGTAAATGTGTAACTTTAAAAATACATTGTCTTTTAGTGGCAAGTAAGATGGGGCCTCAAAAGTTTCCACCACATCCCAGTAGGGAGCTAAAGGTCATTGCTAACTCAAAGTTAAAAACAATGGGAAGTAGAGGATGTCATTCTTTCATATTTGCCCAGTGATTCTGTGTTTTCTTTGTATGGATTTACTTAGGAAACTGGGAAATCTAAAAAAAAAAAAAAAAAAAAGAAAAGATTACAAGGTTACCACTTTTCCCTTCACAATATCAGAAATCTGTTCGTGTCCCTATGTAAAATGTTTGATTCATAAAGGAAAATACTCCTTTCTTGAAAAGGTTTGATCTTTTCAGGCATATAAAACGTTTGAAGTTTCCTGGGCAACTTTCAAATTAACGTGCAAAATAATTCTACCTTACTGCCAAAGAACCACCAGACACAACTTGTTTTTAAAAAAATATTATTTAACAAACAGATCAATTTCTAGCCTGATCTATTACAAAAAAAATATTTCCTTGAAATAGTAACTATTTAGTTTACTCAGGAATGAAAGATGTATCCGGCCAACATGGAGATTGTCTTTACATCAACAAAAATATGTCGTCCTAATTTCTAGGGATCTAGTGCTCAAAAATTGTTTACCATGTAATAAAGTAGCAAAACCAAAAGCAGTTATTTCCACCTTCTCTAAGCAAAGATGGGAATCCTAATTTGAGTCTCTTGTACCAGCATCAGAGTATTTTTCGTTAGAAACAGTATTTTATTCTCAAAGTTGCTTTTTAAAATCCTGAATATTCCTTTTTCATTCCAAGTTCTTCTGCTTTGCAAGGGCGTTACCTGTCTACATATATATACAACTCCCTTTAAACATTTAAAACGCTATCAGAAACCATCTCAAATTACCCTGTCAACCACATTCAGAATAGGTAATTCATGTCAATGCATTTCCATGTCAAAAAGTAGGTCCTAGCCCTTCTCCTTTCTCCTGAAACAAAGCTGTTTTACAGAATGCTGAAGTGGGAGCTGTTTTACAGAATGCTAAGCTTTTTACTTTATGTACAGTACAGGCTTACAGATTTTACAAGGAAGAGGAGAAAAGGTGCTGGGAGTTTGAGGTCAACAGTTCAACACATACTAAAAAGGGATGGTCTGGAAGAATGAACAAGTGAGACCCGGCTATTTAATTTCACAACTCAAGTACTGACATCATCCACCACATTTGGGCCTTAACAGGGATTTTAAGTAAGGACATAAAAGGGGGTGGATGCCGAGATCTTTTTGAAAAGCAGAGGGCTGTAACAACATCACTCCCCTGATGCCTTTGAAAACTTTACAGTCTGACTCTAGGCAATAAAACTATTTAGTATGTCACGCACGTTAAAGCTATTCCATTTGCATCTTGTCATCCTCTGCCAATTTAAATTATGGTTAAATGAAGATACCTGAGCATTTTACCCAATGGATGGACAGCAATGTGTAGAATGTCACAGAGCCATGCAAATTCCTAGTGAACCTCTACGAGATGAATGGGTCTGACTTATAAAGCACTGCAATTCACATGGAAAACTGCACTTTGGACATGAAATCAGGCTCCATGTGCAATCTCAGAAACACCACTGACAATGTTTTCATCTCACCCACGAGTGGTAAAGCAGTTTACAGTGTGAGCACATTATATCCAGACACGCCACCAAAACAGATGACAATGCTAAATTGTTATCCTGTCTCTGCAGGTGTTCCTCTGGTCCCCTGACAAAATGACAACTTACATAAAGTTTGTATTAAAACAATTTTACCTTGGGGCCAATGTGCTCATTACTGTATTTTCTTGAGGTTTCTGTCAGCTTTTGCTGAAAGGTAATAAGAGCTTTAACTGTCCATATCTCTAAATATTTACTTCCTCTTTGAGGACACATTTGAAGTCAGTTAGGATTCCAGCTGCTCAAAAAGTGGGATATTTTCAGCATATTGTCACTACTTTTTGAGAAATTCAATTCTGGAGTCCCTTCTTAAGGTGATAGCCACGAGAAGGAAACAAAAGTTCATATAATAACTAAAGTAAAACAGAAATTTATCGCTGTTGGTAGTGGCAACAACTGCAATGGATGTCAAAAATAATTCCCATTCAAATACCTCTCGTTTTCTTGACATGGACATTTATGTGAACATGAGGAACAGACATTAAAGCATACAGTAATGGAAGCAAAATCATTTCCAAACAGTACCCTTCCTAAGTTTCAAACGAATCAGAAGCAACTTTCTTAATGAGACATTCTCACACTCACATAGGTTGTAAGCATCTCCTAATCTAAAATTTATTGAACGTGAAGTATCTGCAAGTGAGTGCAACCATCTCACTATTTCATATCTTTAATTTATATTTGACTCAGCATGTTGCATGTAAAATCTTAATTACTGGCATCTTAAATAGCAAGGCGATGCTGGTAACTTGCACTGGAATGTCACACCACATATAATGCTGGGAAGGGTAGAATGGGAGAGAGAACTAGTAAGTGTATCACATCCCATTCTTCTGCCTGCCTTAGAAGTATAATCTACAACTAGAAAATATCTCACTGGGGATATACTTACACTTCAATCTGAGCTATACAATTAAGAATACAAAGGGTACAACATAGAAAGATAAACACCTAGAACTGTAGATATAAAGGTTTGGTTTTAATACTTCCTCTACTGACACATTCAGGTGGCAGCAAAATTTAGAAGTTGACTATTGAAAAGGGCCAGGCAAAAGACACAAAGTCAGCTCAGACCAGGGGCAGCGAAGAACAGTGCAAAGGGCAGGGAGAAGTCAGTGTTTCGTGTCTAGCAGATGAATTTACAGCTGAAAAGAGTTTCAGTGAAGCTTTTACCAACAGCAAGTACTCCAAAAATTCAGGGTCTAACCTTGCTCATCTCAGTCATGCAAGGAATTACCCTTGGATGCAGCCACGCGTTTTGCACAAGTTAGTTTGCACAACCAGGAGAGTTACCAATAATAATGCTTTAAAAACTGCAAACAGCTTATGCTACCTTAGTAGTGTAGAAATCTATATGCTGTGATTTACAGTTTGTTTTTCCCAGTTTACATTGAAAACAACGGGAAGTTTACAAGTAAAGATAAAAACCAGACTTAAGCATGAACCCAGTTCACATGTCACTACAACAGTTGGCTCCGTACCATCTAAAAATCAGAATCCCATCCCCTGGAGAGAAAGCTTCGTGCCTTGCAACAACCACCTAAAAACCCTCAGCCCAAAAGTGGAGTCGTCAAGATTGAGAAAAGTTTGCGTAACTCGGTGTGGGAAGGATTCTCTCAGTGGGAGCAAGGTTCCCTGCACAGGAGAGCTGACGTCAGTGGAAGTGGGAGGGAAATGGTAAAATGGGAGGTTTGTCGGGAAAATGACTGAGGACAGTTTCAGTGGGAACAGGGAGGAATCCAGAAAGGGTGGATGGCCTCAGTGAAAGCATGGACAGCGTATGTGGGAGTTTCAAAGGGAGGTAGAGCTTGTGTGTTCCGAGGGGAAGGAGCTACCAGACAGACAGGAAAAGAGCAGACAGCTTCACGGACTAAATAATGTGCTGTTAAATGCTGAAATTAAATCCACTTCAGCACTGCAGGTAAAAGTTTAAGACACAGCCTCCTAGATGCCGAATTATGTAACCATTGGTTTGCAGGGACTGTGAAATTCTCAGGCAATATCACAGGATTTGAATGAAGAAAACTTACTGTCTGTAGGGCCATGGATTGAAACCGGCTGTACCATATCAGCTGATAAATCAAAAGGCTATTTCACATATAGCCCTGATGGCTTAGGACTACTTTTAATTCAGAATAAACAAAGCTTGGATTTACTCCCTGATCCTCTAGCACCCAAATGCACGTATTTCTGTGTTAAATATAAATGACAAGGAGAGTTACACAAGAGAAGAGGAAGGAAATCTCACATACGCAAAAGAATGACAGAGCAAAATAAATGTGCCATGTATGTATACAGGGTATACTGGTGCACTACAGAAGAGTGACACACACGTGATGTTGGGACAGAATATGCTTTGGAATAATCAAGTAAATTTTAAATAAATGCCCATGAAGCCCTTATACCATTCCAGAATTTGTTCTGCTTATGTTATAGATTAAACACAGGTATTATTCTAAAGGTGTTTAAGCAAATTTCTATATAGACAAGCACCTTTACCACAAATTCAACACCACAAATGTCTGAAGAAGAAATTAATAACTAAAATATATGAAAAAGCCAGACTATCATCACTCTGATTCTACTTTCTTGAGATTTTTAGAACTAAAAAAACCCAAACAAACAAAAAAGAAAATTCTCCTTTGCAACAGTGCTGGGTAAGTGTCATTTGATCCTCTTAATGTTGCACTGGATAATCAAACCTCAGTCACTGTTACTGCATCTGAGTCTTGCCTGTCTTTCACTGGGACAAGTATAGAGTTTAAACTGTGGAGTCAATACACCAAAAATTACAGGAAGGGGTTTCATGGCTGGTTTGCTTTTTAGGTATGGTACTTAGTCCAAGTTGCCCATAAATTTTCAAATTAAAGCTATGTATGAAATTACTAATTAAGGAGGGAGATACAGGCACCAAGACCAAATGTGATTTATTAAACAGGACTATTCTATTTCTCTGTACTGTCACCATACTCATATATACCAGAAATAGGTATTATGACATTTACCCCTGCACATGCACACTCTCAGGACTACTCTACAAGTGTGGTATGGATAAACTTAGGTTCTTCCATATTAGGAAAGAACAGGTAAATTTTTTAGGTACAGTCTGTAAATCACAAAATACAGCATGCTGCACACCGCACATGCAGTAAATGATCCTCTGCTATTTGACCAGGCAAAAGGTGTAATAAGACATCAAGCCAGAAAAATCTGCGGCCTAATTATCAGCGTATATAATGCCATTTTACAGTTAGCATGGATTATTTTTTCTTCTGACTTGAAAAATGTGTACTATAGCTAACAAGCAGACTCAAAATTATTTCCCTACCTGTTATACATATTTTAATAAACAATGATAATGCAAGCTGAAGTGAAAATATGAGACCTACACACAGGCCAAGTTTTGTTCTTAGCTCTCACATAGGACTCTCTCGGCTTTAATCTGTGCAAATACAACAAAAGAATGTGAATGAATTTCAATTAAAGTGCCCTGAAACCAAGTGAAAACACCATTCAGGCAGGTTCCTGGCTATTAACATCAATTCTCATGATACCACTACAGGCCAAAGCACAAAAGGTTTGTAGCATACTCTGAAGAATAGCAATAGTGCCCAGTAGCACCCTAATTCTTACAGTTCTTCCTCAAATCAAAGATCCTTTTAACTCCAAACCAGCACAACATCCTGCCCAATGCTCCTTCTGGCTTCAGGGATTTCGGGCTTCTATCCCTTATCTTCCACCTTCTCACACTTCATTTCTTTCCAAACAACTTCACTGTCCTGTGAAAACTGCTCTCCAGTGATAGGGTAGCCCTCTCTCCAGCGCAGTCTCTGAGACAACGCAGTTATCTAGCACACCAAGAACTGTACATTTGATCATACTACGCACACTCATGAGAGAAGCAAAGAATGAAATACTGTTCTGCTCTGTGCTCTAAAGAATATTGCAGGATTTGGCACGTGAAAATCAGGCAGAAGTGATGTGCCCAACAGATTTTTGTATTCCGATTTCTCAAAACCCATCGTTCCACAGCAAAGTGCTCCCAGTGATGACAAGGGCTGAAAATATGGCTGAGTGATAAAAATCAGCAAGATTGCCAATGAGATTACAGTATGCATATGAACCAACGCCGACCGTGTAACATCTGGCTACATTATCCAAACCTACTAACAAGAATTTTTACAAAGTTCTTGAAATCAAACAGCAAAATTTAACAAAACTAAGACTGCTTCACACGCATGCTTCTGGACACAGGTTTTGGAGTTGGTTTTTTTTTGCCCCATAAGCAAACACAAAGGAAAGAAATTCATAGAATGCAAACTTAAAAGAATAATTTTTTGTTTAGATTTTGTAATATGCAATTATAACCACAATTAAAAATTTAGCCAGCAAAACAACTGTCAGGATTCTGATGACAAAAGTTTTCTTACTGTGGTTACCATGTTAAATATTCCATAAGCATGTCTATCGTGTGTGAACGGGGCTATAAAGTTCAGCTTCCTGTACAGTGTTATTAACACAAAAATTTAGTTTGTGTTAAATTCAACTTCACATTCAGCTTCATGTTCTGCCTTAGGTATTGTTAATTCCTCATCCCACTCATGAAGTGCTTTCTCATTTTCTGGACTTTTTAAAAACTCCTATAAACCGAGATTACTAAATCTGGAGGGAAACAACTGAAGAAAATCACCCACAGTACTGAAGAAAATTATTCCAGGTCAATACTCTGGAAGCCGTCTTAATGAGCACGTAAAAATCCTAAGAAAACTACAAATCATTAGAGTTTCTGTGAGCCTGCAAAGCACTGGACATTTATCTGGCTCTTGCCTGCATCTCAAGCCTGTATCTTATATTTACGGCATGTGTATCTCAGTTCTTATCACAGCAACACAGCGCAGATCAGTGCGTTATATAATAGCCCCTAGCCTGCTACAATTTGATGGGGGGGGGGGTATATATATTTGCAATTACTTCTTTTTATGAAATAGAGGCAGTTCAGCCCAAAAAGCAACAATACAGAACAATCAAAACCTACTGCATTAGGGACTAAAGTACAACCCATAAACAAACAGGCCATCAGTAGAAAGTTAAGTAGACAAGAAAGCACTCCACACCACTAGCTCACTTTAAAAAAAAAAACCCAACCAAAACAAAAACATCACAAATCAAAATTTTTTTCAGTAGGAGTCGACTTTATCCAGTCTTGCGTTGGTATCTCTATAGGAAAGTATGCATGCCAGCACATATGCAAAAACACCTCCCAAAAAATACCCGCTTTGCAGCAGCAGACAAGGTCAACAAGTTGTTAATGTAAATCAGCACCCAGAGCAAAACCCGCTGCCGCCCTCCTTTCAACTTTCTGAATGGCAGAGGTATCAAAGGGCTCAGCCCAGCAAGCGGACCGCTCGGGACTGCGATTTGCCTCTGCTTCCAAACGAGACAAGCACAAGCGGCCACACTGGACGAGCCGGCACAGACAAACACGTCAAAGGCAGGAGTTAGCGGCAGCGCGGCTCCCGTGCACAGCAGGGTCCCACCGCGGACGGACAGGCGGACGGGCCCTCCGCGCTCGGGGCCAAACCCGCGCTAAGGGCTGAGGAGGACAATGACACCGGCGTTAGGGAAACTCGTTTTGTGGCGTGAAGAACGAGGCTTGGGTCCATCTACACGGTCGTTTCACGAGACCGAGTCGTTCGTAACGTGAAAGGAACAGCTCAAGCCAGGAAAAGCTCCCCCCACACAACGCATCGCTGCAGCGGGGAGACTCCGCGGGTTCAACCGCTACAGCCAACCCCTGTGCTGAGAGAAACAGTGCTCACGGTTAGCACCTTCTTTACCTTAACACTGGATCTGCTGGTCTGGGTCTCTGCCTCCATGCTCTGGCTGTTCTCCCTCTTGTCTTTCTTAGAGGAATTAGTCCTCACCTTATAAGTGGATGTGTTGGAGGATTTAATGAATAATCCCGGGACGGGGTTGCCTTGCTGCTGTTGAGACATGGCTGTGTTGGTCTGGTGAGGGGAATTGCACTCCTCAGCCTCTTTGCTACTGTGATAGACCACTCTGCTGTCAGAGATGTGGATGCTTGGAGCACAGCCCATGCTTTGTGGCCACCTGGGGAACACTTCTAAAAAATATATATATATATGTGTATATATATATATATATATAGGTATCGCTTTCCTTCCAGCTGGTATTTTTCCCTCTGCTTATTTTTTTGTTAACAGGTTGAATCTCTTTCCTGCGTCTCGGCTATACTCTGAAGCATTGCCATCAGTCCTTTCTACACCACCAGCAACGTGTCTATTCTCCTCGTCCTCCAGAAACGGGTCCTTTTATCTCAATCTCGGCAGTGGGCTGGGGAGCTGGAGGGGAGGGAACTGGGGAAATCAAGAACCGGTCGACTTCATATTTTCACAGATTATTATTAATTTCTCTAAGCCATCTGAGAATCTTGGCAGGCTTTTCTTTCCTTCTGGGGAAAAGCAAGAAAAAAAAAAGGAAAAAAAAAAAAAGGGGGGGGGGG
>WUAM01000431.1:107395822-107419721 GCA_024336885.1 Actenoides hombroni | reverse complement strand
GGCTGCCCAGAGAGGTTGTGGAGTCTCCTTCTCTAGAGATTTTCAAGACCCGCCTGGATCTGTTCCTGTGTGGCCTGTCCTGGGTGTTCCTGCGTTGGCAGGGGGGTTGGACTCGATGATCTCCAGTGGTCCCTTCCAACCCCTACCATTCTATGATTCAACTCTCTTCATGCCAATTTCTTCGAAAATATTTTTGAAAGCAAAGACTGTGAAAAGGGAGGATAGTGCTGTATGGGTAGAGCCAGACCCTAGGGCTTGGAAAATGAACTGCAGACACTTTTTCTGCAAAATGTATGTAAAATAAACTTTTTCTGTCATAGATCATATGCAAGAAACTATAACTCCATATCATAAAGATGTGCTGTGAGACCAGAGGTCTGTACATGCTTTGGGAGAGAAGGAGTATTTAAAGCCCTTTAGAATGCCACGGCCAGTGCAAGACAAGTTCCTGCTACAGACACCGTATTGCAGAAGTACCAGCTCAAGTGCAGCTCAGGTTCAACAACAGACATACGACGCCTCACTCTACCACCGAGCACACACTGCCTAATGGGCTTGCAAGGGCCCTGTTCATGTTCCACATGTGCCTTTCATTTGCCTCGCTGGGTCATTTGTAGCTTTGCCAAGCTTTACTCTCAGTGACTCACAGAGGTGCTTCTCCGAGGTGCTGCCTCCTGTTTTCACTGGCGGAGGTGATCAGCAGTTTAGAGAACGTTTAGATCAGAGGTGACAGCAGTTTAGAGAATGCCAGATCAAACTTTAGATTTAGGAGCATGGAGAAAGCCAAATATCAGAGACGTGACTTTTGTCAGTAAGCTCCAGCATCTGAGGAGGGAAAATGATGTATCACAGGAGGAAACCATTTGAATTACTCCAACTTTGTTTCATGAGCGCTTTTGTGCTCCCCTGTCAGAATCACACTGTTTCAGAAGGAGCCAGTTTAACATAAGCAGTTCTGTGCTTATAAAATAAATACAATGCTTTTATTTACTTCTTGTAATTGCTGGTGTTAGAGGCTGGAAAATCAAGTCTTTCCTTCCCTGATCTCTCTGCTACTGTGCAGTTTCAAGTGTAAGCAACAGCCATATAAACTTCACCCATTACCTTAGCTGATCTATACAGCCTGTTAGAACCAGAAAAGACACTGGCTTTCTGCGCTTTCCCATCACTTTGGATGTCCACTTAAGATAAGCATTTAACAATAAATGAAGGGAAAAGCTTAACATACCTGCTTTCAACAGTCTGGCACTGTCTGGAGAGGGATCTTGTCCTCATTCTTTCCTTTATGCTAAACATTATTTACTAGATCCCATTAACAAGAACACACTTAAGTGCAGCTGGAAAGAGGCTGTGTAAAGGAGAGAATACTGCCGTTCCTATTTGTTCCATTAACCACAAGTGTGGGCTTTCCTCTACTTCAGCCTTAATGTCAGCAAAACTGCTGACAGCACTTTATTTCTGGTGGCACTGGAGGAGTCAGAGACAGCAAAACTTCATTTTCAGAGCTCCACATTCAGTTTGCAGTGCTGACACCTAGAGTTAAGCTTTCTACTTTGTCAAATAAATGGGTTTGATTTGCAGCTATGTAAAGATGAAAGGTACATTTCATGGTGTCATCAAAAAAAATCAATATTAAAACCAACTCGGCTTCACATTTTGGAGACAGACAAATTCTCATTCAAGCAATACTTCAGTTTATCCAAATGACAGGCAAATACTGGGCAGGGAGAAATGCTTCGTTCAACATTATATAATAATAGCACGACAGAACAACAAAGTGTACGTGCAGATACGACATGCATGACCTCTTTGCCCTTTTTCAAAAGTTTTTCCACATTAACCCTAGGCAGATTATTTCTGATTATTTCAATCTGCAGCCTAACTTCAAACAAAACCAAGAAGCCTCCATTTGCAAGTTTTTCAGATAAGAATTCACACTGCCTTGAATGGGAGGATGAGGTGAGCATAAAATGCCCAAATAATCACTTAGTAGTTTAATAAAAGCCCACTGAGAAATCACTCGAGTTGTTGCTACACTGATGAAAATCCAAGACAAAAATTTCTGTTTGAACAATATATTGGCACAGGCACTGGCTTGTTTCTCTTCAATTTGAAAACATCTGTTGTGTTTTCTATTGCCAATAGAAACATACAGTTGAAAGTATAGATTTACCCACAGCCTAGAATCAGAGAGAAGGGCTGAAAACATCAAAATTATTGCCAATGATAGTCATTTGTTACTACACCATATGAACTCAGTGGATAAAGGGGCTCGTTCAAGCTTATTTGCAGAAGTGCAGCTCAGGAAATGGTGGGCCCTGCTATTAAAAAAAATGAAATAGTGCAAAAGAGCAGAGGAAGAATAGGAGTGTAGACACTGGCAGATTAGGACTGTGGGGGAAGTGCGAGGTCAGTACAGAGCCAGTAAGTGAGAGGTCAGAAAAGAACTAGCTCTAGAAGACAGCTGGGGAATGAGAAAGGTTATTTATGGAGAATAAGGTTGAATTTCATTCAAGACTGCAGAATAAGAAAGAAGGCTAGGAAAGAGCTTGGAATGATTGTCATCAGCTTGGTCTGCAGACAAGTGGGTGCCATGGAAGATCAAAGTATTTAGAGAATAAATACATAAGCTTAAAATTTTAAAAGGATTGGAAATTACACTATTCAGCCACTTCCTCATCCATCTCACAGACAAATTACATGGGATTCTGCATTTTTTGACAGAAGACTGAACGACACATTGCCTCCCAGATCTCCCCCACAGTTCCCCATGTCTGCTTTCTCCCCCCAGATTTCCATAAGGAAAAGTGCCTCTCCATCATATCAGCAGTATGCATCCCTTTCACACAGCCCTTGACCATCTCCAGTTGCACATTAGAAGAGCTCATGCGTGAGCACTGGGACAATTCACTCCTGTCCAGTTGCACAAAAATGCATATGAAGGCCCAGAAAAAAAAGGGTGGTGCCAAAATCCAATTCTGATAATATGTCAGTGCCCAAGACACGGACAGGCAGAATTATGCAGAAGAAACGATGGACTAACACCTGTGTGAACAACAAATATTAGCATGCTTTGCAAAAATGTTTGTTCAGTGATGGCAGAGCAAGCGTGCCTGCAGTCCTGCCAGCACAAGGCAGCAATCTTGATAGGAGAGTACTCTATGTGGTTTTAATTGCTTCTCCCCCCAAGTCAGCTGTATGTTCCAACTGTGTCTTTTGGCCTTCTGAAAAGTTAGGCAATTCTGCCGTTCTCTAGGCCAGCAAAGGAGGCAGTGGCGTGGGGGGAGGAGGAAGAGGTGGAACAGTGGAAAATGTGCCAGCACACAAACAGCTGAATGGACTCTACACCGCTAACTACTGACATACGCAAGCTGTGACCGAGCTTGTCCTTACATCCCCAAGACATTCGAGAAGAGAAAACAGGGACCATATTTTGCCTTAGCCACAGGTTAGTATCAGCATTACACCCCACAAGCAGACCAGGGTACATCTGCTTGTTTGTGTATAAATCACAGGTATCCTGGAACTGGGCACTTTCAGGTGACACAAGGCTAGTGTAAAATTTGCCCTGAGATATTTCATCCCCAGCTCCTGCAATGTACAGAAGTGCAAAGGGTTTGTTTTCTGCATGACTTTCCTGATGTCCTGAGACACCCCAAAGTGCCCCTCTGAAGGCCTGGCAAGCTGTCTGCCTTGCCGTTGTTGCATAACTGCAGTTGCAGAACACAGACAATTGTCTGTACCACTTGGAAATCAGGGCCTTCAAAATACTCTAAGTCAGCAACTTTTTCAACCGTAGCACCAAAGACATTCAAGCCTGAAGCTCGGATACTTCACGTATGCACAAGCTTCATTTTCATGACCAGTGACAAAATGGCTTTTGCAGCTGTAGTTTACACATCATACTCACTGCTGCTCTGTGCTCAGCAAGGATGGACAAACACTGCTCCTAGAAGAAAAATATACCACCCCTTCTCCACTGTATCTACTTTCCACTTTGATTACCCTCTTTGCTGTCCCACAATGTGGAAGTCTCTCTACTAGCCCCAATCCTGTCCTAAAGATTTGTTTCCCTCTCTCATATCTCTTAGTCTCTCCAGCTTCTTCCTACCTTTTCCTCAGATTCTTTTGTTTACTTTTTTTAAAGTACCCCATTTGCCATCTGCTTTCTCTTGCCATTTCCTCCCATCAGATCAAAATCCTTCACCCAGCCCCAAAGCAATTCTTATCTCTGATCTCCCAAAAATTCAGTCAGCCCCTATACCATCTCCCACAAAAGTCCCCAATTTTTTCTGGTTTCATACTTGTCCATCTGTCCAACACTTCTCAAGTATCCTTCAGCATTATGCCTTTTCTACCTTTTTGTTTTGAGATTCTCCCCAAATCAAACAAAAGCAGCACCTGTTTGCATAGCAGATGCAGAGCAAAGGTGACCAGATCTCTCTGCCCTCCAACTTTAATTACTGGGCATGAGGCTTCTGATGCTGCTGGCTTACAGCAGGCTTAGCTGCTGACTTTAGGACCAAGGCATATGCAGGGAAAAAGGGAGAGAGCACAGTCTTCCTGAATCTCCTGTGCCTCAAAGAAAGCTGACTCTGAACCTGGGGTCAGATGAGACTGACACCCACAGCATTGCTGATGTCTCTAGGCACTGTGGATATAGATCCTTGGACTGATCTGGAGTCAGAGCAGATTACAGAGTCCTTACCACTGTCTTAAAGTCTCCCAGGTTTTCCTCTCCCTCCCAGTCTTCTCTTTCCAAGTGTCTAAGTCATCACCTAAAGAAGACCACCACCTAAGCCTTGTCTTTCAAATCCCTAAGTCTGGGAGACCTACACAGCACCCACGGGATGCAGGAGGCTGCACTGTAACATCCAGCAGCTCCAGCAGTGCCAGCCTCAGAGCTCAGTGGGAAGGGGGAATGCTCTGTGAGCTCCTGCTGCCAAAGCAGCCTCCACCAGCTCCCACTGCCTGGCCTGGCCTTGAGTCAGCCAAAAATTTGTGGGGAAGGGAGGAACAAAGCACTGTTGTCCCTACCCACTCCCCTACAATTACCCTGTGCTTCACAAGCAGGATTATCTACCTGGATACATGGTGCCATGCAGCTAGATGTGACTATAGAGAATTAATTGTTCCCCTCTTGGAGGATTTTCCCTTTTATCTTCCTAAGTAGTTTTAAGATAACTTACATTCATTTAATACACAACCCTTTCAGTTTGTGATTACTAAACCAAGGATGAGAACTGATCCTTCTGCTAGAAAAGTGATCCCGCCTAGGTGGAGTGGCATGCGTAATTCTTACACCCTACAGACCTTGCTGCCTGTTATCCCTCTGCTTCCCCAGATACTGGGTCCCCCCCTCTTCACAAGCCAGCTTCTGGCCCAGCCCAAGGATGACGCTAGCCTCAGGACCCTTCCGATTCAGAAATTGGTTCCTGACACCGTAACCCTTGTGTCACATTGTGGCCTGTCTGGATGCGGTAAGAGAAATCAAAAGAAAAATCAGTACAAGAAACAAGCAACCTGGCTCCTCCATGAGTAGGTCAGTTTTCTTCGGTCATCAAAGCTAGAAGGCAAGCTCTCAGTCTTCGGCAGCCTACCCCAGCAGCTAAAAGATCAGGTCAGGCTAATGAGAGAAGACTCACTCAATACAGGCTTTCAAAACCACAGACTTTCTCCCTGACTCTCCCCCCACCTTCCCTCTCCCAGGTCCCCACTGCCTCCCGCCCAGCAGCTGCTTTCTTACTTGCTTCTGGTTAACCGGCAGTGCTAGTAGCCAGCAGCCTTCCCTCCTGCACCAGTACCCCAAACCCTTCCCAGAGGGACAGAGTAAAAGTGGCAAAGACAACAACAAAATCCGAAGTGAGAAATTCACCCCTGCAGTATGGCAGCAGCAGGAGCTGAAAAACTCTCTAAAATTACTCCTTAAGACAGGCTGTACACCTGCAAAACAGGCGGCTTTCATGGTTGCTGAATTTATTATTTAAGGAGCAGATCCATCATCCGTGGTTGTACCAGCAGTAATTTATTATACATTCACAATAGAAAAAAAAAAAAAATCCCATGTACTGGCTGTGAGATTTATGTTCCTAGATCACTCAAACATCTGAAAAATTCATCCTACAAACATATCTGAATATAAGACAGGGAACTGGACCTCATCTGAATACTTAACAGCTGTTAACTGTATTCTCAAGTACATTTCCTTTCCTTGGATCAAACCAATACTTTTAAAAACACTCAGTCATATCCAACTATTTACAGTCCTTCCCTGATGTTATGTCTTTCTGTGAAGCAAGGCAGTATCCTCACATATGCAAGAAGCTGAACCCTTAAGTAACCAAGAAAAGCATACCTTACCATCAGGTAACCCAGAGACAGTTGTGCAATTTATTACTCTCTTCAAATGTACCCCTTTTTCCAGGAATGCTTCATGTGTAGTTCTTGCACTGCAAGCAGACCCTGTGAGTAATGTTTCACTCTCAATTCACACAATTTTTCCAAGTGTATCCTTCTTTCTGCAGGCTCCCACCAGGGAAGCTGCATTCCCTGCCACTCGCCTGCATGCAGCCCTGCGTGCAGACAGCTGTGAGGAGGAATGTACAGGAATCTGACCTCTGCGGTGCCATGGCACAGCACTCATAGATCATGACTCCTGTAAACTCCATTTTACAGCTGTCTGCACACGCAGCTGAGCAGTGGGAAGAGCAACACCACAAGAACTGCAAGAGGAGGTGATAACTTAGGGGAGAGAGAAGGAGAAACCACGCTGAGGGCAGGTGGAGAAACCAGACTACCTAAGTTTTCTGGGGATAGATATTAAAAAGACAGACAGACAGACAGACAGACTCAGGATGTGTCAGGGAGATAAATCTTGAGTTTTTAAAAAGGGGAAGGCAGCCCTTACAGGCTTACTCACCACAGCCCTAACAAACATAAATCTTACCCACATGGGCACCATCCTTCCCAACATGCAGACCATGGCTGGCTGTAGTGCAGCTATCACGGAAGGATCTGTCACATTAAACATCACAGCACTTGGCAGTTGCTGTGAATTATGGTTAGAGCCAGCACAGCTGGGTGCTGCAGGGGTTGACAGGCTCTGTAACACAGGCACAATAGCAAGCTCCATTGAAAAAAAAAAAAAGAAATCACCAAAATGGTTTGGGAACAGAGCTGAAAATTATTTTTTGGATGTGTCCTTTAAACTGAGAGACTTCCAAGCAGATGGGGGTTGGTGGGGGTGATCTGATGAACTGGGGAAGGCTGATCTCATGGTTTACATCTGCCTTGGCAACACCACCCGAGTCTGCATTTACCGTGCCCATGTTGGTGGGTTCTTCATTCTCAGTCCAGAGGCTTTTTAATCTCCTCTCATTTGAAGCAAGATGTGGTGCCACAGTTCTCTACTTCCTATCCCTTTGCAGAAATGAGACTTACCAGACCTCACACTTCAGTGGCCACAGATAACCAAAAGCAATGCCACTCCTTCCCTTATCTCTCACATGCCCCAAGTGCTAAACACACCTTTTCCCACAACCCTAATCTGGTTTACACTTCTGGTTTGGGGGCGTTTCAGAGGAAAACAGTGCACACTTTAGCTTTTCAAAGAATTAAAATAACCAAGTCAGAACGGTCACTCTTAAACTCACTGCCACAACAAGCACACCAAACTGGACAAAACAATTAAAGATTCGTTCATCTCATTGCACTCTCAGAAGTTCATTAGGCAAGCATCAGAGTCATTTGAGAAGGTGAGGATCATCCCATGCACATGGTATCTCTTCAGACCCTCTGGCTCAGCCAGTACAAACACCTTAAAATCACATCTTTCTTTTGACAGTCTTGGGCACTTTTTCAACAAAAGGTCTGAGTCCTCAGGACTTCAAAATCTGACCTAAGCAATCATCCTTTTAAAAGGAAACTAAGTTAGTGACTGTCCATTTCACAGATTCACATGGGAAGAGCCATGTGGCCTTTTGAGAGAGAGGGGTAAAAAGTGAGCAGGGAAGAGAAAGTATATCTACGGCACAAGGTGCTTACTAAAACGCTTGAAATAACCTCCCTACAAGAAGCTTCCTCCAAATACAGCCATGGTTGTTTTCAACAGGAACAGCAAATCCCAGCAAAATCAGTTTTCCACTAGGGAGAAACACAGGTATTCAAGAAAAATATTACAAGAGACAACGGTCTAAATTCAGCTTACTCTCAGCAGGTTGAGTGTGCACACAGACTTGTGCTGCTCAGGGGCAGGCAGCAATTGCAGCTGTGTGGTACTCAGCCACTCATTTATGGGTAGTAGAGAGAGTCATTCCCCACTCACTGCACTCAGAGTTGCCATCTTATTTGCACACTTTCACTGGGTGCCCTGACTAGCCCAGACATCACGCACAGGTGGACAAGCCTCGCTGGGGCCTCTGCCCCAGCTAGAATGGGATTTATAGGAAGCTCTGGCAAGGGCATGTTGGGAAAGGTTTACCCTTTCTTACAGCTTTCTCCAACAAACAGCATCAGATTAGCCTGAACTTGCACCTGCCACTGCCTAAGCAAGGCACCATTCAGCTCTCTACCAAACGTCCCATGGAGATGGAGAGAGGTCTCTTACATCCGCAATTAATTTAACGTCTGGGCAGGAGCCCAGGCCTGATTTTCCTCCTACCTTGGATCAGCAACAATGAGAGGCTCAGGCCCCATTCCCAAACAGTATTTCATTTTTAATTTTTAAACCACATGCTCATTTACCAAAAGAAGCTGGAGTCATCTCACCGCTGAAACGACGCATCCAGCTGCGAGGTATTTCACTGGTTATGTAACAGTTGATCAAAAAGAAAAATAAATTAAAGAAAAAAAGGAATATAGCAAACTCCATTCCTCATAGCTTTTCCATTCAAGTTTTTATCAATACTATAAGCTAAATAGGAAAGCTAAAGGAAAAAAGTATACCAGGGCTGTTTGGAAGTGCTGTGCTTGGAGAGAGGCTGTAAGTGTACACGGTAAGTACAACGCATCCATTTCTTTCATGCAGATCTTATTTTTACAAAACAAACCAAAGAAATGCAAACTTTTCCCGACTGGCAGTGCCAGATTGTTGCACATTTACGAATCGAAAAAAGGCACTAACCTATAGTGATGGAGATATCCATCACTGTACAAATTACCTGCAACATTAGACACTCAGAAATCACTGACACACAGATTTAGATAAGAGGGAGCAGATCCTTTGATTGCATGTGCTTTGTCCATTCCCTTGCTGGCTAGCTGTGCTGGCTGTTCCCCAAAGTGTGGAAGAGAGAAATGAAGTTTCACCAAAAGATGAGTCTCTGGGATAGAAAAGACCCTGTGAAATGCCTGGTTGTGACCTGAAGCAGGGCCACGGCTGCTGGGGTACCCTGGGGAGGGTGCATAGCTAGAGCTCCTCCTGATAGCAGCACCATGGCTTCACTTCACTGCAGCCCTTAATAGCTTGTTGATTTAAGTCTTGGTTACAGGCTTTTAGTGATGGTCAAACAGGAGGAGACATTTTTCACTACAAGATTGTTTTCCAAGAAAACCCAGATTATTTCACACCAGCTGATTCCGTATCTCCAATGCAGGTGAGGTTAGTATCCAGAATCTCTCTTAAAGGTCTTTCTCGTGGTCACAACGTGGTACTTAGGTAAACAGATAATTTTAAGGCAGATTTGTGTTTCTTCATTTGGCTGGTTATTGCAGTGATGCATTTTCATTAGTACAGAGAACACCATTAATGACCACCCTTCACTTTTGCTCGCTGCTTTTAGTTTCAGTTTCTTGTACATTAGCACGATGCTGCAACACTCAACACAGCTTTAGCCACATTTTTAAAAGCTTCCTGTTAGTCCTAAACAATTTGCCCATTAGAGGAAGAGATGAATGTGCTAAGTGTCCCAGAACTGTTTAGGATGCTTTGCTAGGGATACAGTCTTGAAAATTATATTTCCATGTCATTGCAGATGATAATGTAGTCTAGCTATTTCTAAGCAACAAGGCTGCCTTTAGATGTTGGTCTTTGGATGTGCGGACATCGTTACAATTTCCAGCCCGCAGCAGAAGCATTCTTTGAATTCCATTTCCTCTCTGTCAAATACTAATAACTTCTGCTTTATATTAGACTTTTTGTAGATTCCACTAATTCATATTCAACCGTTGATTACAGCAGGACCCAGTTGGGCTGCATGGCTGTACCACTCCAGTACCAAGCAGAATAGATTGCATGCGCTCACAGTGACTTGTGGGGATGCCTGAACACACCAAGCCATCCCAAACCATGACAAATAACTCCCTGCCTCATGTCTCAGAAGTATTAGGTTATTTATAAAAAACATCTTGTAAACACTTTCCCACATGTACCTAAATATTGACTTATATGAAGAATATACAAACACTCAACGAGGGCTGCTATTTTTCTCCCTTTTTAGGATTTCTACTTTCATCTTATTTGTTGTGGGTTTTTTTAAACTTTTCTCACCATATTGTCTCATGATAACATTTTTTATTATCTTGATGTTATCAGTAGGTTACTATATTAACACATTAGGAATTACAATTACCTTTTCCTATCTGATGCTCCTATTTGAGCTGCCCTAATTAGGGCAGATTGATCCTATTTTTATACCAGCATAGCCTTTTATGTTAGATCCTTGTATTTGCACAGAGTTGTTCTGGCAGCACCTGGGCTCCCCCAGGCTGCCCAGACTGTCTGAGGACAAAGCATATCAACCTTTCCAGATGGATTTTCTGAATTTGCTGTGCCTGCTCCCATGCAATGAACTTAAAGAACTGAAGCAGAGATGAAGACTGTGAACATTTTAAGAGGAAGAGAAAGTAAATTAACTGTGGACCTTGCTAAACAGAAACCAAAGCAGGAATAACAATTCTTTGTAGTGCTGTAGATTTCAGACAAAACCTAAATATCCAGACCAGCTTCCTGTCAGAGTATAAACTACATGTACTTTGGCCATTTTCTCATCAGTTGAAAGCCAGCATCATATTTGTTACAATGACAGCATATTTACTAATGAAAGCACTCTGAAAGACATTTTAGGAACAGAAACAGGATTTTACCAGACTAAATCCACATTGCACAAACACTGGTCTTTAAATACAGTTGTCTGTACCCCATGAATTATTGAAATAAATCTGAGGTAGCTTCCATATTACACCCTTAAAAAAAGGGTAGGAATTAGCCAGCTCATCTTCTATTTGAGGAGAATGTGAACTTCTGATAAAAAGTTTACTTTTCTTGCTCTGCCAAATGCTAGACTTGGGAGGATTAATAACAGGAACAGGCTGGAGACACGTGATTTAGCTAGCCATGCTTGCAGTTCAGCTCTTTAGCAAGGTACAGCCTGACCTTAGGTGACTGTGGCTAAAAGGAAGAATTATGTAGCTCAGCAGTGGAAAAAAAAAAAAAAAAAGGTAAAACAAAAACAGACAGATGGGAGCCATATAACTAAAAGAATTTAAAGTGTTCAGCTAAATAATGTACATTAGAATACACTACAGCCAAGCTTTGTTAACTGCTTCAGTGAAAAAAGAACTTCTGAAGAGGTTAGAGGAACCTTGGATTTCTTCTAGAACAGTTGCTATAGTGCTTTCTTCTATCTCTTGAGCAGCAAATAAAAGTAAACTTTCATTTATCTGAAGTCATATAGACCTATCACAAACATACTGGAACACATCATAAATATTTCTTGATTTATGATTCTAATTCCTTACAGATGGGAAAACATAAATTGAGTAACTTGCCCTAAGTCACCTAGGAAGTATTTGTCATTGCCTGGAAGTAAGGCTGTAATCTGACCCCCTTCACCACAGTATCCACCTTTTGAAACTTCAGTGGTTTCTGGGAAATTGTATATTTAAGATAGTTAATATAGCCAAGTAAATTTCCATATTTTGAAGTGCTTATAATGTACAATTCTGTGGTAGAGCTCTGCCTCTCCTCGAGTTAGCATATCTTGGTCAGCACCGGTGAAAAACTGCCTGGTGTCACCCACAGGCTTGAACTGTCTAATGATCATCTAAAAGGCTTTAAACACAACAAATTTCTGATACTTATTAGAGATTGCACTTCTCTCAAGGTCAATATATCGTGAAAATGCTAATAATAGTCCATGAAGAGAAATGGGATTTAAGGTATGCCCCTATAAAAGGAATGTCTCCCAGCTTTCTTATGAATGGGAACCACTGCAGAAAAAGCAGCTGGTACCCAGGGGAGGCATGTGCAGTGGGTTTACTCAGTTTCTGACTTCAATGTGGGGAACAACATGACACTTCTGAGCATCAGCAACCTGCACAGAACCTCTCCTCATCTGTACAAGGAAACAGTTCTCACCTCCATCTATTTTCTTAATTCTGATGGTTTAAAAGACTTCCTAATTCTTGTCGGAACAGGGAACCGTTGGCATTTTCTGCATAACAGCTGGATTCCTGTTCAAGAGTCAGACTTCTGGCAAGATGAGCAGCAGGCACAGAGGTGTGCTGGCGTGCTCTCTCCCAGCTTGCTTATGGCTCTCTGCAGCCAAATAGCCTGGAGCGCTTGGCTGCCTGTACCCAGACAAGGAGCTCTAGGATCAGAAGCAGCTCCACTGATGCCATCGGAGATGATTTTGGTCCTCTATGTGATGTCTTTCAAATATTGTTTTTGGGCACAGGAAAACACCAGAGGCATGTCTTTGGGATATAGTCATCAAAACGCAGGCACCTTGGGATGCTCGCAAATGCCCTCTGTAAGCCACAGAACACAGGCCTGCTGCCTGCTGAACTGCTTTGGAGAAAATTACCAGGGTTGAGGGAATTTATTTCGTGCTGTACTTTATGGGCCTCCCGTGGCCAGACAGACAGGAGAGATGCAGCTGGAGCACTCCCTCCCCTTCCTGGTGTTGAGCAGAGCCAGTATGGCCAAGCACAGCTCTCCAGCATCCTGAGATGGCTCACTGTGCTGCCCTCGACATGGTGTTCGTGGGGACAAACCCCAACCCTTCCACATCCTGGCCAGCCAGTCAGGGAACTGGTGGGTGTCATCCACAGCCATCAAACTCCCTTAATTCTTCCCACTTAAATCAGTTATTTAATCTTCTTCTTAAGTGTGTTTCCTGAGTATTAAGTTGTACGAGTTTAAAATTGGACTTGACTAGCCAGGTTGGATGGACCCTGACAAAAAGCTTTTAAGCCTCGTCTGTCTAAACACCTGGTGTTTTAGGGGAACACGTTAGAACACGACAATAGCTCCTTGCACTAGTACAACAGGTTACTGACTATAATTCTCAACAAAAACAATAGGTCCCTGGAACCACAAAATTTAACACATTTATAAGAATATTCAGTGTTCCCTACAAAGACAAGACAACGCTGTGTATGAGCTGGAGCTAGCAACCCGGTTACACCGGCACAAGCCTCCCTCGTCCCATAACCCATAACCAGTTGCGGTGGAGGTCAGCTCATCCTCTCAGATATCCACTCTGTCTCAGTCAGACAAGTGTGTACTGTGACCTGAACCAGCCCATCAAGCGCTGATGCCAAATAGGAGACACAAGGCAAAGGACTTCCATATAAGGGGAGAAAGGAGTCAGGAGAGTTTAGAAGAAGGATCAAAATGAAAATTTTGTAGTGTGATTCGACTCTCGTCAACACAGACTGCACAGTGCCACCTTTGCCCCGTTTACCCTATAAGATAAGAACAAAGCTAGATCCGAAAAGACAATTAAAAGGGAACCATGCTATCTGGACGGGCATCTCTTCTTATGACTAACCTTTGGAAACCACAATAATTTATAATTGAAGTAAAAAGTACAGTGAAACCCCAAGAGCATTCACATGAAGCAGGAGTAGCCTCTGGCAGAGGCACTGGCTACAGGAAAGAATTCAAGCTGCATACAGTAGGTGATCAGTGTCTGGACATATTACTGGGTTTTTTAATTATATCTTGTACCATAAACAAAAAGGAAAATCCTATGAAATGATGCTTGAATGCCCATTGGAGTATGCCCTGAGACAGCTCTGTGAACCATGCAATGAAGGAATCATTACAGTTAGTCCAGTTTTAAGCAATCCATTAGTAAATTTGAACAAGCAAGTTTATGGAACAGAATAGTCTACAAGCTTGGGATCCCTTCATAGAAAACATGAGCTCTTTTTTACTGTAAATAGTGTGATGTTTGTCTGAGCAGTGGCTTACTGCAGAGGACTGTCTCGTTAGCTCACCTCTGGGCATAGCAAGTAGTTGTCACTTGCATGGAAATGAAAACAGAAGTTAATGAACTAATTAATTCACTCAATGTTTAAAAATCCCTTCTTCCTATCCCCCCCTGCCCATGACTCCTAAGTAAACTATGTAGAGAGCAGCCTGATTCCCCTGCGTCTCTGACTTTTGAGTATATACACAGTGCTCCCTCTTCATGCAGTTATCTTTGATGTAAAGCCACTGTGTGCTGGCTACTAACTCTACCTGAATCCATTATAGGCACTCTTTGTATAATATGCACCTTGCCTTAGCATGCAAAACATTTGGTTCCCAAAAACATGATAGGATGGCTAGAGTAACCGCTAACCAGACATGCTGGAATGCCTGGAAGTGTCCAAGATTAGTCATTTGGCAGCAATCCTGGGGAAATGCAGCTTTACATATCCCACTCTGGACAGAAAGGTTTAGTGCTTGGGGCCTTCCGGCAGGCCTGAGCCCAGCTTCTTCCCCTGCAGCATGCAGCATAGCTCAGATCAGACATGGCTACATCAGCTAGACCCGAGATGCAACTGCTATGAAAACCTGGATCGTTCACTTGATCAAATTTGTCTCCAGCATATTCTTTTCTTCACCAAAAAAAAAAGAAAAAAAAAAGAAAAAAAAAGAAACCCAAACCAAAACAAACCCTTGGCCTTGATATTTATTTTTTTCTAGATAATTTCAGCTTCTGTGTTTGTCAACTGAAAGGAAAATGCATGTGTCGCATGCACATCGATCAGCAATCTGGTGGGTGTTTGTGTATTATACAAGAGATCAAAGGTTAGAGAAATTTCATTCTAATCTGAGGGCAACAAAACAAGGTTACTGAAGAGCAGCATGTGTGCTCATCAGCTGTAAATCAGGGCAGATGCAATTTGGGGCTACAGAAATGACAGGACTGAGAAGCACCAACACTTCTTTGGTCAGTGACGCGGGACTTGCATGGACACATCTTGCAAAACAGGCTGGCACCTGCACCTCACTGCACGTGTAATAGTGGATTCAGCTGCTTACATGTAAAGTAATGTAACCTACTTCTTATGCCACATCCACACCAGGCAAGAGTGCACAGCACATAGCCTGTGCCATCATTCTGAGCAAGCCAGCACATCCAAACCAGCAGCCAAGTGCTGCACAGAGATGGCTCCAGAAAACTCACAAGCAGCCAAGCTGAAGCAGCATGGCCTGGCTCCTAGGCTTGCTGTGCCTGACCCTCAAAAAGACCAGTTTGCTTGAGCTTAGTGCTGAGCTGAGACAGAATTAGTCTCACTGGTTCAGGAGCTGGCATTGTCACCATGAGACCATGGACCTGGGCATCACACTGTATTTCGGGTTGTCATGGCCTCAGCATTTCTGCTCAGAGCTGCAGGAAATAAACCAGTTAAAACATGCAGAAATTGGCAGCTGTCTTCATGTTTTTTAGGTATTAAGCTGCAGAATTGGTGCCAGTGCTCCCGCACTCAGGAATACACAGATGATATTGCTCCTTCAATGTATGACATTCATGTAGCATTCCAATGGTGAAAGAAACCAGCACAACTGAATGGATGAATGGAAAAACAAATTGCTTCAAGTTGATTTAAAGGAGATATTTAGTCATGCATGGGAAGGAAAAAAGAGAATAGGTGACCAAAATAGAATGAAGCAACTGGAATCAACTGATGTTTGATGAAAAGCAAGATATTTTCTGGGGTGAGAAATTTAAAAGCCTGGAGTATTTTGAAAGGACAAATTATAGATGATTTTTTAATCCTTTAAATGGTGCCAGATTATCCAGAATCCACTCCAGAAAGGTTTCCGAAACAGTTTATTCTAGAACTAAGCCAAAACCTTCAGCCAACTCTGGAAAAATCTTTATTTAGAGTCAGACTAACATTTTATGAGCTCATGTCAATGTTGGAAAATTGCTCCAGCTGAAAGCACGGGGGAATGGTTGTGCAAAGGAACCCCTGAGTTTTAGCCTGCTTCTATGATTTGCAGTAAGAAAAGGCAGAAATGGAAACTAAAATCCTTGACAGAAAAAAAAAAAAAAAAAAAAGATAGAAGGGCTGAGTTGCATTTTCTGACAGAGCCATTATTGTCTTTCCATTTCACAAGATGTGGACAAGTTTCATGCTGTACTGGAAAGAAGCATAGAGGTCTCCTTTACATGAGCTTTATATTAGTGCACTTAGCATACAGATGCAAGAGACAGTTCCTCAGTCCTGCCCAGAGTACCTCATGACTACAAATGTGACAAAACCAATTTTATTGCTCCAGCCAGTGCCCAAATCAAACCAGCTACCATTAAAAATCTCTGCCAAAATGGCAGTTACCCCCAACTAGTAGGAATTCAGCTGTCAAACCCCACAGGGCACATGTGTGACACTGTCGAGGGCACCAACAAATGACTTTCCCAATGCAACCTTTTTTTAGGTTTTGAATAGAATTTTGGGCACATCAGAGGCATCCTAGTCATTCATGTTTCTGGGTCATCAGCTGCTCTTTATGTGCTATCAGTCTTTTTTTTTTTTTTTTTTTTTTTTTTAACCTGGAAAAAAAAATTTTTGTGGGTAAATTGAAGATTCTTTTTTGTCCCTTAACTAAATCACTGGCAGACATGAATCAGCATTTTGAGATGTATGGACATAGGTAGGAAGCCAACCAGACAGTATATTACTACTTTTCATAGCAAGTAGTGATGTTTTGTTTCCAGGAGTGTCCACGTATTTTTAAGTCACAAATAAGAAGCATGCTGTAATAAGCAAATATAAAGTCAGGCACTTGTGGCCATATAAAGCCATAAGAATAAGAAAAGAGGAGCTATGTGAAATCCGTGACATGTGGGAAACACTTTGTATATATGGTCCGAAGACAGTGTACATTGCCAGCCTGGCAGAGGGGACATATATATCCCACATAGAAGCCTAAGAAAATATAAAATTAGTAAGTATAAAGTTAACCCCCAAAATACAATTTGTGGGGAACCAGATCTGTTTGGAAATTCAAGCCATATTTAGGAAATGATTGTGAACACAGACAAAAATTCAAACCAGAAACGTATAGCATATTCAAATATGCTTTGAGCAGAGGGGTTGGACTAGCTGATCTCCAGACGTCCCTTCCAACCTCAACTATTCTATGATTTTGTGAAATGTTTTGCTTTGGTATTTACTAAATGAAATGGTTTGGTTTTGATTTTTTTTTTTTCTTTTCCAAAATGAAAGGGGACAAAAATAAACAGCTCATAAAGCAACAGCAGTCATTCTGTTTGGGACTAAATAGAAACTTTTTGCAAAATTTAAGGATTTTCCTCCTGAACCCCCTCAATTTTCTCCAAAGGGACCTCTGATTTTAGTTTAATTAGACCTATGTTTATTTTTTATATTTGAGGGGGAGGGGCCAGAAGGCAAACCAAAAACCTCCCCATTCACCAAGCTCTGCTCCCAACCCCTATTTTCTTATTCACAGAGGAAGAACTGCAGAGATGATAAACCCTTTCAGATGCACCCCAGTTTCTTCAGGGCTGAAGGTGCGGAGCGGGCATCTCTGCAGCCAACAATAACAAACACGAATGCCAACTTTGTGCATTTCCATGGCCATAGTGCTCCAGAGATGATCTCTTTCATCCACACGTTCCTCCCCTCCAAAGCCACCTCGTCACCATCTCTCTGAGGTTGGGAAAGGACAGTTCAGATACACTCATTTCCCAATAGATTTTGTTCCAAGAGGGAAAGAAAATTAAAAAAAAAATCCCTGAGTCTATTTACCCATCCTGTGTGGTTACCAGTGGAAGAGAAACTATTTGGTTAAAGAGCAGAGATAAGTAGCACAGGGAGCACTGTTGCACAACCAGCAGCCATCAAGATCAAGCTAGTGTCCCCAGGGCTGTACAGGCAAAGCAGAGCAATATTTTCCTATAAACACTAAAAACACTTTCAGCTCAGCTTTGTGCTTGGGCTGGCGTGGGAGCACAGGACACCGGCAGATCACCTACACCACAGACTGACTTGAGTCCACTTGGGTTAGACGATAGCTTCAGCTGACAACGTGCTCATGGCCAGCACTGCAAAAGGTGCTGTAGAGCTTAGTGGGGCTGACAGGAGGCTGGAGGGGCACCTCAGAAACAGAGGGCAGAGCAAGTGGGGTCTGTACGCCTGCAGACTTTGTGGCAGCTGGGCATCTTCTCTATGCTGAGTGCCCGTCTGTGTCCCAAGCATATTTGTTAGCACACAGCCCCCTAATTGGGCCTGGGACCCCGGTGAGGTAACCTTACAATGCACAGCAGACCTGCTTTGCTATAAACCAGCTTTTGCCAAGGTAGGCAAGGCCCAGGTGAGCATTTACCTCTTTTAATATTAAGGGTCTTGGAGTTATCAGCTAAACCTCTAGTTATTCTTAGTATTTCAGTCTCTGACAGAGCTGGTCAAAATGTTTCCATCCAGCAAATGTTTTCTGAAGAAAACATAAGCTTCTTATTACTCTTACTAAGAAAATGCTCATCCTGTCATTTTAAAAAAAGTAAATTTCAGAATCCCAAATTCTTTTTTGTTTTCAGTTGGTTGTGGGTTTTTTATTCTCTTAACTCTATCATCCCACTCTCCTCTCTGCCAGGAACAAAAAGGAAAAGCAACGGTGTGGAGGGGGCAACAGAGCCTACAAAGTCACTGCACCTAAAACAAGCTGTTCCTGGCACTGCAGCACATTACTGTGCCAGTAGAGAGAAGCTGCTTTGCTGTGCGTTCTGCCAAAGGTCCTTATTCTACAATAGAGAATGTAGGAATTAGCCCATTCAACTCTAAGGTTACTATCACTCATTTCCTTCTGGCCCATCTAGTCCACAAAGAAAAGCAAGCCAGGGTCTCGCTGTGTGCTCTGAGAAGAGGTAGCTGGAGAACTGCTTTTACTTGACTTAATGTCAAACGCCCATCTCACTCAAGATACCTGCTGCTGGTAAAATACCACTGCGGTGCATTTGTGCAATATCACTGTTTCATCTCTTTTCTAAAAAAAAATAAATCTCAGACCTCTGCTGCAAACATGAAGGAGCTTCACTGCATCTAGAAAGGAAGTCAAGATTGGTACAAACAGGGGAACAGACAAGGAGTGAGAAAAATGCCAGCCTTAGGGAGGGAAGGCAGTGGAGCTCTGCTCATCATATTAGCACTTGTTTGCTCACATAGCCACACTTCAATACAAAGAAAACCAAATCTCTATTATAATCTCCCATTTTTATACTAGGCTGCTGTGTATTATTTCCTCTAGATTGACAGGTGGAACAGCACACTTTGCCATCTTGTTAATCAGGTATTCTTGCAGCAATACGTGATGTAGTTTAAATAAGCCAAGTTAAGTCCTTGTGTACACAAGGAAGCTATTACAAGAAAAGGTAATGTTGAAACTACTTTTTGCAAGAAATAACCAGAGATTGAGCGTCTTACAAGCTTTGGAAAATTTCACTTCATTTATATAAATTTCTTACGACCTTCTGCTTAGCATGACACGGTGTTGTCCCCTCAGCCATGGCCGGTTTGGCTTGAAAGTCAAGATTTTACAAGCAGGACTAATGCAACCCCCTGAGGCTCTAAGCTTGCAGGCAACTCGTACCTTCATTCTGAGGGAGCATCTCCTTCATATAGTGTGTATTGTTCGTTCAAAATACTGACCACTCTTGAGGCTATTGCTTAGATGCACAACAGTACTTGGCAGACAGGACTGCTGAGTTTCCATGCTACAGAGAAAAAGGTCCTTCTTCCCCAAGACACCAAATGAGGAGAGGCCAGCACAGCCACCGAGGAAGAGCACTAGCACCAAACAAGGCTGCCCAGCCCCAGATAGGCACCTAACACTGCACGGCTGACACCACTGCTCAACCTCACAGCAGAATTACATTTGCAAAAGCATCTGATTTGAAAAAATACTGATCAGACCCAGCTCTGCCTGATATCAGCAGGGACTAAAAGCACTGGGATACTGAAAAGCCAGAGCAGTGTCACAAGCCTGTGCCTCTCTCTTCCCCCATTTATGAGTGTGGTTCAACCTCCTAGGGACCATAACTGAGTCTTTATGAAGCTCTTGGATGGGTTTTACTGCAGAACAAAGCTAAGAATGAACATGCATGATTACACCAGGACAACAGCCTAAACTTAACAATCACTTCCTGTAATTGTTTGACAGCCTGTAGAAAGAAGAATCATCTCATGATAAATCCGTGTTGGTCATTTACCATCATTAATCTATACTGTCAGAATGAATTAGGTGCAGAGAAGCATGTTAATTACAATGCAGATGACACTCTAGCTTTAATTATCATGACTTCAAAGTAAACAGCGTCAGTTAATCGACCTCAATCACCATAAATGGTTGTTAGAGGAAAGTGCCATTCAGCTGATGGTACTGACGTCCACCTTGCAGGGTCTGCAGTTACAAGGCTGACATTGTATCATTACTTTTCCAAATTGCTCTCTATTTCTATCCACATTAGTCAGGTCTATGGGACACTTTTTCCACTGCCTATGACATGACTTAAATTAGGGGTGACCAATTTTGTCAATATGTAGCAACCTAGCTTTATTTATAGAACACTTCAGATTAAACAGCAAACGCCCCCACTGTCCTTTTATGCCTTTTCCTTTTGCATTTAACAGCTACTTATTCATTTTCCTTACCAACTAGGGCTATGTTTTTATAGCCTGTGGTTCCCATTTCAATATTATTTTATGCCATTTTCTGGAGGGCTAGGATTATGGAATAAACCTAAACACCTGGACAGTTTGTAAGGCAATGGGAGAGCAGCTAGCAGCGTTGCGAAGGCTCCAAATCCCCTCAAACAAATGTAGCCCTTTTGTTATTATAGGACCCAAAATAAAAACTCTCAAACCTCATCAGATTCCTTCTGAGATTCTGGACGTGAATCCCAGCAGGTAGGCTGACCGCTTGCTCTGGCTGTTACCAGCATTAGGCTGCTACAGAGAATAAAGTTGTTCTCCGTATGTCCTGCAGAGAGGACAAGAGGGGGTGGGTTCACACAGCATGGAGACAGCATGGTAGGAAGAAACACACTCATGCTAAAGCTATAGAAGTGTTGGGGCAGGCTGCCCAGTGAGTCTGCGGGGTCTCCAGTAGCAGAGGCTTTAAGAAGCCAGGGCATCCATCGCAGAGCCTGGGACTCACGTAGTCTCTGAGGTGCTGGGTGTCACTCCAGTGTATTTCCTGATGCATGATACACCTTTTGGAAAAAACACACTCAATTTCCCCCCAAACTGGTGTGCAAAATGCAAAAGCCTAAGAAGATAGAAGTAGCCTGTGAAATGTCCTGCTTTGCTCTCTCAAGCAGAGCAAACCAAGGAAATAAGGAGTTACATAAATAAACCAATAAAGTAAAATTAAGGTGGGGAATTTAATCACTCCGGAGACGGGAAATTCAAGGCTATGGTACCCATGGCAACTCCTATTTGTCCACAGTGTATGGAACATTAACCTTAACTCCATGTGCGGAAACAGAAAAAAAATTATGGAACACACCACATATGAACGCGTATTTCATGCAGAGGGTACTCTGCAAGGGCTGCTGTGAAAGCAATAATTAAATTTCCTGACTGCAAGGCAGGTAGGTTCATGCACAAGCAGCTCTTCTGAGACACAAGTTAATGTCACCAGGCAGAGCTCCCAGCTCAATCCCACAGTTTAAGCAGCGAAGATTCAAGGTCTCCATTTGGCCATAGTATCACATCCTGCTTTATAAGCTTCTGGCTGCTGTTCAGATTTTGTTTTGAAAATCGACATCTGTTGATTTAGGGACTGTTGTGATGTTTCAGTTGTTGGGTCAACAAGAATTTTGCATTTCTTGTGTGTTTTCCTTTTGAGCAGCTAAAGCAACATTCATCATTCAACAAGGCAGAAGTCCAGTTCCTGCTGGGTGATCAGTTTATTTGAATGTGAGAACCAGATTATTGCTGAGTTAGACAGCAAACAAGTTATGAAAACCTGAGAGAGCTTTATGCTTGTCTTGAGCTGATTTTTAATCCCGGGCTGGGTGCTGAGGAGGAGTCAGCTTACTTACAGAAAGAGCCAAAACCAAAGCCAGAGAGACAGACAGACAGACAGTAACCCTGTGGATGGAACAGTTGTCCTTAATGTTTCAATTTTTACATGATTTTGGACAATTGCTTACTGGTATACCTATTTTTGCTAAAATATGGCAGACAAGAATTTATGAATGTAGGAACCAACAGCAGAAATATAACATCCGAGAAGACAAATTGTAATTGGTGGGTGGGGTGGGTGACTATTTAAAGAAGAATCAGTTTAATAAAAATTACTTCTATCTTTTGTCACCACCGTGGGACACAGAAGCAGGCAGTCTGTTGGTTATGACCACCTCCCCACGCCAACCTGACTTTGGAGGTGCCACATGCTATCTCCTCACAGGGCCAGAGGCAGGTTGAAGAGGGGGCAGAGATCCCTCATGCCACAGCCCACAAGTGAACAAGGTGTGTCTCTACTGGGGCTTCACTACTCCCCAGGACAGCCCTGTCCTGTGGCACACCATCCCTGGGTGAAAACACTTGGCTTTAGACAAAAATGGACCCAAGCAGGGATCTCAGACCCTCATGCCTTAGGAAATGCTTGTGTCAGAGGTAGCATGCTGGGTACCAGCGCTTGCACGCAGCCAAACCCAGCGCCGAGCATCCCCTACATAAAATTTTTCAGCAGGAGTGGGGCCAGGCTCTCACACAGCCCATCATTCTTAACAAAGCAATTACAGTCATCCACAGGACCAACCAGAATAGCTCAGGTCTGACCTCTGTCACCACTTCATAGGCTGATAGGGTAAGGCCAAAACCCTGCCATGCACATGGAGGGGCTGATGGAGTCAATGGAGCATCAGCGCACCGCTGGGGAGGCTCCGAGGCCTATGTGCTGTGGGGTGGTGGGTGCCTTTGCAGGCCCCCCGTGCCCGGTGGTGGGTGCCCTTGCAGGCCCCCCGTGCCCGCTCGGTGCCTCAGCACACAGCAGGTTTGGCCCGCTGACGGCTGGCGGGCAGCTGGCTCAGAGAGGCTCCTCGCAGCCGCAAGGAGGGGAGCAGGAGGAACCACACTACAAGTCTCCTCCCGGAGCGAAGCGTCCTCCAGCAGTACTGTGCCAGAGGGCTTCCATCCAGTCGTTTTGGACACGCTTTACTGAGTCAAGGCCACATTTATCTAGCAGCGATTCAAAGTGAGGAGATCTCCCACTGCAGAGATTGGTGTTTCTTTCACCTGCACTTCAAATTAAGAGCGCTCACACAAACTCCCTCTGACAGAAAACCATCCCAGGGCTGTTCCAGACCACAGCTGACAAGCAAAGCCAAGCTGAAGGCACAGCTGAGACAGGCAACTCAGGTACGTTTTGTGCAGCCTGCTGCACACCTGTAACCTGGAGATGCAGTGAGTGGAGAGCAGCGGTGCCTCTCCACATCTGCCTTAGAGGTCAGGCTTGCCCGAGGGGCCCACACTATGCCCTGTGGGCCACCCACTGACATGTGCCAAGTCCACCTTCTGCCTGCCCCCTCTTCTCTGAAAACCACAAAGCCAGCTCCAAAATGGAGGCTGGTGGTCCCTCACCAGCAACAGTCAGCTCACAGGCTCAAAACTCCCCATGGGACCAAAAAAGTCAGAAAGAAATCATTTTACATGG
>WUAM01000431.1:107357260-107395808 GCA_024336885.1 Actenoides hombroni | reverse complement strand
GGGAAGTATAAGGTAGGCTTTTTGCACTGAGAGCGACACAAGAGAGAGAGGTGCCAGGGTCAGCCCACTCGATTAAAAGCCATGTTGCGACACCAGTATCCATCACAGGACATCCCACTCCAGGGAAGTGGACGGCTCCCAACAGCAGTGCTGCCCTTTGCTCCTAGAGACACAGACGCTCTCTGAATGGGTTTGCCATTGCGAGTGCAAGCCCCAGACCGGGTTCACAAGGGCTGGCCTGAAATTACCAACCTCATTTCCAGAGAATCGTTAGTAACCTTGGACTCTTCTCACCGTAAGCGTCTTAAATATTAGCTATTCCTCGTCAGGGAGAAATCAGGATTTGTCAGTGCACAGCAATAACCAGGACAATTCTTGAAAAAACACCTCTGCATATATTTTCACAGAAGTCATGGCAGGTTCAGGAAATAATCTGGCCAGACACTACCGCAGTATCTGTATGTTAACCTGAGTGCAGGCAGTTTTGAACACTGCTGAAAAATCCCTCCCTCCAAACGATTTCCATTTCTGAATCTCTGACCTGCTGCTTATTGTAAAGGGAAGAAGTACAGTGATGAGGTAAATGTGTTTATGAATACATTACTGTTACCTTTCTACACTAACAGCTTACAGTAATGACTTCACCGCCCGTATTTATTGCTAATCAAGATCAGCACTGGGGGAGGAGGAGGAATCTTTTCTGCCACAAAGTTTGTACTAAATCAAGATGTTGTTTTTTCCTCATCACATGAAAGCCACAGCTCAGGAGGACTTCTTTGCAGCCTGTTAACAGCTAGAACCGTCCCTTTACTAGGAGTTTACTCTTGTTTCATACAAGTGCTCACATTTTATCCGGCATCTCTTCTGTAGAGCATGAAGCACAGCCTGAGCTGCACTAGAACAGCAAAGCCGAAGCACCCAGCAAGCTCTGCTGAACTCGTGTTTGAGAAGTTTCCTCAAAAGCAGCACAAGCTCCTTTGTCAGCCAATGTTTCCAGCCTGCAGCTAGAGAGCAAAGCTTAGCTGTGGACCTGTGTCATAGGTACATTTGTTAACACATTTCCCCCGGAGTGCTAATTAACATTTACATCAAGTACTATGCGAGCAAAAAAAGCTTCAACACAAACACACTGCTGGGCAATGCAAAGGAGCAAATTCTCTCTCCCCCCCCAGATGCAGTGTACTGTTTGCCCTTCAGGAGCTGGTGAAAATCCAGTTTGTTTTGTAATCTTCTGTTCTCTAAAATCAGATATTTCTGCAAGTTAATAACTAACCAGCTTCTTTTTATTTAAAAGCCTACAAGTGCATTTAAAATTCTCTGAAAGCGAGGCCCTGCTGGCACTGGTGTGAGCCAGCTCGCGGGTAGCACTGGGCTGAGGCACAGCGCTGGCACTCGCCTCGTCACAGAACATGGCAATATTTTTATGATTTTATAACTAAGAAAAGAACATCAACACGCTTGTGCTCGCATCTTGAAACAAGATTGAGCCCTCTTAAACTAAACACGAAGATTGGGAACACAAACACAAATATTTGTAGCTGGATCTTCAACTGCCACATTTGAGGATGCCGACAAAGAGGCTCTAATAAGTAACATTTGTACAGAGGAAGGTTTTTGCAAACACAAATTTGCGCTTGAAAAAACGTGAAGGCAGTTGCTGAAGGAGTGGTTAATGAGCTATTCTAAATATTATTTCTCAATACTTATTGAGAAAAATGTGCTATCACATTGAAGTAAAATTTTCAAGACTATAGTCAATAATATGGCTGAAAAAAAATCCTCTGGGTTTTTCCCAGGAGAGAAAAAAAAAAAAGGTTTTTTTTCCATTTTTTAAAGGAAAAACAAGAAAATGCCAGGTTTACAGAAGAAAAATCATATTCTACAAACCATGTAAAACTTAACCTATTCTGTGAATTTTTAGGCCATAAGAGAGTGCATATCATTATTCAATATATTCTTGCCATAACCATGCAACCTGCCTAGGCTGCCATGAACTCAAACTTCAGCATCTAAAACTGTGACAATATTCTTGAAACAAGGCACATTTGCAGACAGAGAAAAACTTGACTGAGCAAGGTACACAGCTGCATGCTACTGCCAGAAATCAGTCTCTAGCTCTCTGCCTCCTCAGAAATCAGAAACTAAGATGAATAATATACACTACAGAAACACAGACGTTTGGATTACAAACTGGTCTAGTGTTCTGTGAACATATTTTGTTATTGTTGCCCACTTGCCAAATATTCGGGGTGAATAATTTTCAGCCTCTGTGTTTACAAATGTCTCTCTTTTTTTCGTCCCTTCTTTTTTTTTTTTTTCTTTTTTTTTTTTTTTTTTTTTTTTGAGTGTTGCTTGCTCCTGCCTTTTAACTGGCTATCCAACTTTGTAAACAAGAAAATAAAAATAGCAAGCAGCAAATGCAGCAGCAATGCATGTTTTTGTTGGAGATACTCGAGTGAAGGACCCTAAGCATTAATAAGAATGACTGGGCAGTACCGTGGGAGATGTACCAAGCAATCAGTGCTGAACAGATGTTCCAGCAGGACAAGGTGATTGTATTTCTCTCACTTGACCAGCTCTCGAAACCAAATCCATTTTCATTAGATCCACACATTTCTGTAATCACTTAGAATACTTTTTAACAACTCACATATTTTGCAGATTGCCATTTTCCTAAGCTCTGTGTCTTAATTTCCAGTAACTCCTATCAAGAAAAGGCAATTCTGAGCTAAAATCTAAACTGGCAATTCCTGACATGATCTCCCAGAGACTTCCTCTCCAAAGCATGAATCTCTGGACTGAAATCCTGGCCTCAGCACAGGCTATAGCAAAAGTTCCACCAGTTCCCTCCAAAATTTGTGAAGACAAAGAAGCCCAAACCAGTATTTTTTGGGAAACCAGAAATGGAGGTAGAATGCCCAGCTCTCAAAATACTAATCGTTTAATTTCATGCAACAGGATGAGATTAATATAAACATGATAACCTGTCCAAATTGGAAACCTTTCAAATTTCAAGCACAGGAAACAACAAGGGTTGGTTTTTTTTTTCAGACAGGATGTCAGAGTTATCCCTGTGGTTATATGTGAGCTGAGGACAATGTTGTTACACTAGATCAAATTACAAACACAAGCAAACAGAAAACAATCTCTGAACGTCACTGTTTGGGATTTGACAAGAAGCACAGCGGACCTGCTAGGAAGGTTACACGCTCTTGAGCAAGCTCTGAGAGAATATGAGGAGTTTGCTGCTGGACATCGAGCTCCATGCAGTTAAATTGTCAAGTTGTTTGCCCAAGTTAATGCTTATCTCACCCTACGCTTGCTGAGCTTTTACTAAATGTGTTTGACCTGCAAATCTTAAAGCAGTGGCTTTGCTAAAATTATAAGAAGTTTCTGGCTTTTCCAAGCACCTAAGAAAACTATTTTGGTAATTTCCACAGTGCAGAAACCTGTAGTTACTCAGATATTTGAAACTTCCAGTGAGGTGGATGACAGTCGCTTAACCACACACATTACCATTTCAATTCTATTTCTAAAGTGTTAGCACAGCCTCACTCTAAGGAATTTCCAAAGTTGTTTACAAAGGCTGATGTAGAGGTTGTGTTCAGTCTGGTCCAAAGGCAATGGTTTACTGAAGTCACTTTCAAACAACAGAAAGAAATAATATTGTCTGTAAGGGAGGGGGGAGTAATAACAAAAAAACAGTCCTCACCTTGCACCAAGGACCATTAGAGACAGGGCTGGCTTCCCAAATATCTGCTCCTTCATTTTCTTCCATGTCTGATTAGTTGCAAAACTTTGGTTTCAAATGAAAAACATTAAATCATCCTCCAGGCAAAACTAAACCAATCCATGCAGGCTCTAGTATCCCAGTTCGCAAAAGCTCTGTAGGAAGCCACACGTCAGTTTTATGGTCACTGGTCTAATCCAAGGTTGCAGATCCTGCTTCCTTGCTGGATTTTACAGAGTTTGGCCTTTCTTTTAAGCATTGATAGCTCCTCTTGCCAGGCATTTATCTCCCTCAGACCTCCCTCTCGGATCCGGGTTTTCACATAACAAATGGCAAACATTCACAGCTTCCCGAGCACTATAGAACTGACACTGAACTCCGATCATCTCAGGAGAAGCCTGACAACGGAGTGCAATACATGGCCACACCTCTCTGCTGCCAGAGCTGGCCTAGACCATAAAATCAGAAGCAAGGTCACCCAGCAACCAACCATTCCACGTCACTACAGTAATAAAGCCAACTTACATTCAACTTATTGCTTGGGTAGATAAATATTTTTCTTAGATGAAAGAAACCCAGAGAAGATGGCAGGGGATGTTCTGATATGCTGAGGCTTTGATCGATGCAAAACTCCCAGCAGACATGTGTGGGCCACATACAAACCCAAAAAGCTCTGTTTGCAAACCCATTGGGGTCAGATGCCTAAGCAAGTCTCCCTAAGGATGAGCAGAGCTGTGTGCTCTCACAGCCTGGGTGGGTAACCTCCACAGAGGTCCCTGCCACAGAGACCATGAGCTCCCACCCAGGTGCTGGCAAGACTTCCATCTGCCACATGCTCAGCTTAAAAAAGTTCTGCTCTCAAAGTCTACATAAAATAGGGATGACTTAGAAGATAGTCTTCAGTTTCCTGCCAGAGTCCGTAAAACTCAGCCTGTACCATAAGGGTGCCTAAGGGAGCTTTCTGAAGGCAAATGGACTCTTTTTCTCAGGGTGTGGAACAATGACATGCCTAATGGAGCACACTCAAGTTAGAAAGTGACATTTCTCTTCAAACACACTCTATGTATTATAGAGAGGGGCTACAATAAATATAAATAAAAGCAGGCAACTAAAGATTGATCCTCTTTGTTCTGTTTACACAGCATATCAGGCAGTGGCTCTGCAGATAGCTGGTGCCCTGAAATTTCAAAACTGACTGTGATCTCTGGCATCTACTGAAAGACACACGTGGCTTCATTTTCAGTGCAGCCACTTGGCCTGCTTGGGAAAGGTGTCCCTTTAAGAATCCCCAAGACAAAGGAGTCCAGGGTCACTGTCTACTCTGCAAAAATGAGGCCACATTTTTTTCTCTCTAATATGCAGCATTTCTTGCAGAACAATTCTTCACAAATATTTGTATGGCAGGAGACAACTTTAGGGTTTTTTTTTGGTGGCAACTGTGCAGAAAGATTAACATTAATTCTGTCAAAATATAAAACATTTTAATCAAATGTTCAAATTGGCATTAAAATTTCATTAAAAATGTGCAGGGATCTGATTTTTAGACCTCTTTCTGCCACTGAAGCACCAAGTAAGTGATTTGCTCAAGTTCACATGCTCGATTGTATTATCATCTTTTCATTAATCAGATTGGATTTCATGAGATTTCTCAGCAATTTAATTTAAATTGGTCTTTAAGGAGTTTGAAATTACATTTTCCTAAATTACCAGTAAGTAGAAGTGTCTATCTAGGCTATTACATGAATAGTTACAAGCCCTCAAACACCGAGTAGTATATGTCTAACTGTGAGACAGGTGTGTACACATTGTGGGTTATGTGTTTATTTCAGAGAGATGAAGTTACATGTGACAAACAAAATGGGCAAGAAGCATAAGGGCATAGATGTCTCTTTATGGAGAGACAGCAAGGCAAAGGATAAGAGTGCACATGTGGAAACGGTCAATCTAGTCTGCCATTGATTCAGTGACTTTGAGAGGTAATTCAAAAGCCTTGTGCCTCAGTTTCCACACCTGAGCTGCGAGACAAGCAATACTCAGTGCTACTATCTCACAGGAACAGCTCCCTGTGCACTGAAGATATTCAATGTCTTCATCAAACTTGCATCTCTGTTTACCCACACATAGACTCCTATCACTTGCCTACGCAAACCCAAGGAAAAGCAAAGTTGACTGATCCCCACAGGATGTGGGCACAACACCATCCAAGCCTTTTCCCAGTGACCAACACAACTCTACAGATCTCAAGGTCCTGGGCACAGGCTCATTCCACTGCAGCACTGCAGTTGAGCTAGTTTTCCCTATTTTGAAATAATTCAAGGCTCACCTGAGCTCACTATCCAAACCAGCAGATAACCAGCCCAGGTAGCCCCTTCCCAGCTGGAAGATTCTGCCACACTCAGGCTGCTGCTATAAATACTCATCATGTTTAAATCTGACTTTCTGTGATTTTGTATGCCCAGTTTTATGGTCATTTTCTGAGAGTCAAAGTGCTCTCACCGTGCAGAACCTGACAGTGGCTCGAGAGCTGACCCTGGCTCACCGTTGCAGCCCCCACGGTGCTGCAGGGAGGCTCCACTGGGTACCTTTGCCCAGCCCTCTCTGCCCAGATGGGAATCAGCTCAACCTCAGGCAGAGTGTAACACAGGGAACGGGGTGCAGGAAATTATACCAGCCTTTGCCCCAGTTATTCAGAAGGGCTGTTGATTACAGCAGTGTCAAGGACTCTCTTTTCCACCATTCCTTTTATTCTCTTGACCAAAAATCTCTGATCACTAATGGCTTGCTGAATGTTAAGAAAGCAGGCCAGGGGCCTGCCTGAAATATCAAATTGCTTTGCATTTTGTTTTTTTTCCCTGGTTTATCTTTACAAGTCACCCATTTAGTGACAGATTAGCTATGTCCCTGAGTAGGCAAAACGAGTCTCCTGAAGTTTGCTCGCATTCAATAGTGAGCAAAAGTGCTGTGTCTCATTATCCACGTAGGTGTCCGTGCTACATCATCTGCTTTGATGTGACATGCTGTGGCAGTAATTTTCACTTTTTTTTTTTGGTTCAAATTGTCCATTTCCTAATTTAAAACAGAGCAATCAAGGGAAATACTTTCCCCATACGCAGCATAACGTAAGATAAACTTTCCTATGGTTGCTGTGGAGAAGGAAACTCGCAAGATTTTCAGCTTCAGCCTTCAGTGTAAACCAGACATCTGTTCTGAGTTGTGTCAGATCACAGGAAGGATAGCCCACAGCTTGGTTTACTCCAGACTAATTTAGGAAATCAGGACTCTCCCCATGGATTAGTCACTAACTTCTTGGCCAGTGACAGGTCAGACACATTTCTCTCTGCAGCTTAGCGGTTTTCCCCCGTGGAACGAGGGTGACAGTTCTTCCTTGCGTCAGAAGGGGACTTGTGACCGGAGCATCTAGCCCCAATACCAAGCCAGAAACTAAACTTTTCATCCCGTTTGTACATCTGCAGTCCTGATGTCAAAGTCCACCAGGGAAAGACAGAAGAGGAAAAAGACCATGAAAAGTGCAGATGGGTCTAAGGATGTCTTTGAAGTACAGCCCAGGAGTGGAGATCAGGAAGTGAGAGCTGTAATTGCAGCTGGGTATCAGTTTCCTTTTTTATTTCAGGAGAGCCCACAGCTTGGTACAATTTCTTTCTCTCCCTTGGAAAGTAGGCAGGAACAACACTCACCTCTGCAGGAGAACAGGAGGAGTTGTTAAATGAAATGGGCCATAGAGACAAAACAATTTGCATTTCTAATGCATTGGCAAGTAGAAAGCATCACGAACATGTCTGAAATGACTGTTATTTCTTCTGGACCAGCAGGGAAAGCTAAAACCTATTTCTCATTTTGTTTCCTAAGGAAATGGCACTGTATTCCTTGCAGGCTTTGCCAGAGTTCCTAGCAATAAGTTCCTAGCTTCAAGAAAACTCAATAGTGAGATGTCAGATTCATGAAAACAGGCAGCCTGGCAGACAGAAGAGCTCCTGCAAATACCCCGTAGAGTGAAAGGCTCCTAGACAAACTCACACCCTCCAGAAGACCCATGTGAGAAGGCACACTAGAGGGAAGCTGCCAGTGCTACAAGAGATGGTACATTTGACTTCAGCCTGGGGGCAGCTTTATTCCAATCTGCCCCAAACCTGTCAGCACCGGTCCAGCAGTGACACCTCGACATGGCTAGTACCTCACCAAGCACACAGTGGGCACAAGCCTAAAATGCAGACCTCAGATCCTACAGGCCTTTGCCCAAAGCCCTGACAAGGTTGCCCATTTCGGAGGCTGCCCGAGCCTGTCAGTAACAAGCTGTTGCCACAAGCGAGTGTGTCAGAACAGGTTAACCGACATCCCGCTGTAACTTCAACACTGTTAGTCAACACTAAACAAAGGTTTAAATTTTTTTTTCCTTTCTGAGATAAGCTACAAAGCAGGGATCAGGGCTGCTGTGAGAAAACATGGACGCTGGGTAGAGTGAAATAGACTTGCTTGTTCCAGTTAGAAAAGGTTTGCGAGCTGAACTCAGGGGTCAAGTTATCACAAAACTGACTGCTTCTTGAAGAACTCTGCAGAGGGTTTAAGTTGTGGTATTTGCTAGGCATACCTTGAGTGTTTGGCCATTATAAATCTCTCTGTCCTTAGGAAAGAAATCTCATTTTGCATCATGTGTACTTATCTTTTTGCAAAAGTGGGGGCAGAATCTGAATAGCTGGTGTTTGCAGACAGCAGTGGTGCAGTACAGCCCGTCTCTTGGCTTCACAGTGAAGAAAATGAGCTACAATTGTGAAATCGTTGCCTAATGATTGATAAGGGCAACGACTGCAATCCTCTTCCCTGCCTCTTCTTGGCCATTATCCCATTTACCACACATTACTGGACATATAGAAAAGAGAATGTCAATGTGGTTAAAGTACAGGACACCCACATGAAAGACATCGATTATTTATCTCCACATCTCACCTGATTTCCTCTTTCACCACGGCCAAGTTAGCTCAGTCTTTGCAACTCATTTTTTTCTCCTTTCATGACTATTTTACCATATTTCTGACAGCCCTTGCGTTTTCCCAAGCAACAGGGCATTGTAAATAGGGCTGGGGGGGAAGGTGCTGGTGACACCTATCCCTTCAAAACAAAGCCAAGCCACGTACCTTGAGCAAGATGCTGCAGGAGACTCTTTTAGGACACCTTTGCTTTGCAGAAGAATGAGGGTTCTTCTTGCCTTGTTTCAAATCAAGACAGCCACCCTCATTTCACCCTTCTTTTCACAAACTGCCTATGGCACCACAAACACCTCGCAACATTGGATACTAGCTCCTGATGTCAGTCATTCCAAGAAAAGTCCAGCCCACCACAAGACCAAAGAAATTTGGCTTTTAGTTTCTTGCTCAGAAAGGAAGAATGGATGTATACTTATACTCTGTCTTCAAAATTCATAGTTCTTAGGAACAGCAAGCCCACACACCCAGAAGTCACTGTTGCCACTATAATACTGAAGGATGCAATGGCCATTTTTACCCCATGAGAGGAAATCCTGTGCTAAACTAAATATTTGTATGTATTAGGTATCAGATAAATACTGACACCAGAAAGTGTTAAGTAATGGTACTTTTACCAATTTTTTTTTTTTTTAAAGAAGTGTCATTATTAATAAGTTTTTATTTCCTATTCCACAGGAATGTTACACACTTGGTGGCAATCATACTGCTCACTAGTCAACTGCAGAAGAAGCCTAACAGTTCTGGTATCATTTTTGCATGTGCTGTGTAACAGGGGCTCCAGCTCCCTTGAACACAGTTCAGTATCACAGCTAGCTAGAGCCAATCTGGACCCAACATCCCTATAAATATCAAGCAGGTCGCCTAACAGTTATTTCAGTGCTTTCTCTATATTACTTCTCCGTCAGCAAAAGAGTAAAGAGATTGTGTTTGAATTTAAATTTGCATCACTGACGTGCAACCAAGATGAGATTTCAACTTGTGGAAGAAATAATGTGCAATTCACAAGCAATTCCTGCTTCCATAGAAAGTTCAATTGTCCCAATGACTTGGAATTTCTTAAGGGTAATGTGAATAGCTTCCAGTTCATCTTAACTCCTGGTTCTTCCAAATTATATTTCTAAGAGCAAGCAGTATATTTTCATTACAGAAGGAAATATTCTGAAAGTAATCTGAGGGAACAGGAACTACTGAGATAAGCTACATTCTCCCGCAGAAATCTCACCTGTATCACAGCTCAATAAAATACCAAATTTGGTCCTAATTTCCTGTAGAGAGGAAGGCATGACTGAACCCTAAGGAGGAACCTAAAACAATGGCAAATGACCCTATAAATGCACAGCTTTTGGGCCATAGTTCTAAAATTAATGGCTATGTCGATACATTTTTTGTGGTATTCAACTCATGTGAGGGAGGTTTCAAAAGGCAGAGATCAATCCTCATTTGGCCCTAACGTAATTTCTGGCACCCTGAGCAAGGCTAAGTAATACAGCCAGCACTTAAGGAAGTGTCCAAGGGCTGTGTCCTTGCACCCCACAGCAATTGCTTTCACATATATAGATGCATACTACTCTGTTGCTGAGAAATAGTACTTTATGTGTCATCAAACAAATGATACCTACAGACAAAAAAAAATAAATCCCACAACATTTTGAGGTGTTTTCACTGACTTTTATCAAAACATAAACAGGAACAAGATGAATTAAAAAAAAAAAATTGTTCTAAAACATCCCGTAGGGTAGACTGGAGGAAAGCTACTGGCATCACAGCAGCACCCTCTAGTGCTGATGTCATTGGGATTTGCCAGCGCTTCCTAGGTAAAATTCGATGATTGTTTCATTGATACAGCTCACAATAAGGGCAGAACATAACACAGTCTTGTGGACAAAATGAGACATAGATGAGTAAAGAGACAGATCCGTCAGTACTAACAAACGTTTGAATAAAGAACTGCAATTACTTAGGATCCTTGTGCTGTGTCAACAGCACTTACAGCACAGTATCTCCCAAATCATGGGAATAAAGAGCAATGCAAAAGTAGATGATATTTTTTTGATTGCTCAGTGGAAAAGAAATGAGACTATTGCCATAGATTTCAAATAATGTAGACTTGCAACCCCAAAAGTAACTACTGCCAGTCACAACAAAACAGATGCAAAGTCCAGATCCATAAACAGCTAAAAATTCATCTGCCACTGCGGTGAACATAAATAAAAAGGTGAAGGCAAGATTGAGTATGTATAACAGGGTAGGTGAGATACTGTACTTTAGAAGGGAAGGTTAGGTATGATTTTTAAAAAACCAACACTTACTGCTCTTCTCAGCTCATGGAGCAGCACAAGGGCAGCTAAGTCACAATAACCACCCTTTCTCCCCCTCACTCCTTGCAGCTGTAGGGAAAGCCCTGGAGGAATTAATGTTGCCTCAAGTGCTACACCCAGTCACACCCATCCAAAGACATTAACAACTCAGCTTTTATCCCCTCACACCACTTTGTATTACCCTTTCTGCCTGGTAAGCACAAATATGAGATCCTACAAAATCAGGCAGAAGAAAGTACCAGGCAAGGGTGAAATGCTTGCATCTGAGCCCAGCTGTGATCAGGGCCAACTGCATCTTATGGCGAGAGCTGTAGCAGGAGTAGGGCAAGAGATCATTATGTCCATTATGCTGTTTCTTCCATGCTAAGATGTTGGTGCATATAAGTCCAATTAGGTGCTTCTGTCTATCTTTAGTACAAATCTACCTTTTATTATTTGTCTGTAATAATTCCGAGTACCTCACATGTAGTTTTCAGAATCTGCCTTTCTCCAAGAGCCTCAAATGTGGCAAAGCCAGAGTGATGGTCACACTGGGTTTGTCACTTTAGCATCTGACACCCCCCAACCAGATGAGGCAAAGATCCAAAACTCCTTAAAGGGAAGCACTGGAATTTAAAACAAAAAAAACCCAAACCCAAAACCAAAACAGACAACAACAACGAAAGAAAAAAATTCCATTTCCTACTTCACTGTAGCTCTGCTCTAAGGCAGTAGGACAGTATATTCCACATTAGGAAACACCACCAATGAGATAATGAGTTGCCACTAAGTAGTATTTCTGCACCTTTTTTTTTTTCTATGCAGGAACTCAGTGAAGTATAGTTAAATCTATCAGGTCCTAAACTGCCATCTATGTAGATAACAGATCAACGTACCTGAGTGCCTTCCCTTAGTCTCTGCCAGTTCCTCCTCCTGCTTATCCTGGCCAGCTGGAATCACCTTCGTGTTACTTTGTCTGGGTCTCAGCCAAATAGCTTCCCCCTCATTCTTGTCCTTCAAGAAATAGAGGGAGCAGGGGCATGGTGTAAACTGGTTTTTTTTGGGGGGGATGCCCAATTCATCACACTACCAATCTTAAACAAGTAACAAAGCAGTAAAAAACAGTTCAAAAGGTTCTGTTTCTCATTCATACATCAGACTTAATTAACTCATAAATCGTGTCAATTTGCTATAAACTAATGAATGAACCACTAACCTGGGACATCATTCATTATCATAAAGCTATTTCCTGCCTGCTTAATTAAGCTCTGAGAATGCTCTAGCAGAAGGAAAGCAGAAGCAGACCCTCTAGGGAAGTGATAAATGCCAGAGGCTGAAGGGCATCCTGGCAGTTTCAGCACAGCTAAACACACCAAGTTCTCTCCCTAGCAGGAATAAAGAGTCTTGGCCAGTCTAGAAGGCTGGAACAGGGAACTCAACTCTAGCAACATCTTTGACTAGCAGAATCTGCAGATCCAGCAATCTAACTTCCATCAGCACTGCATAAAAAACAGAGAAAAAAATATATATTCTGCAGTAGGCCTATTTTTTGATCTAAAAACAAAGAATAATTTTATATGGAGGACTGTACACATCAGCCTACTCTTCTAAAGCATTAACATAGCAGTTGCTGAACTGTTCACCAATCTTTGCAGTTTGGGTTATCAATGATATGGATGCCAAAAAATGGAGCCAAAAGAGAGTATTTTAAGCTAGATAACAGAAACATGCAGGAGATACTAAAACAAGAAACAACCATTTTCTTCTAGCACAGACAGCCCAAAGCAACTGACAGGAGAAAACCATTCTTTCCCTTCTGCCCCTTAAATAGGGGAAAAACCCAACCCCTCCTTCTCCCACTTTGTATCATATTGGCAGTTAGTGTTCCCACCTGTGAACTACAGATACACAGCAGGATGCTATCCCTGCCTTAAAAGACTTTACCTTCTTTCCATATCCTCTTTGGTTTGGTGCTGATACTTTAAGAATTGTATCTTATCTAAAAAACAGACATGAAGACTCTTTATATAAATATATATATATATATGCCTTCTCATAGCCAGTGAGTTTATGCAGCTGAGTTTCAGGAGCAAAATGGAAGGCAAATCCTAGCCTCTGCCCAAGGAGTGGTTAGCTAATTCCCCGCAGCTCAATTGAGCCCACCCTGAAAAATCCCCTGCAGATTAGGCAGCTGATTATCACCTTTCCCTACAGCTCTAACTGATGCAGTGTTGTAGGCCTCCTAGCCAGGGCTGTGTTTCTGCTGCTTCTTTCAGTAGTGCTGTCTGCTTCAAAAGCTGAAGCAGACCTCCCTGTCAAGCAAATAGCAAGTATTTAAAGCCTTCTCAGCCAGTGAAAAACAAATTATGGAGAATTCAAGTCCAGCCACATTTAATTTACTTTATTTACATATAAACTGCAGCCTGGAACAGAGGGGGTCCAACACCATCAACCCTGCTTACTTCGGCCAATAGTATCCTGTTGCCCACATGTAATTTGGCCTCAAAAAATTGCTTGTAATTAGATATCAAAGCAGAAACCAAGCCCTTCTGTTTCTCACTGTAAATTCCTATTTCCAGGATCTTGTCTAACCAAAACCAACTGTGACACAGGCTGACCTCTATCCCTGCAAGAATAAAAATAACTCAGAAGATTATATGTATCAGTATTATGTGGTAGCATCTGCCATAACAATATTATATATCATGTTCCCTTCATCATTCCTCTAAAGTGTCTCTGTATCACTCCCTCTTGAATGGGTTACTGGGGAAAATGTTGCTTCTCATCTGCATTTTTCAAGTTCTTCTCCTATAAAGAAAGCAAACTAGAGCTTTAAAATTTATCTTTGGACTTTTTTTATCATTGTATTGTCCACTTAAAAATTTTCTTCTATAGCAGTCCAGTCATATCTCCAACTAACACTAATAGGACAGAAGAAATTTTGAGACACAGTAATTTTCCATTTGGTAATACAGACATGTATATCCACCCCAGGGACGTTTGGAAGCAGACCTGTGAATAAATTCTCATACTCCCTGCACTGCTGGGAAAATATTACCATTCCAGGAGAGATACAAAATTTGTCCTCCCTGGTCTTATGCTGCAGGAGACTTCTATCCCACAGGGTTGCCAGTCTTTGGCAGTTTTGTAGGCTGGAGCAGTTTCCAGGCATTTTTTCTTTAACCCTCACTCTACCTCAATGAGGACTTAAGTGTGGTTCCCTTTAAACTTATGTGAAAATGGACTGGCTAACTGATCAATTTGATGTCAGTGAAGGAGTCAGGTCTGAGAAGGTCTCAAAAATATTCAGTCCACCAGCTCCTCTGTCCCAAAATGACAGTTCTAATGCTTCCTCATGGCAGTGCATTTCTGCTAGTTTGTCCCTCCAGTCTGTATTGACAGTACTGCTGAAACTGAACAGAAAGCTTCTGCTCATATCAAAGAACTCCCCTGCCTTCCTTGTTGAATGAGGAAACATGACTTGAAGAGACGAGTCTATTCACAAACCAGTTGAAACCTCCATGGATTAGGTAAAAAAAGCTTCTGTTACTATCAGAAAAAAGCACACCACCTCAGAAGCAGACTGGGTTTCCAGGCTGAAGGACTTGGGACTGTGTGCATAGTTTAAGATTTAAAAAAGAGCATTTGATAAGGGATAAGCAAAAAAGCTGGGAAAAGGCTGAAATGTTTATCAAGTCAGAGTTTTGGCACCTAAATTTGGTGGTGAATAATATTCTTTTCTAAACAGAAATTCTTATATGAATGGAAAAGACAATTTCTGATCCTTTGAGACTATGCCCAGATTTTTTTAAACACAATTCAGTTTCCCAAAAGGGTACAGAAGGGGAGCAATTCCAGCTAATCTGTGTATTAACTTCATCTAAGTAAAACAATCACATTAATAGTTACGAAAGTGATATTAATTCTTGAAGCTGTTTTTCAAATGAGGATTACAGATAATGTGGCTAAAGCTAGACTATGACATTAGAAATACTGAAATCTATTTTTCATGGTCTAAATAGGAAAGCATAGTAAAAACATTGCTTTCCTGTTAAGGAAAGCCTAAACTTCCTAGTCAGCACTTCGTTTGGTTCATTATTTCAGCTTCCTAAAATTAACTGAAGAAAAAAAAGAGAAAATCAGTGAGACAGGCCTGCTGCAAAGACAGCTTTGTGCCAGAATTGGAGCTTATGTATTTGTCATCAAAGTAATAATTACTACACTTTCTTTAAAGCTCTAGGTAAACATGTGAATGTTGAGTAGATTCAAAGAGTACTTGGATCCATGAAAGTGCATCACATGCCTAAAAAGAAACAGCCCCCAGGCAAGAGAGCCTGAGAACCACAGATGTGAGAACCCATACAAACCAGAAAAGACTAAAAAAGAATTCTAGCACTTTTCCCCTCAAAGTGAAAAAAAAAAATAAAAAAAATAATGTAACAGAAACGTTGAATTAGAATCCTTTTTGGATTCCCCCCCTTTTTTTTTTTCATTTCTCCCAGATGGGAATAAACAACTACCCAAGGCTCCTGATAATTTTTCAGGCATGTGCACCATTGGATACCCCAGTCTTCACTCCACACTACAAATCAGAATAGCACATGAATGGTGGCAACTGAAAAACTTAAGAGTCCAAGCTTTAGTTGGAAACTAAACTTGAGCTATTAGATTAATGCCGAAGCTAAATGTGTCCAGTGTTTCCCTGTGATACCAAAATTTCCAGTCCATGCTATTTTTGAAAGAACTACACTTTCACTATCAGGATAAACAGGCAGACATCCCCCCCAATCTGTTCTCTCCTATTGCTCTGAAGAACAAGAAAGAAATGGCTGATCACATCCGAGCAGATAGCAATGTATTTTCCAGAGGAAGGGAGCATTAAGGTCACAGCACATGCAGCACTTTCATCACTGGGGGTCAATCACGTTCATTTAGGGGAGAAAAAAAGAAATCGTGGTGGTACATCACAGCTGCTTTGGAAAAGTACACTGAGATGAAGTCAAAGCATTTGTAATGTTTGCATAAAGCACCACTGCCCTGTCACGTAGGGGTCATGTATAACATGATATGAAAATATAGTTTCCTTAATCCTGGAGGTATAAGGGTGAATGGGTCCTGCTACTAACCCACATTTGGTGAGAGCTTTGAATGGCTTCAGCTGTACCAGGAGATATCTTACGCCAAGCACAAACACCCAGACATTTCAGCACTTCATGTGAAGAACAATGGGAAAGATGACCCACTGTGCATGCTCCTCCACACAGCTGTCCAGCTCCTTTGTCATTATTGGAAAGCAAAGCTTGGTTAGGGGAAGACAATTTCCATTGTCTAAAGAGCTTTAATTTTTAAAGGGAAAACAGGGACCATCTCTACATGGTGAAGTGCTGGTAGCTGTCACATTAGCTCTTCCAGGCTGGCATATCTTAAAGCATTCTGACATATAACCTGTTTAGTCCAAGCCAATTCTGTGTAAAATATAGCCATGTGGTTTTTATGTATGTTATGCTTGACATCTTTTCCATCAAGGTTCTTGCATTGTCTGACTTTAGTAGACTCCTCCTCTCTACGCCCCCCTCCCAGTCATACTTCCACGCAAAACAAACATACTATAGGAATAATATAGCACAAGGGGGTTTTGCATTAGGCAGCTGTCTAAGATGTTACACCTTTTACACACAAAAAAATCCATGTGTATTTTGTATTTCTATCTGTATTCTACAAACATGTTGCCATCCAAACATTGCATGCTTACTCATTTTCAGAAGGGCAAGAAACTGAGTATGCAAAACCACTTTATTAGCATAAAAAGTACATATTTAGTAATCAGTACTCAAATTCCTTCAGAGCATCTGGCATATTTGATACATCTTTCTGCAACTTCTACAGCTGGAGGAAGAAGCAGCTGTAAGATGTCAGAGGTTTAGGGTTATAGAGGGGTTGTTGATGAGGTTTTTTGGTTTGTGCCTTGAGTTATATAAACAACTCAGAGTGAAACCTGTACAAGCAGAATATTAGCTGTCATTTGTACACTTAAATAAAACAACTTCAGCAATACAAAAAGCAATATAAAGCAATATAAAAAAGTAAACAGATACATGACATGCATCAGAAGAAAATGTAGAAGGACATGGCAAGTAAATGAACATGTCTTAGAAGTTAGATTGTAGTGGAAATTCTCTGTAAGTACCAGCATGGATTGAGATGAAAAAAAATTATAAAATTACTTGGTTCCAGTAAGAGATCCAGTATTAGAACAATAGACTGATTAAAAAGAATATGAAAAGTTTACTCAAGTTTAACATTTCAAGCTGCCTATTTGATAGAGTAATTACATAGAGGTAGATGTCCAATATTAGTGGCCAAGCTACTGTAGCAAGACCTTTTACCTACCTTGTTGACTTTTTACATTAAAAGCCAATGTGAAAAGGTTTCATAGATGAATGATGTCTTAAAAAGCTAGCCAGAAAACCTGTATTGCTGATGGAAGTAGTTTCAATCATACTGCTGTGAGGAGTATAGTAAGAATAAACCAGTTACGAGACCACTGTAAGGACAGCACTGATCAAGCATGAGCTCATAGATCAAGATAGAGCTCATGCAGTCATTTTAACAAATATGAAATTAATTTTTTCATTTCCTATGCTTATTTTAGAAGCTGAACCATTGCTGCTGCCTGTCTGGTTTATAACTAGTCAAGGTAAGACTGCAGGGTACCACGGCGGCGAATATCACATGTCCAGCAGTGGAAACCACCTCCCAGTGAATTGGCATGGCGAATATTCACTTTAATTGTAGAAATGCCTGAAAGAAACATACATTGCATACTGTCAAATACCAAAATCATGTTGTAAGCTTCAATCAGAACATTAGATAAAGTGCTTCATCAGATCATATGGCTAGATGCAAGTACAGAAAGTATTTCCTACTCATTTGTTAAGAATTTATTTTCCCAAATTCTAGGTAGAGATCAAGCTAGGAAAACAGTTGGCTTATTTATTCCAGTGATACTCTCAGGAAGATACAGTGCCTGGAGCACAGCTGGTGTTTGATGTGTTATGTGTAGTAGGAAAAAGCCAAACAGGTTTTGTGGTATGTAAAGAATTAGCTGAAATTCTGATACAATATACGACCAGAGCACATTTACATAAATCTGTGTGAGCTTTTGTGGTTCACACACTGAATGTGCTCTTTCAAGTGCCTTTCAAGAAAAGCAGCATCCCAAATACAGAGCTCCGAGTCCCTCTTTCTCTGATAGGGGAAAGGCTGTTACACTTACTACTTAAGTTAAGCTTTCTCCCACTTCTTTTCAGCTCTGATGTTTCAGCTGTGGCTCAGTTTATACAAAGTCCTGACAGATGGACTAGGATCAGAAGACTTTTCTGTTATGGAGTTTGCTAGTTTTTTTTTTTTTACCATCTTGGTAGTTCCTGGTGTCCAGGAAAAGCTCAGTAGAATCCATCATCTAGGTCACCAATAGCTTTGTCCCAGTAGACCCATCTCAGTCCTAGGAACTTACTGACTACATGAGGAGTTTGTTTAGAACTCACACAGACTGTGAGGTTCAAGTATAAGATATGTCATGATCAACATTAATAGCTTAATTTAAGTACTTTCAAGCATTTATAAATCCTCAGCTCCTTGGTCATACAAAGAAGTAAAACAAACTAAGATTGAAAAGCTAAGTGATACACCAAAGATTGTATATCCAGTCCTTAAAAGCAGATTAAAGCATTAGATTGCATGGTTTTCACCTGCAATTATCTCACATTTGAGGGAAGCTTCAATAAGTGCACTCACATCCATGGCATCAGCCCTTTTCCTAGGCTCACAATTGCTATCTTCCACCTTTGGATCATTCTTTCCTTCCCATCATTTTTCTCCCTTTAAAGGAGTTTTCTGCTACTGAGGAGTATTACCTTTTTCTCTACAATACAATGATCTCGCACTTCCCTTGACTTCTCATCTACCCACCAGTCTTCTTTCTACCTTGTCAACTTTTGCATCACCATGTACTTATCTCCTGCAGCAACAGTCAGCTGGCTGTAACACCAAGCAGTCTGATCACTCCCCTACTAACCAGCTATGAGTCACAACTGTATCTACCTACATCTTTCCCTCACAGCATGATGGAAGCAGCTGAATTAACTGCATGAGTTCAGATTTTTAAGGCTATATTATTTGTCTTTGTAGTAAACTGTGCATAAGACTTTCAGGTTTATATTGAATCACATTTCTCCTGCCACTGCCTATCTAATGTTACATCTGACAGGACTCAAATTCTCCATAAGATAGCATAAATATCTGGGTTAAGTGGTCTTAAAACAGTTTAAAGCACAATGAGCTTGAAACTAGAAAACTCTAAAAGCATTCTGGTAATAAGGGATAGGCAGCTCTACATCACTCAGCAATACACACACAAACTCTCCAAGACAGATTTTTGACCTCTGCCCTGAACAGACAATTCTACATTCAAAAAGCTGATTCAGTAACACGCTAGCAGTAACTTTAATTGCTACCCATACCCTTACTTGCTGCAAGCTGTAGGGGGCACAAGATACAAGGCACCCATATCCATATAACTGAAGTGTTCAGGAGAGAAATCACAATGATTCTTGCTTACTAATCCAACTGTTTGAGTATTTCTCCCAATGCTGGCTGCTTTGACTACTTTAAGCAAAGCCTCCATTCATCCTGATGAGCATAGCTGTTATCACAGTCATTTTGTTTTAATTATACATTGTAATATATTAGGACATACCCAAATTTTCAAACATCTTCTGAATTGATGTCTCATTGGCATCCACCATCGCACGTTTCTCATCCAGCATTAAGACATTCATGGAGAGCCATTTAGAAGACATCCACAGTGGGTGATCTAAACACAAGAGAATGAACCTTCAACTGTACCAATCTTGCCCCTTATTAATACTTGTAAGAATACTCTTGGAATTCTTAGAAAAGAAAGAGTGAATATACCATCTGGGATGAGTGGCAGTGGGGGGCGAATCACAGTCCAGCCTGCTTTTTTGAAGAGGTCAATCTGAAAGAGCAAGATTAATTAGATTCTAAACAGGGTTCTTAAAATATCACATTATGTCCTCCAACCAATCCATCTTCTCAGGCTACTTCAATATACATGATATCCCCTTCCCTCTGTTCACCACTCTTGCCCTTGATCGAGTTCCATCTATAAACCCTGTTTTCATACCAGCATTTTTAAAAGCCTTTTTGAACTTTGCATAATACTAACTTTTTATTTTCCTACTGTTTTTATATAGGCTAAGTATACTAAGATATGTTAAAGACAAAAGGCAATACATGCAGTTTGGAGCCTGTGAAGTAAAGATATTGGTAACAGCAGAAAAGTATTCCATTCTTTATTTTTGGTATTATTTCTTCCTCTATGTAAAAGTCATTGATACAAATTACACTGCCATTCATAGAAACAAAACCACCAAAAAACACCTCAGAAAATTACATTTGCATCATGCTTCGTGAGAAACTTAATATACAGTTTATTTAACAAAGGGAACAAAATAAAGTCATCTAGGGAATAATTTGTGTCTGATAATTTGGCTAAGGAGAATTGACTTTAACTTCATTGTCTGAATACTTGGAAGTAGCCTTTATTGAAGCGTTACCACGAGGTGGAGCTGCGATTCAGAAAACGGAATAACCAGGGTTTTACAGAAAACCTCCCTTTTATCCCCACTTCTCCCTCCCTGCATTTCCCCGTCATGCAGAACTGCCCAGTCAGTTTTTATGAAAGAAAGATGCATCTCTTTTCTATCTACACAGACAGCAGTTTTCTGTGAAAGAGTCCTGGCACATGGGTTTAACACAAGGAGACCAAGAGCCTCCTCTTCCAAGGAAGAGTGTGAAGAACAGGTGAAGGAAAAAAGGGAAGACTGATTACTTTTAAAATGACATTCTCATAATGGATATTACAAGCAGCAGTAATTCAATGGTACTATCCACATTGAATCCACTTGCTGAGAAGAGACTAACATTGCTTCTAACAGCTATGCTGCGTGCATGGTTCCAGCATCTCTGCTGCTACACTGATTCAGTATCAGTTCAGCTACTCCCATGTGATTGTACAGCTTCTGAAATCATGGGGATGCTCACAAAAATCCTCAAGAACCAGCAATAAAGGTAATGTGTCTGTAAGAGATGAGCTCTCACTCTGAAAGGCTTTCTGACCAGATTGCACTGTTAAGCAATATTAGTTTTTTCTCAAATTGAAGCAGTAGGTTTTACATAATGAACCATGTCTCTCCTCTTTCCTACTCTTCAAAAAGTATTTCTCATTCAGTTGTTCAAAGCTGAATGCCTGAGATTACAAGCCTCCTGCCATTGGTATAATTAACAATACCAAAGGAGAGGCTTCCAAAATATAAATAAAAAGGGGCACTGCTCAACTGAGCAGCAGAAAACTCTCAGTTTCTCCTTGGATACAATTAATATATTTAAGTAGTGGAAATATTCAGAGAAGTTGTGTATTTTGATATTACATTATTACAAAATGGATTGCTTTCATCATATTTAAACCATGTACATAGGAAGAATCACACATCTATCTAGCCCCACAAGAAGAAAGCACAAAGAGCAGTAGCAGAACACAGGAGAACAGTAGTCGTTGCATGGCTGAGAAAGTTCTAGTGTCAAGATGTAAATACATCTGCAAGTTCCAGAACAACTGTCAAGAGTGTCATTTAAATTAAATAATTTAATATTATTGAAGTGTATAGAAAATAAACTTGTGGACTAGCAATTATAAAGCAGGGACCTACTCCAGCTGAGTCATTATTAAATACAAACCACTTTCCCCTCTGCTACACTCTTACCTGATGGCATGGACGGTCTGGGTTAGAAAGCACAAGACCAGGTCCAATTATATTAAAAGTGGCATCAATATGCATAGGGTTAGGATCCTTAAAAGATATTATATGCACTTTATAGTCTGGTGCAAGATGTCTCCTCATCCATTCAATGCCCATATAATTTGTAACCTGAAAAACAGGGCAAAGTAAGGTTCACTAGGCTGAAATCTAAACGGCATCCAAGCTTAGTTTGTCTAAGGTTTTATTTAAATAAATATTTATAGCCAAAATAATAGAAGTTTCTGTCTCTGGCTAACCCCTTAGCTGTAAAACAAATCTCATCTGATATATCAGACATTCTATGATCACCAACTTCTATCAACATTCTTATTTTAATGCTGTTCAGGAATTTAAAAAGACAAATACAAGTATCAATCACTAAGATAGATACCAAAACTGTTGAAAGGAACCTTTGCTTACCTGGCTCCTTTGTACAAAGATATCTCTTCCAGCTCTAATGAAGTCTGCAGCATCAAAGCATGGCTCGAATTCAGTAGTTACAAATTTTCCCTGAGCAGCCAGTTTATGCCTGTCTTCAACAGAGTGGATTGGATAATCCTAGTTATTGAAAAAGGAAAAAAAACTTTAGGTTGCAGATGGTAAGGGGAAGTTCTCAAACTATTTGCTACTGAAGAGTGTTTTGATATTAAGAAAACATGTTTATGCTGATAACTAGTATGTTCTTTGGAGCTGGTGTGGTTTACTTGTTACTAGAATAAAAAAAAATGAAAGAGTAAATGTGGATGTTTAAGTATAAGATTTTAGGTACATTCAAGAATTAGTGCTAAGAGAAAATAGCTATACCAAGAAGTTAATTACCCTTCAGAGCCACCAGCTCTATAATAATCTAACTTCTGGATCAAAAGTATTCATTGCCTGTGGAGTTTAACTATCAGTCCAACAAATCACAGCACAGTGACAGAAATACTGGAATGCAAGCTATTTCCTAACAAAGGTGGACTTTGTATTTTTTCCACATTTTAGAATGAAGCAGTACTTCAAACTAAAAGGTAGATCTTCAGGAACTTAGATTCTAGAATGAAACAATGCAATTAAGAACAAATGAGGTTAAAAAAACCCCAAACAAACAGCACAAACAAAACCAACTGGATAAGTAGTTTCTATACTTTAGAACAGGCTTTCTAATAAGCTTTCTAATACTGTCAGATTAAGGGAGTTTTGATTAACGGAGACTTTTCTGCATCATTGATAAGATGTCACTGTTCCCAGAAAGTCATAAACATTCCACAACCAGTTTTACTGCACTTATTGTAGCTGCTCTTACCAAATCCTAATACATTTGGAGGCCTATAGGAAACTACCAAAACTGTCCAAGTCAAAATAATTACAAGAGAAAGAAATTAAGAAAATATTCACTTAAATATTTGGAAAGTAAATACGCAGAGTTTAGATCCTCCACTCTTTCTTTTATGCAACTTTCAAAATATTAATCATCCTGCAAAACAAGGATTATGAGGGTTTTTTTCTGTGACAAAAGGTATATTCTTTCCCACTTTTCTGATACTCTCCAGACATATGGACATTCTCAGGGAATCGTAATTCTTTAAAGTAATCTTGTGATGTCTTTCTAACATTCCTTCCTCTTTAGTAATCAAAACGATTCAAGGCAGACTTGAATTCAATAGATAACTATCTGTTTCTTATTCCCTAATTGCACCCACTCAGTTTCAGCTAGAAAGGCTACAGAATATTTGCATACACTAGAAAACACCCACAAATTTCCAGAGCTGCTTTGTGTAGTCCATCCATCTCTCCTCCTGCCAATTTTGTGAAACCTAATTATCAGGCTGAAACTATCAACAAAATATGAATAATTGAAGTTCTGAAGCAAAATGAGAACAATACCTGATCATATAGTTCATCTGCCATTGTGGGTTTGGGGGCAGTTGTCCACTTAGCACCACAGTTGAAATAATCTTTGATTATTTTTCTGTATGCTCTGTACTCAAAGAAGCGAGCACGCCAAGCCATAGGTGCTTCAATGATTTCATTTCCCACCACCAACAGGATGTCTCTTGGCATGGCAGCATACATACCTGAAAGGAAAAAGGCCATTAACCTATGAGACAAACCTGCCTTTCTCAGCTCTTTCACCTTATTCACTTTTCACCCGCCTTTTTACTTTTCCTTCTATCCAAAAAAATGGCAAAAAGCATCTTTAGCAAAGTCAGGAAGCCAGCATATAATCTGAGATCCCTACATTCTTCAGTAAGTTTTCAAAGTGACCTTTTTTGTTCAAAATACATGCAGCTTTTGTTGTAAAGCTTCACTCGTAACAGCTAGATGAAAGCCATCCGTAGTCTACAAGTCTCCATTTCATAATTTGGTTAATGGAAATGAACTAGACAAATGCTTATAAATTACTCAAATTACTTTAAAAAGTGATAACGGGTATCAAGTCTTCCCCGTGTACCTCATTTCTTTACGTGCCATCCTTTTAAAAAGTAATACCACAGAAGAGGAATTTGATGGAACATAGAACTAGTGCTGGAAGTAGTCCCAACAGACTTCTCATTAACATTATTGCTTCCCCAATGAATTTGAATTCCACTAGAACAACCCAAGAACACATTTGACATGAAAGGCTGAGAAACCTGGGTCTGTTTAGCCTGGAGAAAAGAAGACTGAGAGGGATCTTATCAATGCTTATAAATATCTAAAGGGTGGGCATCAAGACGATGGGGCCAGACTCTTTTCAGTGATGCTCAGTGATAGGATGAGGGGCAATGGGCACAAACTGGAACACAGAAAGGTCCACCTAAACATAAGAAAAAACTTCCTTACTTTGAGAGTGACAAAGCCCTGGAACAGGCTGCCCAGAGAGGTTGTGGGTTGTGACTCTGGACTTTCAAAACCTGCCTGGGCACATTCCCGTGCAACCTGAACTAGGCAAACATGCTTTAGCAGGGGGGTTGGACTAGATGACCCTTCTAACATTCTGCAGTTCTGTAAAGGAGCCTGGAGACTACACTTGATGCAAAGTTGAGTATGAGTCACTGTACTCTCACTGCAAATAACTAAATCCATACATATACAAGGAGGAACGTGGCTGGTAGGTAAAGAGACATTCAGATTTCCTTCACACTAGTGAGGATCCTCCTGAAAAACTGTTTCCAGTTTTGGCCTCCATAGTTCAAGATGGATCCAACTCTAGGATCCAACAAAGGGCTATCAAGACAGTCAGGGGGGCCTTACAGAACAGGACCTCAGCTTATTCATGTGACAAGTAGTAGAGAAAGCTGTAACATCCTACAGCTACTTTCAGGGTCATTAAACATGACAGATTAATGGTTCTTGGCAGTGGCAGTGACAACATAGAAAGGGAATTTGGCAACAGATGCTGGTGTTGGAAGTTCAGGTTAGGTATTAGGAAAATGTCTTTCACTAAGAAATCCATGTAGCACTGAAACAGGCCAGCAAGCCAGGTGGCACAGTCTCCATCCCTGGGTGTCTTCCAAGCCATAGTCACACAAAGCCATCACTGACCTCATCTAGCACTGGCAATAATCCTATTCCTAGAAAGAAGGCAGACTAGATGACATCCATCATGTCTCAGATGAGTTAAACAGACAAGGCCTTCAACAATGGAAGAACATTTACCTGTAGACTCAAAATCAGGTGTTTTGTACTTCACAGACCAGTCAATGGGATCAGGTCTCTTGACAATTACACCTTCTCTTTTCAAAATATTGCACATCTCTTCAATTTCAGCAATAGCTTTTTTTAAATGGTCTTTGGGGAAGCTCTGGCCTCCAAATTTCTGATAAAATCCCCAATACTTTTCGTATGTGTTGGCCTAAAACAAAAGGACAGGTGAGTGACAAAGAATAAGCATCAGTTATTTTGGGTAGAGTGAAATGGATGCGTAAGACAATTCCTAATGTCCAAAGTGGGAAGTCTTCTTTCACAGAGGAAATGGTTTTGTATGTATTATGACCCTAACATGTCATAGTATGCCTTATATTTGTTTCTTGCTATATTTTGAAGAGTTGCTAAAAAATGTCCTGCTGATTCTTCCAAAATAAAAGGGCGGGAGAGGGAGAAAAAAAAAAGGAAGGGAGAAGCATCAATACTTTAGATAAATGCTCAATTATTCCTGGTTGAGAATCATTATGCTGTAGCACTCTGTCCTTATTTTTTCTCTTTACTACTTCTATTTATACACACTGTTGGCAAGGTTTCACTCAGATGTTTTATGATGTGCATGTGCCCAGTCACTAAACTGATGTAAGTGCAGGTGTTAGACTAGTTGTGAATGGCTGATGTCTTCACAAATACTTACACACAGTAACAAAGTGAAGTTTCAGCTGTATGTTCTAAGCAGGCTCACTGAACTAGCAAATAGCTTCCGTACTGCTAACAGACTTAGGCACAATACCCAAAAAAATAAGTCCTCTGAGGAACAGCAAGAAAAAAGGGAAAGCCATTTTGGAAAGTAGAGAAGTACATACACATTTCATTTCCACTTGCAATGTAGTTTAAATGGATCAGCAGCTTATATTACCTGCTTCTACTGATGGAAATACTAATGCAATAAATACTTCCAGAAGCCTCTTCCCCTCTTTAGCCATAGCTCTACTACAGAAAATGTCATTATTTATCAAATCAGATGAAAACTAAAAGACTTCATTACACTTTAGCTAGTATTTAGTAACTAGTATAGCCAAGAGGCCATTAAAAATTTTGTCTTTATTACACTAGCCCTGTACAAATACACCAAATACTACAGATTCTGCTGTTTAATGAGGCTAGCAGACATGTTTTTAAATGAAAACAACCTTGAGCTCATCCCCAAAATGCATATGCCTGCAATCACCTTGTTAAAACCTCACTTAAGTACTGTCACAGTGGTGACATCAGGAATTCTAAAGCCATCCCAAGTACAGGTAAGATGCCTTGTTGGCTAGAAGGGGCCATATTTCAGGTACAGCAGCAGTCTGGAAAATGCAAAAGATAATCCAAACCTGATAGGTGAATTTAGTAAGTATAACAAGCAAGTATAACATTCACAGGCCTAAATTCTCTGCTCCTGAAATCCTGTGACAGTCTCCTCAAATTAAAAACTAATTCAAAATAATGTCCTAGTTCTCATGGGTAAGAAAATCCAGACGTAAAACAAATGGTGCTGCTTGAGTTGAGCGTATCTTTGAAAGTACTTCATGAAGATTTATAAATTGTGAAACCACCAATGTTGATGGGTCTTTGCTAACACTAATGTGACAGAGGAATAAATGCATACGGAACCATTCTGGAACAACAGCAGAAGGGGTCAGGAACAAGTGGTCAGGCCTTCCTTTTTCCAGAGTCCTGCTCATTCCAGCAGCATGAGGAACAGCAAGGGGATGCTGCAGAACCTGCCCTTTCAAACATGAGGTTATCTCCTGACACTGCTGTCCTGACTAACTTCCAGAAAGCAATGTTCCAGACAAAACCAATGCAATGATGTTCCTTTTGTTCTAGCACTGTCAGTGAGCCCCAAGCAGGCAAGTTAAATCATCTGAAGGCATGCCTGTTCTCCTTTAACAGCCCAGGCTATCCACTCTGTTGTGTACAATTTCTGGGTATTTGCCTTCATGCTAGAGAGGTAAGACAGAAGGAAGAGAATTCAATCTTTTAGTCACCCTTAACATTTATATAGAAAGCTCAGGCAAAGGTCTCAGCATGGCCATCCTGCTCCTCCGGTTCTGAAGCTTCTTCCCATCCTTTCTGAAGGAATTTATTCTTTTGCTGTAAGTGAGGTCTTGGGTAATTTGATCACCTCAGACTTGCCAGCTGTTCAGAAGTCACATGCAGATCATATGAAGTGCCTAGCATTCCTATGGAAACCTGTTCTGCTAACGAGATAAATGTGTCCAAAGGAGTAAAGCTAGTTATTTTCAGAGCCACCCATGATGTATGTGAATATCATTGATTCCCAAGAGATGCAGGTTCCCTCCTCATCAGGCATCCTCTAGTACTGCTCTTTTTCAAATACATGATGTTTGTGTTGCAGTAATACTACAGCATAATCTTAAAGTTACAATAAAGTGTTAACACAATAACACCACTCATACTCCCTACCTTCTGAGTAACTGAGGAAAGGATATACGATGGGGACATACATTTCATACCAATTCAGGGTTGAGATTTCAGGCCCCTTTGTTCATATACATACAACTCATTTCAGACTGTTCAAGAAGTGCCATGGCCAGGACACAGAAAAGAGCTTTAAATAATCTCCTCAATGCACCTTATAACCTACTGTCTGAGAGTACCTGAGAAACCCTAGCAGCATTTAAGAAGACCTCTTTCTTTTCAGAAAGAAATTTAAGAGTTTGCTGTAAGAAAAAGATTTTCTTTAAGAAACAGCAGAATTATTCACAATAGTTGCTATATATTTCCAACAACTCTTGTGGAAACTAATTAACATTAACATGCTAATGCTCTCAAGATGTACATTAAAGCTAGTAATGACAGTTCCTAAATTTAGCACATCAAAACAGATATTCGGATCAAAATGCTTTTGTAGTAAACACCCCCCCTCCTTCTCACTAAAGGTATAATGATCTGTGGCAGTAGTATCTCTTCATCAAAAATATATTATTATTCACAAAATATACTGAAAAACATTGCAGAGTACAAAGCTATAAAGCTCAAATGTTTGACTAAGTGTCAACTGCTTCATAAAAGTACATCTGAACTGTGATATTTTTGACCAAAATGCTAACTCAAAAAAAGGCAACTTCCTAATGAATGTAGTTAACCTCCTAGTTAAGATTTCCCATATTTCCCAATAGTGTATTTACATCTACATAACCTCCACAGCCCATTTTAAACTCCCCAAAGGATATACAACAAAGTGTCAGCTCATTAATACTAATTAGCTATGTAGGGCTCCCTGTTCAATTCATTCCTTCCCCTTTCTTATGTCAAGCACATTACGCCCACATCATGGCAGAATGAATTGTGTATACCAGAGACACATCTCAAAAGTACAAGTTAGTGCTGAATGCAGCCATGCTTCTGGCACTTAAAGATTTTGCAGGTAAACATGCATGCAATCTTAAAACACAACTTACAAGTGCCTCACAGCAAGTATTTACCAAACTGTTACAATTTGAAGTATGTTTTTGAAAGCATCTCTGGTCCAAAGCTTCAATTTTTTCTTAAACAAGTCAAATTCACTAGTTTTAAAGGGCAGTTTTTATAACCAATGACCCTCATTCACACTTGGCAGTAGACATGTGATACCCATCAACACTAGCATTGCTGCTTACAGGGACAGTAACAGATTTCTAGCTCTTGTACTACACTGGAGGAACAAATACATACACACCCTACCCTTCAGCCACAGAGAAATTTGAACAATAACTGCTTCTATTAATATTTTTAAGTATTGTCAAGGTAGGATTTGGACTGCTGTTTGGATTATTTAGCAATGCCCCTGAGTAAAACTACTGTTGCAGTTTCTACAGCAAAATTTAAGACAAAAGCAGAGAAAACTATAGGAAACCACAACTCAGGCAACACTCACTAGTACTTGTTATGGCCAATGTACCCTTTAGACTTGGCAGTTTACGTCAAACAAAGCTAAAGCTCACTTTAACCCTAGCTGTAGATATTTCAACTACAGAGGTAATCCTATACTTTGACATTCCTCATTGAGCTTTTGATACTGCGTGTAACAGAAAGAGAAATTCTGACCTCATTTGAGTAGTTATGGCTTAACAGGCAGAAGAACCAGGCTAGCTGTATAACATGCCACACTTCAGCAATGTACACATTTGAAAGAGTGTTTTTCTGACATTAAAGCAAGCTCTTTACTATTTGAGAAAATAATTTTGCCTCATTTAACGTTGCAATGTAAAAAAAGTTAGACATTTTTTTTCGTTACTCATTCTATACATTCATTATAACAGTTTTAAGTACATAAAAGCACATACATACACTCGTATATTAGAAATGCCAATCCTCATTCACTTCTTTTTCTGAAGTTGCTAGAATATCTTTGGAATGCCTGAAACAGGACACATATTAGAGATTCTTTCTACTATTGACTTCTGCTAAACCAGATAACAGTTCAAAGTGGAAAGAAAAAACATATCCTGCACCAACATGGCTATGCTATAATTTTTCACACATGTAAAAACTACTTTGAAAGAAGAATCCTCAAGAGTAAACACCACACTTTGTGCACTGTAAAGCTTAAGCAAATTGTATCTATAAATTCTGCATCATTTCCTATTTAAGACTGGAGTTTTATTGTTTACCTTAACCTCCACAGAAAAAGGTGGGACACAAGCATTTTCAGCTCTTCCCACAATGACCTCTTCCAGTGGGTCCCATTCATTGTATGAGCAAACAGGACAGTCCTTAGGCACAGGGCCAGTAACCTTGTTATCAGCAGCAGCACAGGTGTTCTGGGAGGCTGTAGCTGCCTGGGTGCTCTGGAAAGATCTCTGCACCCATCCTGTAAAGACTCTTCCAAGCTTAAAAAAAAAAAAAAGAATGCAAATTATGTTTCCCTTACAAAAAGTAATGGTTCAATCCACAAGTGCATTACCCTGCAATTCCAAAACGATGTACATTAATTGAAGCACTAACAGAGTTACAGTTTGTTACACCCATTCCAATTCACTCACGTCCTACCAGATGCTTGAAGGACAATTTGCCTTTTACAATACCCTCAGTTCATGAGCGACAGCTCATGAGACAGGAGCGCAGAACTGGAGCCACCGGCCTCTGTGCTGCCGAACTGGGACGATGAAGTCAGCCTGGGGCCAGTCGGCCCGCAGCGGTCCCACGCTGGCTCAGCGCACAACGGCGCGGAGGGCCCGCTCAGGACCTTCCCCCAGCCGAGCATCCTCAACCCCGGCCCCCTCCTCCCTCCAGCCCGACCGCGCTTCTATGCGGCACGAACCCGCAAGCCGATATAATGCGCCGCTTCTGCTCCCCGGCTCCCCCCGCGCAAGCACCGCACTCGCAGCATCACTGCAGGCCGGCAGGACGCGACAGCTCCGCACCGCTCCGCGCCCGCCCCTCCGGCAGCGCAGCTACGCCCCCCTCCCAGCCCGCCGCCTTTATAGCGGCGCGGCCCGGCCTGGCCCGCCCCGCCCCGGGGCCGAGCGGGCGGGAGGGCCCTGTCCGACGGGGCCCTGTCCGGCGGGGCGGGCTCACGGTTCAGGGGCAGCTCGGATGAGAGCGCAGCTGGAGCGGCCTGGCCAGCCTGACCGAGCTGTCTCCAAGGCCCGACTACCGGCTGCTTTCAGCACAGCTGGATTTCGTTTCCAAAAACGGCTCTTCAGCAGCAATTTGAAGATTCCCAGTCAGCTTTCAGATCCTTCTGTAAAAAGCATACTGAAGTGCATCCTTCAGTTATGTTTAGTCATTGAATATGCGTGTTCGTTAAACCTGTATTAAACAAAAGAAATTCAATTTTACAAAAATTTCCAGTAATTCATAGGATCATTAAGGTTGGAAAAGACCTCCAAGATCATCCCGTCCAACCTTCTACTCAACACTACCATGACCACTAAACTATGTCCCGAAGTGCCTCATCTACATGGTTTTTGAACACCTCCAGGGATGGCAACTCCACCACCTCCCTGGGCAGCCTGTTCCAATGTTTAACTGCTGTTTTAGTAAAGAAATTCTTCCTAATATCTGATCTGAACTTCCCTTGGCACAGCTTGTGGCCATTTCGTATGTTAATAATTCATATTTTTAGACTACAACCTAAATATTTTGTGATTCACCTAAAATATTTTAAGTCTTTAATTACTGAAGGGGTGTTTCAAGCATATGGCAAACAATTAACAATTCTGGCTTCTCAAAATGCATATTGTGACATGATGAAATCAGCTGTAGTTTTAACACACCTTAGATACCTGAGTAAGCAAGTTTTGTTGTACCATGTAATTAACCAGTTTGCTTTTTTAGCACAGGTAAACACTGCACCTTCCCAGAAGAAATAACAACATGAGTTCTCTTGTCATGAATTTACATACTTCTCAGAGAAAACTCAGTTATTTCAGTTGATATGATATCAAGCATGCTTTACCCTGTTCCGTATGACTGAAGAACATCTTAACTCAGTTTGTTAGGACTCATTTGTAACATAATTGCCTCAAACACTATTCTTGTATCAAAAGAGATATAAGGATTTTTATTATTTGTTTTTTTAGTTTAAAAAAAGGAATCTTCTTGATGCTGCTTAATTCCTAGTTACCAATTTTTGTCATCTATTTAATTAAAAAACTCCAAAACCTAAGTTTAGGCTAGTTCTGCTCAAATGCTTATTTGATTCAGTTGATTTTGCTAAGGTCACTCTAGTCATATTGACCTTCTAAAAAAATTAATCATTGGCTTGTGGCTAAATCCAAAGGTCTTGCTTCTTTCTCTGTCCTTTTTGACTTATCAGCTAGTTTTGGACCTTTGGATCATTCTTTATCAACTCAGTTTACATAGTTTTTCTGACTCTGCACAATACTTCTTTTCCTGCTTCCTACATATGTTTGATGCTTTATAGGGTCCCTAAAATTGTCATTGCCATAATGGCAATGAGATTTGTGGTCAATGCTATAGCACTTTTTTGTTATTTTTCTGCTGGACTACATGTTTTCTGCCCACATTGTTTTTCAGTGAAAACATTATTTTCCATGTCTGCTTCTTCCTTTGTTAGGGGTAGTTCCTCCTGGACACAAGCCAGTCTTTACTAAAGTACAATCAAAGCAGAAATTCTTTCCTTTTCCTAACTGGCACATTTGTGGTCTATCCTTGAAACCTTTATTCATAGTAGATAGCATTTTCCTTCCAGCCTTCACTGAGTACCAGCCATTTGATCCCTGGATTACCCTCACATGGGCCTTGATATCTGCAATGCTATTGATGCACTAACCATCACTCTAGTGGTATCCCTATGCTTCTTGTATCACTTGACCATCTTCTGAATCACTTGAAAAAACCCTCTCATTTATCCCCATAAAGCAGACAGTTACATTTCTCTGCTTTTTATGCCTTCACACCCAACACAGACTTCATGCATCTTGCATTTATGGTATATGGAAATGTCATTTTTCACAGTTCCCTCTTTGGCATCAAAATGAAAGTCTTGCTTTTTGTGTACTGGGTAGCTCTTCATATCTTCTTCCTCTTCTACAACAAGGGCTTCATCTACCAATGTAAACTTTAACAGTGACATAAATCGGACCACAACACCAGTAATGATTATTCAAATGTAAATAAAGCTGAGTTCACTCACTCAAATACAGGACAATCACTTAAACATGGTTGACTAAGCAGGTGCTGAGCTCTTTGGTTCAAAAATCTTATTATAAAGATAACCTTATTAATGCTATTACACACAATTGCTAGAATTGTGCTAACACCTTGAAAGCTCATCGCACTAACCAAAAAGTTGCAAATGATTGTCAAAATTATGTGCTGATCTAGTAAAGATACTTTCCTTCACTGCAAATATCACCTCAGTATGGATTTTTAACTCAAAACATGAAGCTTCCTATCACTATTGGTGAGATCTGGACTATAAAGAGTAACTAGCACAATGTTGTTTGTTTGGTTGTTTTTTTCTTTTAATGGGGCTCTATGTATCTTTTGTAATATTCTATCCATCGTTTTTGAATGACATCAGGTCCTTTGCAGGTTTATATAAACCCTCTCATTCTGATAACTAGGTAAAGCAATGTGGTTCCAGCTAATGAAGAACAACATTCTGGACAAACAGGATTAGAGAATAAGATACTAAGTAGTAAAATTCTAGCTTAAAACCACAGAATTAGAAAAAGCAACAAGAGACATGCAGTAAAGAAAAGTTACCCTTGGCAACAAGACCAGTGCTAGTGAAGATCGAAGTATAAACTCATCTGTGTTTTAGGACAGTATCTGGCCTCAGCTTCACATAAAGATTTAACACATATCTATCAGAGAAATAGAAGTCTCAAGGGATTGTACTACTGCTTAAATGCGAATTTTCATCTATCCAGGCATTGAGGTCCTGCCTTTCAGAACATATATTGTTATTTACATTTGTAATGTGGTATAGCAATATGCCTGAGACACTTGAGATACATGATATTTAAAGGTTAAGGAACAACTTACCCTTTCTCACCAGTATTTCTGCTACATTACTGATTACAATTATTTTGTGTAAGTTATCTGGTGTGAGACATATATTCAACAGTTTTTACTTATCCTTACTTTTGCCTTATTACAGAAACTCACTCTGTTAGCTATCACAAACAACACAGAAGAATCCAGTGTTCTTCTTAGAAAGTAAGTTTACAAATTCCCAAAGTTCAGAAGCCTGGACCGTTCCAGTTGGGAAGAATAAATGCACTTCAAAATACTGAAATAACTTTTTTGTTTCATCCTTTAAGATCATGATTTTGTAGTCAACTCTGAACTCTAATAAACAGTCAAAATATTTTTATACACATAATTAAAACAACTTCTTTAATTTAAAATGTTTTATTTTATCTTGTGACCTATAATAAGAGCTGAAAATCAATATACTATTTTCAGAGTCCTTTGAAAGATAATTTAATTTTAATTAAGTAATATAAACCTTGCTTTATCATTCTTCAAACTCAAAAGAAAAATACAGTTAGATTTAATCCCTTATTCAACCAAACAAGCTACGTATGTAAAATGTCAGGAAATTCTTTCTTCCTAATTCCAGCTTCGATGAACTCGATTTCATCTGTAAATTTGCTAACAAACTCTACATGGCTTCTGCCTATTTTATCTTTTATAGTTACTGAAGGACAAATTCTGTAGTTTTCCGCAAATGCCAGTTCTGGGTAATTCTTGGAAGATTTTCTGTTCTTCTTGTCAGAACATCTTCACAGTGTGACATGCTGAAGTGATAAATTCTCCATTGAATGCAATTTGCTGCAGTGGAATTATGACTACAGAATGAAACACTCCTATGCGAACTAAGCAAAACTTATTTTCTCTCTTTTTGTGCAAATCATATTGTAAACGATAAATAATAATTATAAACTGGATGGTATTTACCATCGAGAGAGAAGGATTGATAAGGAATCTGCATTATGTGGATACACTGGTATCTAATAGCTTTGCAACCTTTCTGCTAGTTGGGGCACTTAAGGGATCTTTTCATTCCTATCCAGCTAGCAATTATCACGAAACTTGTAGGAACTTAATACCGTTGAGACCTATAAACCTTTCTCAAATGTGTCTGAAAGCAGCCAACAGGTTCAAGTTACAGGGAGGGGAAGGAGAGACTAGACATAGACATATATGCACATGCACCATCCACAGTCATATGACCCTATGTTCTTAGAAAGCAAGACTAAAAACTTCCTTGTCTTTAAGAAATCAAAAGATGAAAAAATGTCTCCTATTTGAAAGCAGATGGCTCATGTAGATGTTTTCTATATGAAACTTAGGTAGCAATAGATCAAATTTTTCTAAGATTGTTAGCACACTGGTATGATTAAATTCTTAGTGTGTTATTTTATTTTATTTATGCAAACATTGCTCTTCATACCTTTATGTTAAAATATATTTGAAATGTCATTGCAAAATGCAACCAAAATGCATTTCAACATATGTAATTTAAAAGGTCATATCGATATTAATAAGTATTGCACCAAATTTTGAGCATGTCTGATAATTTAGGTAATAATTTAACTTCTTTTTTTGGAACCAGGTAATTGGAATACTAGAAGGATGTAGAGGAACACAGCTATGTAGCCCTACCCAAAACAAGGCTCACTAGCTGAGCAAGGGAAACAGTATAGGTAGTTTCACTGCATATATGTGAAGAGCAGGTCATTTCTACGACTGATTTAATAATTAATTTATTTTCCTAACAGAGCCTGCAGAAATCTGCATTCTGACTAGTTACACTGTGTGTGCCTGTGAACACGAGTCCCAGTGTACAAATAAATATCTGCTTTAATTTTAGACGTCATGTTTCTATTATAGAAAGGTGACAGAGCTGAAGAAAGTTCTATGAAGGCGAAGGATTTGGTGATCATAATACATGACATTTTACACTGTGTCATTTTCAGAGGCAGTGCTGACTACTGAAAACCGCAGGAGGTTCATGCAGCAAAAGGCACATCACTTGTAGGATAGATTTCATTCAGAGCAGTATTTCCACGTATACAGTAACACGATCTGCCAACAGTTTCTAGGGTCAGTACTGTGACAATGCTTTATCTCAGGGCTGCCAAGTGAATTTCATGGCTCTAGGACATTAGAAATCTCTGGAATCTCAAATGCATGGTCTTGCAACATAGCCTGTTGTACATTAGCATTTAAAATTTGAAAACTGCATCACATATTTCTTGAAGAATATTTATAGAAAGTATTAGTATAACTTTGCTGTGCCCCTGAAATAACTGCATTCAGTTTTCTCCTCACTCCCACTTGAGTTAAAATCATAGCCATATCACATTATACATCTGAACAACAGTTTCAAACATTGTGATCCTTTAATCAGTGTGTGAGTGGCAACTTCAGGCAAGCTACTTGCCTCCTGATGTGAAGGAGCTTTGCATGATTTTTGTGGCAATACTATTTGTTCCACTTTTTTTGTTCAGCTTTCTTCTTTCTTCCAGGAGAGCCTTGGCTCTCCAATAACCTCTTATTCATCCCAAGCTTCTAGGAGAGGATAGCCCAACAAACCAAAGTTATTAGACCTCTACTTACTTTAGGGAGAATGTCACAAACCCCATCTTTCCTGTGTTTATCCTTTCTACACTGAACCACAGAATGCCTTGAAGAGACTCCCTGACAAGATGAATGAGCCACAGAACATCAATCACCCTGTGCAGTTTCTTGAGCTTTTGAATATTCCCTTTCACAGACAAGCAATGACTGGGTTACTATTTTTAGCATATGCATAGAGTTTATCCGTGTGAAAGAAAGAGGCTGAAGTACCCTTAGACTAAACTAGATGGCATATCTTGGCTGTTCACTTTGCTACTACTCAGTAAATAAGGCTGTGAGAATAAAGCCTCTTTTTTCCACCATCTCTTTTTCTAAGAAAACACAAGTTATTTGCTAAGTACATTCCATCGCTTGATGCTCTTGTTAGCAGCATCTGTGAATACTGCTCACCCTGTAATGCCTCTGAAAATTTCACTGAGTATATTTGCCTTGATGGTAGGATAGTAACAAATTATACAGGTAGGGTTTGATTTGAATGTCTCCTTCAGAGGATTTCATAAATTCGTTGTGAGGTTTATGCTGAATCTGATTCAAGCCTAAAGCTAGCGGTTAAAAAACAGCACTGGATTTGGACACATGGATGACGTTTACTCTACCATCACAAATGAAAAACAATGGCAAAGTCAAACCTTGGTGGAAAGGAGTAGTTTTAAATTCTCCTGAGATCAAGGCTCAGCTAAGTTTTCTGCTTAATACCCATACTTTCATCTCCCCCTAACCATTTCAGTCTTGACAGATAAGACACCCTCATCAGAGAGAAGAGAGCAAATAGCTTGCTCACAGTAACTGGGATACCTGTACTGTAACTACCTGAACTCTGAACTAACTTTTGTTTGCATAGCTCTGCAGTGAGTTTGGCTGCATCAATGTAACAAACCAACAGAAGACAAAATCTGTTTAGGGGAGGGAAACATTTTCTCAACCCCATGAAAGAGAATTGAGCAAGGCTCTCTTTGGAGTTTCTGTATTAGGAGATGAGGCAATTCCTGAGTTTTGACAGCTCCCTTCCCTGATCTTGAAGAACACATCTGTTCTGATGAATCCCAACCACGTCCATCCAAGGAAGATGATGGGCTCAGGGCCAAGAATCTAGTTACTATCCAACACTAAGAATCTCACACGTGTCACTGTAGAATATTACAATTTTGTTCCTAGAATTTAAAACCAGTTGCTTCGAATACCTCTGCAACATAAAGATGAGTCTCACTATGATTCAGACAGCTTCTTTAAGAATTTTTAGATCAAATTAATTTAGGCAGAACAGAGGACAGGTTCTCTTTCCTCTTTCCACTTTCTGCTCCAGTTTTCCATGCAGGCTGCTAGGAAGACAGACATAGTCTGCTTTGAGTGCTACACGTGTGCTACAAGCCTTCCAGCTTTGCAGCAAAATGGTTAGATCTCAACCTAGAGCTGCTAGAGACTTTTGAAGACCAGGTCCCCTCTCAAGATACCACAGATGCTATAGCCAGTGCCTAAATCAGGATATGCAGGATGGAGTAGCTAAGATCCATAGTTACTAATTGTATACAGAGTAATAGTATTGTCATTTCATGCTACCCTACTAACACACCTCTGATCTTCTGTGAAGTGACAGCAGATCTCCTCTATGGCTACACTACTAGATACCTATATGTGTGGCATACAAATCTGGACTACCTATATGCTAGAGCTACAAAGATGATGAAGGGACTGGAACATCTCTCTTATGAGGAATGGCTGAGAGCCCTGGGGCTGTTTAGTCTGAAGAACTGAAGACTGAGAGGGGATCTTAGCAATGTTGACAAATATCTGAAGGGTGGGTGTCAAGTAGAAGGGGCCAGGCTCTTTTCAGTTGTGCCCTGAGGTAATGGTAGCAAGGTGAAACACAGGAAGTTCCACCTCAACATGAGGAAAAACTTCTTCACTGTGAGAGTGACA
>WUAM01000431.1:107333455-107357236 GCA_024336885.1 Actenoides hombroni | reverse complement strand
AACAGGCTGCCCAGAGAGGTTGTGGAGTCTCCTTCTCTAGAGACTTTCAAGACCCGCCTGGATCTGTTCCTGTGTGGCCTGTCCTGGGTGTTCCTGTTCTGACAGGAGGGTTGGACTCAGTGATCTCCAGAGGCCCCTTCCAACCCCTACCATTCTATGATTCTATGATTTTATGATATTTTTTTTCTAATGAGACATGGCATGTTTATTAACAGCCAGGTTGCACCTTTTTTATCTTTTAAAAGCAATGTCATTAACACAAAGGAACAGAAAAGAGCTTGTGATTGAGTGCAGCCAAGTAAAGGCATCCCCTAACATCTAGATTTCTTGCTTTTTGGAGGGACCTCGGTAATCCATTAGACAAAACTTCACTGGAAATTCCAGTCTCACGGGAGCAGTTCACTCACTTTGAAGGAGACTTTTTGGGAGGTCAGTGATTGCAAAGTATTTCAGTGAACAGAGTTGTCAAATCAGCTATAGACAAGACCAGCAAATCATCTCATCTAGGTGACCCACTAGAAATCCTGACTGCATTACAAATTTGTAAGCATCAGCCCTCAGAAGCTGGGAAAGATCTGGAAAAATACCAATAAACTGCTGATGTTTGCACAGTTTAAGTGGTGCCAGAGCACGTATCTCTCTGACTTTCATCTCCTGAACCCTTTCCAGACAGGGAAGACAAAAATGGAATGGCTTTAACTCTGCTATGAATAGGTTCAGTGATTTATCACTCCATGGACTATGAACTTGGTTTTTACATTTACAAAAATTATTTTGCCAGGTTAATAGACACCTTGCACCCTTTCCCAAGTGGGAAAGGAACAGGAGAATTTGGGATGTAGCATGTAGAGAAGGAAGATCAAGCTGTTGATTATCTCCTCATTCCTCCCTTTGTATTAGTCCTAATATTGGTACTAATATAACTCCTTGATGAGCCAATTTAACTCTGTGAGTCAGCAGAGAACTCACCCATCAAAATACAGTTTACTGCCTGCTTAGTGAGCTAAATTCATCACTGATGTGTCAGAAGAACATCTGAGCTAGAGCAAGGGAGGCAGTGAAGCAAGGAGGCCATATAAGGAGGATAAGGAAAGAGACTCACCCCTTTTGGCAGTACCAATTAATTAGATCAGGTCAACCTGTGTCATCTGATTGCAACTTTACAGAAACACTGTGCTAATACTGCAAATAAACCTTTGATAGCAACTGCAGTAGCTGTGAATTTGAAAATGAGACAGAAAGGCATTTGAAACTGGAAATCAAAATTGAAGACTTCAGTTTAGCAATCCTGAAAAATACCCAGTTTGTGGGAAGGGTCAGATGAAACAGGTAAGAAAAGAACCCAGCTGGCCTGTTACACAAGTTCACTGAAGCCACAAGTCATCCACTCTGCATCCCATCTCCCTGCCATTCTTCAGTAATTACATAAGTGTTGTTTTGTGGTATGGGTATTGTCAGGTGAGCTAGCTAGCGTGGAGCATGCTGCCTTTTACCATTACATCAAACTATGAAAAAAACAGAAAAGGGAAAAGAGAAGATGCTGTCTGCACAGAAAATGCTGCAGCCTGGAGCACCTTATGGGTAGACAGCATAAGGAATGCTGGGCTTTCCCATGCTCCCTGTCCACGTATTTTCACCTTAACTAAAAGTACAGAGAGCTTGAATCTCAATTTCATACAAAGTTCCAGTTACTTGTTACCCTCTGGTGACATCTCGTGGATCAAAGCAAGATACCCCTGCCTGCTGTCAAACGCTGCAAAGCCTCGAGTGCCTGAACCTGCGGAGTGGAAGTCTCTCTCCCAGGTCTAAGGAGCTCTATAGCATCCGACAAGGTTCAGCTTTTCTCTACCTTATCCTTCCTTTCCTGTTCTGTTCACAGTGCAAATGAGCACTGTAGCAACAAGCTCCCTACAAAGAACGGAAAACAGAGGTCAGCAGGAAAAAAAGCAAATGAGTGTAGAGCACAGAAACTTGAGAAAAGAGGAGAGTAGTGAATAAATCTCACAAATTGTATTTTCTATTGATAAGGCAGATTCTAATGACTAAAGCTGAGTATAAGCTATTGTTGAGCAATCAGGGGTTCACAGCTGAAGTCAAGGGGACCCTAGGCACTGCTTGCCACCATGGAAGGAGAAAGCAGATACTCAGCACCACAGAATCATAGCTCACTGTATCCGGCAAATATTAAGCAGCTAACCCTCCCAGTATGCTTGTGCATCATCTACAGGGGATGGAACTAAAGACTCAGATCTCCAGTTGTCACAGTAAGAAATGGAGACAATAATACTTTGCTAAAAATATTAATTTATTTTGGATAGTTAATTTTGGAGCCTCCATTCCAAAGGACTTAGGCAAGAATTATATAAATTAAATTTGTATAAGTTTATTACTGGAGTTAATTACATAAGTTTAATTATAACCTCATAATGGAAAAAAAATGAAGGGTTTTTTTTCCTCATAAAGGAAAAAAAACACTTCTACATAACAAGAAATACAGTCCCTTGTGACCTCTGCAGGCATCTTGAAATTCAATCCATCCCCAGGGATGGTATTGATGCAGGGGAAAGAAAGAGTTCCCTGAGCATCAGCTATCATGGTGCTACAGTAGAAAGGTATGTTTTTCAAGTGCTTCCACAAAGCATTAGGAGATTGAAATATGGAAATGAGGAGGCCATGGAAATGCATCATACGTGGAAAGTCATAAACACATTGACTGAGCACCCGCTGAAACCACAGTGAGTAGCTGCAAGCAGCATCCTTTTGCAACACAGCCTATGCCTGTGCAGGCTCCAAAGGGGTGCTTGAACAGTGCCAAACATTGGCAAGAGGCCTTCTGCAGAGCCAAGTCCCATGGGCAGCATCCAGCACAGGACAGCACTGCTGACTGCCACAGGGGGCCAAGCCCTTGACCAGCTTCCAGCACAAGCTCAAGCATGCATGCCTCTTGTAATACAAAACCAGCATCAACCTACCATAGGAAGCTCCATCAGCTCTCTCTAAATGTCTGCATTCAGAGTAGCTACTTGGGGAGAAAAGGGAAGATAAGGTATTAAATAGGGTTTACTGAACGACAAAACCTAGCAAACAACTAAGTCAGTGAAACAGTCGTCCCTGTCCCTAGGCTAACAATATTTAAATTGATACTTGGTTCAGCAAAAATACTGATGCTTACATACTGCAACTTACACACAAAGGGACAGCTGTTTGAGCAGAAAGACCAACACGCACTATGGCAGTCCCTAATGTTAGTCAAGCACAAAATAACCTGCCTAGATTAGTAATTCCCCCACAAAAAGAATTTTAAAACAAAAAAAAGCACCAGCCACTTCAAAGTCGCACCACATCATATGTGACATATTTTGTGATCTATTAACCTTAAACAACATATGAGTTAGCCATTAATTACCTATTAAACCTGTTATAGTAATGAGAAGAACAAACAAAACTGGATGTAGCAGTGGACTAACACACCTTCACCCCTTGGGATCACTGAAGAAAAACAGATTGTGCAGCACAGACTAATTCCTAACAGGGCTTTGCTTTGTGTGGTCTCAGAGAACAAAACGAGACTTGGTGCTAAATCAAAAGCATCAAGAGGAACAATCTAGACATAGGCAGGCAGGGCTTGGTAAATGTTAGAGAAAAGACCAGGGACTGAAGAAGTGTAGTTTATTTCAAATTTGGAGACCAATGCTGACATAATCACTGTTTAAACTGTTGAATTCTAGTTGCCATTGTTAGGTTAAGCATCAGCAAATATTTGTGCTAAAATTTAACTGTCTTGCCAAGCTTGCCAGCTCATGACTGAAATCTTGTAGAGCTGAAAACCTCTACAAGGAGCCTGTAATTGGAAGGCAATGGAAAAGGTTTATCTCAAGGAATACTTTAGAAGGACAATGTATGGTGAAAAAGCTGGCCAGCAAACTAAGTATTTCTTGTGTGAAGATTTACAAGTTGTTCAGTTTTTTTTTAAATAGCCCTGAATAATAAGGCAGCCAGAGGTCCTTCAAAATGCCATTGGGGCACATTCATGATCAATACTGGTCAAAATATACCCTAGGCATAAACCAGTTAATTTTCACCTGCACTAGCTCCCTGAACCAGCTCCTCTTTCAGTCCCATGAGCTCTAATGCTGGCTGATGGGCAGGAGTACGTGAGCAGGAAAAGCAGCCCTGGCTGTAGGCCACGTGCAATCCTCTGGGTCCAGTTTCAACTGCAGCAGCTGCCGGGGAGGTCTGACCACAACTAAATGAACTGGATGGCTCTGCTCCCTCCCATTCCTCTTGGACATTGGTCACTCGTGTTGCGCTCAGAGCTAGCCACGGCTCACCTAGCAGCAAAGTGAATCTCTCTGGCAGGGGAAACAACATCTGCAATGGAAAAAAAAAAGTTTCCTGGGAGATCAATGATCCGAATCAACTCACCTTGTGGTGAGAAGTAGCAGATCTGACATAAAAGGAGAAAAAAACTGAACAAGAGGGCAGGAAACTGGCCCATTACTGGTACTTAGCAAAATATAAAATAAATAAATAAATAAAAAGGGAATAAAAAGCAGTCCTTATTTACAGTAATGGCTGCTTGAACTTCACCAAGAAAAGCACTGAGTTCTGGTCGCTGGGTCCAGTCAGAGGGTGAAATTCCTGGAGTTTGCCTCAAGGTTGTCTGAGTAACTAATGTGTCTCAGCCTTGGACAGGAGCAAGACAGAGAGGCTGAGACTAAATTCCCTTTGTGCATCTAGAATACTAATAGATGTGGGTGTTTTTAACAAATAAAACAAAAAATTAAGTCACATCCCGAATTTTCAGTTGGCTCAGCCAACTAATTTACCTGTTAAGAGTTTTTACCACCTAGTGAGGAGTAGCACCAGGGCTGGTAGCAGAGGAAAGCAGGGAGATGTTCCCCAGGTCAGCTCACCACTTCATCTGCCAGCGAGCCGCATCCTAAACTTCTCCCGGCGCGAACCTCGCCTACGCTTGGCTGCCTTTGCCACTGGTGACTGCGGCTTCCGAAGGGGACGGGCAGGTGGCCCGTGTCCCGTCCGGGATGCACTCAGCCTCCGAGGAAGGCAGCGGACCCGGTCGCGACGAAAGCTGCCAGCGCAGCTGCGCGCCCTCGGACACGGCCCGCGAGGCTGCGGCCGCACCTGGGCAGGCACCGCCCGCCGCGCTTCGGTGCCCTGCAGCGGCCAATTACGGCGGGGAGCGACCGCCATCAAACGAGACCGCTCTTCTGGGGGCTCTGGAGGCCGGGAGGAAGGACCGGCCGCCGGGGCAAGTCAGGAGCCGGCGTGCCCGCGGCAGAGGCCGGACGAGAGTTCACCGCCGCGGGGCCGTGAGGAGGCGGGCGCGAGGCGCGGCCGTTGGCCTCCCTCGTCCCTCCTCGGGCACGAGGCGCGGCCGTCGGTCGTTCCGCCCCCACGGCGCGCGGCCGTTCTGCCCTCGGCGCGGCGGGAAGGGAAGGGAAGGGAAGGGGACGGTCGGCATGGTGCCCGTGCTGTGCAGCGCGCTGGCGGGGCTGCTGCTCCTGCCGCTGCTGCTGCGCTGCGCCTGGCCCTACTTCTTCCAGGACCTGCGCTTCGCCCTTACGATGGGGCAGGTGGCGAGGCGGGCGCGCAGAGCCGGTGCCCGCCGGCCCCCTGGCACGCTGCTGGACGTCTTGGCGCGGCAGGCGCGACGGACGCCGCACAAGCCGCTGCTGCTCTTCGGCGAGGAGATCTGCACCTACGAGCAGGTGGAGCGGCGGAGCAGCCAGGCGGCAAGGGCGCTGCGCGACGCCGCGGGGCTGCGGGCGGGCGACTGCCTGGCCCTCTTCATGGGGAACCGGCCCGCCTACGTCTGGGTCTGGCTGGGCTGCGCCAAGCTGGGCTGCGCCGTGGCTTGCCTGAACTCCAACATCAGGGCCGCCTCCTTGCTGCGCTGCTTCCAGAGCAGCGCGGCCACCGTGCTGCTGGCGGCCCCAGGTGAGGAAAGCACGGTCCCGGCCGGCGGGCAGCGCAGCCCAGCCGCGGAGGGGCCCCCGCGCCCACGGGGCTCCTCGGGGGGGCTCCTCCTCGGGGGGCTTCTCCTCGGGGGGCTCCTCGTGGGTGCGCAGAGCGGGCAGGAGGCAGCGCCGCCTTTTCTCCCCGTGGGGCAGGCCGGGGGTGGGCTGGAGCTGAGGGACACTTCGTTCTGCCTGCGTCCCGGCCGCTAAATGTTAATTTGGGGATTTGCGAAGTTGCTACAGAGCAGGTGAAAGGGCGAGCTTTCATAAGAGTTGTGTCGTGTTTTCGTTTTCAGCTCGTGTACAAGACATAGGCATTGATCTCTCATACCTCGTTAGCTATTTGATAAAGATAACGAAGACCTAAAAATAAAATAAACCTCAATCATAAACAACAGGATTAATTCACAGTTGTGTTCACACTGTATCCAAATTAGAAATAAGGTAATGCCTAAGAATCCTCTTGCTGCAGCTGGACAGCGACTGAGACACGTGAAGGTGGCTGCAGTCAATGTAAAAGCTTTTGTCGGGTTTCAGTGCAAAAAGGAAAGGCACGAACCCATGCAGACAAACCACAGTCCTTTTCTATAGAAGAGACTTCGACATGTTAGCATGTTTGAAATGAAGAGCTGCATTCTGTTCCATATAGAGCAGAGACCTGATTTCATGCCCAGTCCTTTATACAGATTTGTATGTATATGCATACATACAGTATGAATAACTGACCCCGTGGGAAGTTAAAGATACTCTTTATCTGCCAAGAGTTAACAACTTCTGCATGAATATGTACTCCATTTCACCTTAAATAGTTAAACTCATTTGTCTTTTGTCTATAAATGTAGTATTTTATATGCCACAAAACTCTAGGAGTTCACATGAAGTTTTCCCCTTTTGTGCTAAGTTTCTGCCTCACTGAGAATATTCTCTGCAATCTCTGGACTTTCAAAATTAGTGTTTGAGTTAGTAAGCGTATGTGGGAAAAGCTATTGTGTAGCATACGGAATGTATTTTTCCTCCTATATCATACTTGCCTCAAATTTACTCAAAAAACCTTCAGCTCTGAGGAGCAGCAAAAGAAAAAAATGGAGCCTTATTCATTAAAAATTTAGTATATGCTTGACTGTAGTGATTGCTGGACAGCAGCAGAGGGAAGAAGTTTAGGTCTATTCTGTTGGACCTTGATTCTCTCTGTTAAATTTCATCCTTTATTGTCTTGCTACTCCATGCAGAAGATAAATATCGTCTCATCAGAAGGTAGCATCACAGGAGATTCTGCCTGTGTGCTCCCACAGATAAATTCCTGAAAAGAAATATGCTGAATTCATTAATATAGCATATCTATCATTAAAGTTACTTATAATAAAACATGGATTTCAGAGTTTATTGGGGGGTTATTTATCTCACTGAAAGTTTATTGGGGGTTATTTATCTCTAAGGTGCCAGCTCATTAGATACTTGCATGTAAGGCCTTTATCTCCTCCATACCTGACAGTGTCTAAGAAGCATAACTCCCCTCCCATGCAGCTTTAGCCTTTGTGCAGTCCAGCATCCCTGCAGTGCTGGAGAGCATAGGTGGGATGGAGGAACACAGGCCAGGCTGTGCTAATGCTCTGAGGTTTCCTTACCTGTTCACTCAAAGAAGCCTTCATGAGATTTTAGTGAGTAGCTTGTTGGCTAAAAGGCACCCATGGTAATCCCAGCATTATTTCTGGACCAAAAATCACAGCAGAAGTTTGTTTGGTGGGGAATTCCAAAGTCTTCCAGACTTGAAAAAGGAAATGCTTTGATTAAAGTTACTGCTTTTGTGCAGCTGAGACAAAGTTTTGATGTGGATCTTGGCTTTACCTAGTCAATTAGCATGGAGATAAAATTTCCAGTAAAAGATTTAGTTTTTGGTATTAAATCGCTTCAGAGATTTGTTGATTTTATATATTTTTTTGCTTTGAAATAAAATAGAAATGGTAGAAATAAATGATATGCTATGGAAAGTTTTATATTATGATGTTTCAGTGAAATTAGTGTTGAGGATTAATTTTAAATCTGGTGGATTATTTTACCTATTCCAGTAAAAGTGCCTGTGAGTTGGAAGGCTTTTAGTCTGGATTCCTAAAGAAACAAGGTATATACCTTGTATATACCAGCTGCCTAGTCATCTTCATTCTATTATCCAGTTTCTTAAGGGAATAAAAGTCTTAGGGACACCTGCATTCTTCCCAACTTGTTTGAAATTGGCAGGGGGTAGAGAGACCTGCATTACTGCTTCAGTAAGAGACAGGCAGATGGGACTCGATCATGCACGGAGTTAACCTACTCATTGAACTTAAATGAAATCATGCTCTTGGTGGTTGGAGATACCAGAGGGAGGAGTAGGAGGAGAACTGGGATTAATCAAGACATGGGTATAGGGAGAGACAGAACACAGCTATCTAGGAGTCCAGGCTGCAGTAGCGTCACTACTTCAGTCACACTTCATTCTGCTTTTTAGTGTTTCTTCCACTTGTGTTGAGACTTCAGAAAGATGAGGATCATCTTTATGCATAAAACATAGTGGTGATTTAAGCAGCACCTAACTTTGTGTGGGCACTTGCCAGGTGAGGCATTTCCTCACAGTGCAGAGGGAAGGTTGCAACATGGAGCTGGTAATGCCAGCTATATGCTCCCTCAGAGTCCCACAGTGTCCCCAGGCAAGGAGAATTGTGTGCTTGGATTGCTCCTCTGCAATTCTGTTCCTGCTGCAGAAAAGTCAAACCAAATCACTCCCAGTTCTGTGGGGAGACACTGTTCCTCTTCAGTCCGTTTTGCTGGATTCTGAAGTGATTTGAACATCTATTTCTCCACAGCAGCTAAACACAAAAGCTGCTGAGCCAAAGTTGATACACCAACAGCATAGTTCACAGAATAATACAGAATTTTCTTGTAATTCTTTTTCTCTCTTCTTTAAGAGCTGAAGGAATCTGTTGAAGAAATACTGCCATTCTTGAAGGAAGAAAAAATTAAAGTGTATTATTTAAGCAAGACATCTGCTACAGAAGGAGTTGAGAGCTTTCTTGATAAAGTAGATGCTGCTTCAGATGAGCCTACTCCGTTGTCATGGAGATCAGATATAACCTTTAAAACTCCTGCCATGTACATTTATACTTCTGGTACTACAGGTAATAAAAATTCACAAAAAAAGACCACACACTCCTTCCAACATTGTGATTTTTTAATAAGGAGAGAGAATCTGTTACTTCACAGTAGTTGCTACTCTCACTCATTCCCCCTCAGGAAACCGAACATTTGGTATCTGTATCTAAAACCAAAAAGCATGTAGAACACAGGCTGACTTCAGGCACTGAATCTGGTGACAGTGAAGAAGATGAAGACAATGCCTGAAGGCACTCAAACCTATAGTTTCATTAAGAAGAGCAGGGTATGCCTCCACAGTAGCTCAGTGTTCGAGCTGCTTGGGGCAGGAGCTCCGCTGAAAGGGAGGAAGTACTAATTTGTTTGGGCTGTAGAAGGCAAATAACTCAGATGTCCTTCATCCTTGTTAAGGGCTCTAATGTCTGTGTCCTTACAGGCCAGGCAAGCACTACCATCATTTTGTCTGCTAGCACCTGTCTCAGCAAGTAATCAACTGTAGCTGATGGGAAACCAAGAAGAGATTCTGTAGTATGAATTCCAGTTTTATGTAGGATGAGTCAGAGCTGCAAGGAGATACCTAGTTAGAGGAGAGATGCAAAATCTGAGACTAACCTCTGTTTTAGCATTTCCTTTGCCTTTGCTTAGCACACTAGATTCTCCAAATCCCATTTCCTCATTCTCTAGGTATGTGTTACTCCTAGTGTACCTAGGACTGGCAATTTGTGTACTTAACAGGAGATAATCACCTAAAAGTTACCTGTGGGGAGACATCCTCACTATGGCTAAAGACCAGAGTGTTGGGTAGACACAAGCTGCACACCTCCCTGAACTCTGGAACTATCCCTTGCACCAGCCCTTGGGAAACTGACTGGTCTTACTGTGTTTCTTGTTCAAGTGAAGTTACACACTTTTTTGCTTGACTTTAAACAGGTCTTCCCAAAGCTGCAGTAATTAACCATGAACGTATAGTGCTAGCTTGTGGTTTGTTTGATGCTGGCCACGTTACTTCGGAAGATATTGTGTATACTGCTCTACCACTCTATCATAGCTCTGCCCTCCTTGTTGGAGTCCATGGATGTATCATGAAAGGTATTGTAACACTTGCCTGGTATGAATAAACATTACTGTGCAGAATTCATGCATAGGTTTGATCCCAGATACAGTAAACCTTTCCCTAGCTGCCAAACTTGGAGTTGAAATACTTGGTTATACATGTCTGTGTTACCAGAAACTCCCCAAGTCCAGAAACATCCTTGTTTCTCTGTTGTCATCATATGACTCGCACAGTTCTTCACCCTGTACAAGTTTTATTTTGTCACCTGGACAGACAGGATATATTCTGTCTTACGTGACAACTCTTTGCACAGTTTTAGGTAAATTAGTACAGAGTTTCATCCACAATAATTGTCTTTAACTTTTGATGAATAGAAATAGAGATCAAAGCCATTACTCAGCATGGGTTGTATTTCAATATGTTTTTGGAAGAGTACTTCCAGCTGCCATATAACCCTAATTCTACAAGTTTTCTACAACGCTGTGCTAAGAAATCTTATACAGTCCTATGATATAATAAGAATTGTCTCTTCTGTTACTTGTTTTACTACTTACTACACAGGTGCAACTATTGTTTTGCGTGCCAGATTTTCAGCAAGCCAGTTCTGGGATGATTGCAGAAAATACAACGTAACAGTGATACAGTACATTGGGGAAGTGCTTCGCTATCTCTGCAGCATGCCACAGGTAACATAAACTGCCTTGCTTTATGGCTAGTTAAGTTACTGGGAATAGTTGTTATATTGTACTTAAAATCTAACCGTAAGGGCAGGAGGCAGAAAAAAGCCACACAAAAACCTTCCCTAACAAGGTCTGTAATCTCATTGCATACTAACATGATGGTTTTTTTAAGGAAAAAAAGAGCAGCTTTTGTCTTGAGTTAATAATTCTTTTAAATAGCACAACTACAGCAATCCATTAATTGATGTTCTGTTAAAGTGGCTAAAAAAAACACTTACCTTATGTGAGCCCTCCAACTGCAAACCAAACACGAGGAATTCTTCATCTGCCAATGCTTTGAGCAGTGTGAGTACTGGGGGGTTTGTAGCTAAGATGTTCTATACCCAGGACAGTCAGGTGATCAACAGGTGAAAATGGTAACCGTACTAATGTGATTAAAGAGTGCCCCCTCTGAAGATGCATTTAACACTCTGTCTTCATAGGGTACTTCCTCATAGGTAATTTTCTGCTGAGATCCCTGCAATCACATTAGTTAATCCTTAATTTAAAAAATGTATTTGCATAAAATGACTTTGTTGGAGGTAGACCTACTGAACTGTGGGTAGAAATTAGCAAGAACAAGGGTGGTATCAATCAGTTTGCCTAGCACCATTTCATAACCATAAGCCAGGACAGAGAATCAGGTCCACAGTTTCTTTGTAATATATGTATGTGTGGCAAGTACCAAATACACAGAGGTTTCATTCTGATGCCATTTAGAGATGTGAACTAACATCAATGGAAATCAGTAGGATTCCTCAGGAGTTAGGTATATAAGCAAGATTCTGCTGTGCTTTCTATTATTTCTTCATGAGTTGCTAGCCCAAAATGAGCAGTTAATAAAATAATTTTATAATAATCAGAAGACTTGGCCTCTGGATTGGGCCACTAGTTTTAATCAACAAGTGTGGGTGGAGGAGATTTAAACAGAGGTAAAGAAACTAGGCACTTGAAACATACAGTCAGGTGTGGCAACAAGGTGTACATCAGTTCATGGATAATCCCAGTTAGCAAACCACTCATAATTTGCCAATACTCAACTGGTATAAATAAAATAGGGAGGGAAATGAAAAACTAGCTTATCTCCTTTCATACAGAATGTTTTTTAGGAAAATAAGCTTAAAGAATGAGCTAATATACTGCTTTTTGATAGAGTTGTGTTTCTTAATAGTACGAATGCATGCACAAATATAATCCAGTCATAGGGCATACTCTGTAAATGCCTGAATTCAGCCAGTGTCTCAAAGATGTGCACAGTTGCCAGCCAAGTAGAAATTAGTTCCCAGATGAGGTGGGTTTGGTAATGTTAGCCACACAGAGACATTTAGCTTAACCCTTAAAGTAACCTGTTAAGTAAAAAATAACATGAATAGCTGAACCTGAAGCCCACTGAATGATACAGTTGAGTAGTATTTGGAGCTGTTTTACAGATTTACTCATTGTTGGTGGCTGCTTATCTACAAAGGTCAGATTTTAAGATAGGCACAGGTAGCTTAGCTTTCATTATTTAATAGAAGGATTTTTGTTTACTTGGTACGTAGAATTCAACACCAGTGCAGAAAACACCTTTACATAAGCAAGGTTTATAAGCTTAGTATCTGATCCCATGTACCCATAGGCATGCTACTTCAAGGGCACAAGTCTCCCAGAAATTTGGGATTCATATTTTAAGAATGCAAGAACTTGACAGAATGGGTACTATTAAACTGTCCTGGTGCTAAGATGGTTTGGCCTGTTGTTGCAGATGTAGCAGAGAGATAGTCTTATCCATGAGGAACTCACAGTATGAGCAAGATTCACACTGGAGAAAAAGGCAGGGAAGTGGGACAAAAGAACCTTTCGGTATTTTGCTAAAATTCTCTCAAGCTATTGTTACTCATTTAGCACTTTAGATGTGTTTATGAATTATAAGTATATGACCCAGTTCAGTACTTCCTATTGCTGAGGACAAATATAAACACCTCTGAGAAGACATGTAAACAGAAGATCTAATAGCACTATTAAAAGTGTTATAAAATGCGGTAATAGGATTTTTAGGAGGCTCAATCCTGCACTTACAATGGCAGGAGAGATTTCCTTTCCACCCAAACACCATTTGATCCTGCAAATGTTTACTGAATTCATGGTAAATTACACTCTTCTGCAGGTAATCACCACAAGGCTTACAAAGAAAATAGTTTTAACATGGCTCCTGAGTTTCATTCTGGCTTTCTGTGTAGAATTATTTGTTCCTGTTTTCATCCAAATCAAGTTAACTACTAACTACAGTTAGATACATTAACCTGACTTGCTCAGTCATTTCTTTTCCTTTTGCACATCAAAATCATGAGCTTACCTATATTTGCAGTTTGCCTCGGAATATGCTCAATACTTATAGATTGAAGTTTTCCTCGGGGCTTTCCAGAAGTAGAAATTCTGCTTTCACTCATCAGAAATGTGAATTCACGACTGTTTCTTGTTTCTAGAGAAACAATGATCAGGATCACAAAGTCAGACTTGCCATAGGAAATGGAATAAGGGCTGATGTTTGGAGGGAATTTCTCCGAAGATTTGGAAATATTAATATTTTGGAGTTTTATGCATCAACCGAAGGAAACATTTCTTTCGTTAACTACACTGGAAAAGTCGGTGCAGTGGGAAGAGTAAACTGGCTGCAGAAGGTAATAACAACAACAAAACCTGGCATTTTGTCCTTCTTGGTGAAGCTTGGTGTATTGCCAAGGGCATATACAAGGCCATTTGTATGCCAAGTTGGGAAGAAGCCAAGGCTCAGTTGTGAATTAGTTTGAGAAGATTCTCCCCAAGTACAGTCTGTAGCTGCCCACGCTAGGTGTCACAGCTCTCTCCCCCTAGTTCAGGCAAAAGAACATTTGAACTCGACACATCCACTTGAAATGTGATGAATTTGGCTCCTGTTGACTAGAAAGCTGATTAGTGTATTTCTCAACATATTTTGCAAAGATTGAATATTCATGTGTGTATACCTCTTTCAAATTTTCTCTAGAAAATTTTATGCTATGAACTGATTAAATACGACGTAGAGAAAGATGAACCAGTCCGAGATGAAAACGGATACTGCGTAAGAGTTCCAAAAGGTAAAAACTTAACTCCCTTTAAAAAATTTCAGATGTGTGTTTGTTTTTAAAAATTACATTTTTCTGCATCACTTCTCTGTGGAAAGATGCTAAGGATTGCCACTGAGTAACCCACGTTCTTAAATGAAAGTTAGAAAATACGTTACAAATCACATACTACTGTAATACAGCTTAACAGAAAGGTAAAGGACATTGGGGAATGCAGCATCTGTATATTTAGATGTTAATAACTTGTCTAGTTTTAATAATGGACACACTAAGATTTTTGAGTAGAGATCTTGACTTTCAGCAGAAGCTTTTAATTCTTCTCAAACTTTGCTGCTGAAGAAACATTTGCAAAATAGAAAATGGTTCTCTTTTCCAGCAGCAGCTGAAACTTTCTGCTATTGGCAATAGAGCAAGGACACATGAAAATATTTTTTTTTTTTTTAATAATACACCTTAATATCAATTTTCATAGGAGAAGTTTATATATTAGCACAGGCAAACCTGTGTTTAAACCAGATACTTGCAATACTTTTTGATTTTGCTGCATTCTGTTACCCGTGTAGTCATTACTGTGAGTGAGGACAGTAACATTCACCTTCTCTATGCAGAAGGGAACAGATGGACAGGTTACCAACTGTATTAAATTCTGGTTGCTGAGAAATATACCAAGTTATGTTAAAAGTGTCAGCCCCATAGGCATACTTTCCTATGCCAGCTGTCCCTACGCAGCCTCTTGAGGTGGGATGAGGAGTGATGTACACACATATGTTCCATATTTGTATAAATGCATCCAGTGTTTAAGTTGCTGAACTGCAGAGACATGGAAAATATTTGCAATGTAAGAGAGGAAAACATGAAAAAATGTAAAATCCCAAGCTTGATAGGGACAGACTGTCATTTATTTTGTATATAGGGAAAATTCACTCCAGTGTGTAACATCCATTCAAGACTCTGGGGGGTCGAGTTTCAATTTACATAAACATATAGGTGTTCCTCTCCCTTCATAAATTACTCTAGCTGTAGCACATGAAAGACTAAAGAACACACTAAGCAGCCTTTTCATCTATTTTGCATTGATGGTAAGCAAGCTGAATGACAATATTTGGTTCCTAAATCCAACTAAATCTTTTGGTTTAGAGGTAAGGCTTCCGCACAGCAACTGCATTATGTGAAAGTAGCCTGTAGCAGTGGTCACCTTCTAAAGACATGCCTGATGCCACCTCTAAGTTTCCTTTGTGGACACAGATCCTTTTGAGCCAGGTGTTTTAAACTGAGGTTTATGAAGCTGTCTAGAGAAACTGAGCTATTTTCCACTTCCAAACAAGACTTCAGAGATTCCCTTCTGCTACATTAATATAAGCAGGTGATAAACTATATTATCTACTGGCATTTTTGAGGGCTAGTGAAGGGCTAGTGAATTGAAAGGGCAAGGTGAAACTCAATCTGTAGCTCCACAACTGATTTTAAAAGATAGTTGTGAGGGAATTCTCAAGTGACTGTAACATCTGTAAACGTCACTGTTGTAATGAAAACTAGTTATTTTTTAGCAATTTACACTGTGTTTTTTAAACAAATGGTTTTTCCTATTCATAGGTAAGCCTGGACTACTGATTTGCAAAATCTCCCAATATGCACCATTTAGTGGCTATGCAGGAGCAGAACAGCAAACAGAGAAGAAGCGATTAAGAGATGTCTTCCAAAAAGGGGATTTATATTTTAATAGTGGTGACCTCTTAGTGATCGACAATGATAACTTCATTTATTTCCATGATCGAACTGGAGACACATTCCGGTGAGTTTATTCATTTAAATGCTTGTCACAAAGAAAATTCTGACTTACTCTCAGGTTGGAAGTTGTATCTGTATCTTACTGACAAAGGGGAATTTTGCTGACTTCAGTCAGAAGAAGAGAGAACTCCAAGTCACCTCCACTGTTGTATTTTATCCATTTTGTTGATAGCTACATTCAGAGCCTACAAGAGGTTCAGCTTAGGGTGATGACTGAATGCTATTTTGAACAGTCAGAAAACAGTCACATTAATAGAACAAAAACACTGCAATTTCACTATACTTTTAAAACTCTGAAAGCATAGACCCTAGGATGGAATCTTAGGTAAGTAATATTTTGGGGTTTTGTTTGTTGAGAGGCATTTTAAGCATGATTAAAGTGTGTTAAATTCTTATGAAATTTGAATAATCTGGAGCACATTGTTGAGTTTTGCAGAGTGTTTTTCTCTACTTTTGATAGCAAGTTCCTTGTTCTAGTGCAGAAGTGCTTTCTGATCTCAAGATCAGTTCTCAGACCATTGTAAAGTCAGACATTAAAACACTGGAGATCACTACATGTAATACACATAAAAATCATGACTGTTGACTGCTTATTTTCCAGGTGGAAAGGGGAAAATGTTTCTACAACAGAAGTTGCAGATATTTTAGGATTGATGGACTGCGTTCAAGAAGTTACTGTATATGGAGTATCTGTTCCAGGTAGGACTGAAACACTTGAAGTATTTAAACAAACAAGCAAACCAAAAAAACACCCCAACAATAAAAAAACCTAACAAAATATCAATGTATTGAACTGCAGAGTATAGGTAGCCCTATTTCAGCTTATTTTTTGTAAGCTACATTTGATACCTTCCATCATTTAAATGTATGCAATGTTAATTAGCTAAACAAACATAGCCAAGCCTTATATTAATGTAGCATGACAATACTGACAGGAGAATGGAAGAGCATTTGCGATTAAGTACCTTGGATATAAACATTACTGTGTCTTTTACAGGAATAGAGCTCTACAGTTACTGTAGAGTGGGACAAACAACATAGACTTGAATTTCTAGAACAAGAACATCACTTAAGAAATTGATTCTTTCCTTTTTCACCTTAACAATCTGAAGGAATGCAAGAAGTTCTGACATGTGTACCACTTTTTTTTGTACTCCTCAAAAATCTGTGAAATCTCTGAACTTTAAACTGCTTATGGCAGCTTTTTTTTTTAAATTTGAGAAGCACTCTGCTAAAGACAGCTTCCCAGAGATACTGGAAGACAAAAGAGGGAACAGATATATGTACTCTATTGTCTCCTATATTTTAGAGGTACATTCCTGTTCATGTTTCTCACCCAGGATCCACAGGAATCCCCTCTAGCTCCTTACTGCATTTGTGTTTTGATGGACAGTTAAAATGGAACCCATTCTTGCAGTGTAATGCAGAGACCTGAAATCAAACAAGGTTAGATTTGACTGAAACATCAAGTATTGCATTATACAAGTACTTTGGACTAGGTGGCATAATATACTGTGTGCCCTTAGAGTATAACAGATTGATTATTAATTCATTAACAATATTAACTAAGTGAACAGGTACCACACTCTTCCAGAAAAGCTTCCAGACTATGATGGATCATAACATGGGTCACATCAATGACAATTTAGTATTTTGGAATTGAGGGGCGTGTTAGAGATGCCACTCTTCCTACATCTACCCTTTCCTTCCACCATTTATTCAAAATGTGAGAGAGTCTGTTAATGTTACAATCCACTAGCTATTTTCTCTACTAAAAGTGGAATACAGGAGAAAACAAATGCCCAAAGTTTCTGAGGCTAGAAACAAGGCTGTTTATAAATCAAGATGATCTCTTAGAGCAGTGAAGTTGATTCAAATAAACTTTCTTTTAATCATGTATGTCTCTGCTACAGCTATTTATCTATATTGAAAGCCTCTGTCTTTAAACACTCTTGGTTTCAGCTGCTTTTTGATAGGGATAAATACACAGCTGCCCTAGGAGACATTTTCATAAGAAAGGTAAATAACAGGAATAGTCTAGAGTTCTTAATGTATTTCTCAGATTACACTCCAGGAGGTGAGGAAAATAGGCTTTTATTCTCAATGCTTTTGTAAAACCACATAGAAGAGGTGCTAATACCTAATTACAGAACAACTTTATATGTGTTATTCAAACCCATTCTTATCTTACATGTGTGCACTGCAAGATGGTGGACTGTGGGCTGCTTTTGTTTGTTGTTTTACATGTCACAGAAATCTTTGCACTTCAGCCATGCTCAGTAATGTAGCTGGGGGATAGTATCTATCACCTGGGAACTCATTATCTCTACACTCTACATTTTGAATAAACAAACTGGAATGCCAGGTGTCATCAATAAGATAAGAGTCAAAAGAAACTGAAGAATATGTCATCTTAAATCAGCTTCTGCTTGTGCTCTACTTTAAGCATTAGATGCTACTTTCCATTTTCACTTCCTCCTGTACACAGTTCTGTGAAGGCATACATATGGTTCTAGTGGAAAGCTTTGTGTAAGGATATTACCTACTACTTCTTCCATTACCTGTAATCCCAGAAAACAGAAGGTGCACCAAAAAGTTTGTGTTTAAACGGTGTCCAATCCCTCAGCCACTAAAAGGAGAGGGAAGCAGCACTCTTGGTATGTCCTTAAACAAGGATAAAATCTGAACTACTTGGATTTTTGCAGCACTTATTTAATCATTCCTGTGGTAATAAACAATGGTAAACTCGATCTTACTCCTTTCTGTCCTCTTTCTGCATCGATGGACTTGTCAGCACAGGTATAACCATACTTACCATGATTTATTGCAAAGTAAATTAGCTCACAGAGTTAAATGCTGCTGCAGGCAGACTTTTGCCTCAGAGTACTGAGAGCTGATTTTTGAAAGACTTTGCAAAGAAGGATGGTTTTCCAAATGTCTGCCATTTATAATTCTGATGCTAGACTTTGAAGAGAGTTTGGCAGCTAGCATGCCGAAGCCTTAAGAAAATCTCATCACTTTGATTTCTAAAGGAAAGTATGTCAGCATGCTTTCTAAAATGGCTCAGAAGGAAGGGCTCATTAATAAAAAAAAAGAGGTTAGCCTGAAGTTCAAATTTCTGTATGAACTACAGTTATTTGCTGTCATTATTCCTTCAGGTTATGAAGGCAGAATAGGAATGGCATGCATTCGACTAAAGGAAAACTGTGAATTCAATGGAGAAAGTACTTACAGACATGTTAATGCTCACCTTCCAAACTATGCAAGACCTCGTTTTATAAGAATTAAGGTAAACCAGTGTTCCTAAGTAGCTTTTGTGTGTCCACCTGTGTTGTGTTTTCTCCCTTTTCTATCAGGACTACGTACTTCTAGTTATATTAGCAATTCTCAAAAAAACTTCTTTTGTCTCTCACTTGCTCTTGTCGTTTACCTATATGAAAGTAGAACTGCACTCAGATTTTATAGTTCAGCCTGAAAAAAAAGAAGTTGCATGAGCAGTTACAGGACACCTGGCACATTTTAATATATAAAATCAGGAAGATCTCTTAGTGGAAAATACACATCTTGGTGGATTACCTCGGCACGGTAACTTACCTATGTTTTCAGTTTAGTGTAGTTCCCTCTACAGACTGTTCTGTGCAAAACAAAGAACCCCCCACAAAAGCTTGCAAGAGAGGCCTCAAATTTTTATCCTACCAGTGAATAATACCCAAATTCTAAACCAGTGAATAATACCCAAATTCTAAACCAACGTTGAACTTGAATTAGGAAGATGTTGCAAGAACGTCACTCTCGCTGTACTTCAAGTTATTTATTTATAATAAACATTGCTTCTTTGAGAAAATGTGCATATTCACTGAGATCATTCAAGAGGACTAACACAAATATACTGCTATGCCTGATTATTTATTCAATCTTTAAACTTTGGAGTTATACAAACAAGAGTTAACCAGTCAAGGCAGTGGTTTGTCTTGCCATCCACGTAAAGTACAGTGAGTCTTGCCCAGTCTCCATCTGCCCTTTTCTTCGCTCTTTTCTGAGAAATAAAATAAAAAGCTGGGTTTTTTTGATCAGAGAACAGAATTAAATAATTTTCTGGCTAAAACTCTTGATTCTGAATAGAAGCTGCAAATTAGTATCTTCCTGCCTCAATTAAATAGAATAGTAAGGTAAGACTTTCAATGTTTCTGTGGCCCCAGCACTTCCTACATTCAGAGTAATAACTGACCCACATCTTCCACAGTCTAATTACCAGATGAATGGAGATAGTTTAGATCTCTATGACTAAGTCTTCTGCTGCTGTGCTATATGGATTTTGTTTAAATATGATTCCCTTTAAATTTAGGAATTCTAATTAATTCCCACAATTATATGTCAAGATTGATTAAGTAGAGATGTACTTTTGTTTTGTAGAGTGCCATTGAACTTACAGCAACTTTTAAGTACCGTAAAGTACAACTAGTGGAGGAGGGTTTCAATCCAGCAGTCATCAAAGATCGCCTCTATTTCCTGGATGACAAAGAAAACCTCTATGTACATATGACCCAGGACATTTATAACTCAGTAAGAAAACATGAATTCAAATTGTAAGCATGTAAAAAAAAAAAAAAAAAAAAGTCTTTTGTAATATTCAGTTAAAGCATCTGTTATTCTAACCTGGCCAGGAAATCCTATTTAATAATATTAGCAACTTTCATGATGTGAAATAAAATGTGAATGTGGGATTGTTTTAATAAAGCAGAATTTCTCCAGCTCTACTTGTATCTTAGCCTGGCTTCTCCTCTCCTTCATACTTTGAATCTTACTATAATCTTCCTACCATGTATGGATGTATTGTTAATGCTGTGACTGTTAACACTGTGCACCTAAGCACATGAAAGTGAGCACAATGGAAGGCATCCTTATGCAAATACATTTATATTAATATTAAAGGGTTATCCACTGCATTAGTAAAAAATCACATCCCTAATTCAAACCACAAAAAAACTCATTAAAAAAGACCACTGTTGAAACTTACAGTTGTCTCAACTAATCAAAAAAAGTCTGTATTAGATGCTTAAATTAACATTTATCTGTTGCAGCAGAGATGCCCTCTTATTTTTCATGCACTAAATAATACACAGAATGAGAACAATTTATAACAACTAAGATATATTTTCCTTTGTGTGCTAAGAGAGTAATGGGAGGCCAGATACTTCATAATAAAGTGTGGCTTAGATTTTCCTACTATTTAGAAAAAGGCAAATAATATTACAGAACAGAATAAATCTGTTCTTACTAGAAAGGGTTACCTGGCCAAATGTTACCGCTCCTTGTAACACATGCCTCAATATACCCCACTGTGAGTTTAGCTGATGTTGTATAAATTCTATAATTGTATAAAAATGATAACCAGACTTGGTTTTTATATCACTTGATAACAGTTGTACTGGGTCAGATCTATGTGGTCAAGTACGCTGCCTTCCAAACAGGGTGATTGTAGGTGTCTGGGAACAACTGTGAAGAAGGCAGCAACCATCTAGCAGTGCTTTCCTAGAATCATCACTCTTCCTGACTCAACAGTAGTGTCTCTGAATACAATGCTGCCCTCAATAGATTTTTCTCCCCCCCCACTTGGTTAAATTGTTCTTGGAGAATATACAAATCCTTTGACTTTTTTAGCAGTAAGTTTGTTTGCTGCAGAGAGACTCTTTCTTCGGTAACACCCCTTAGTTGTTCTGTCACAAGGAAGGGTGAAATACAGTTCCTACTCTCTTTCCTCAGGCACTTGTGATTTACAGATTGTAGGTACTGCTGAGAAAGGCCTCAGGTGCTTAGCAAGGGCAACTGCTCTTGCAACTTGGTTGTAAAGCCTCCTGTGCCCTGTAACCAATTAGCACAGATGGAATGGCAGAGCTGCTGTTTTGACACTCGAGGAGTTTTAACATTGCCCTGACACAGCAAAATCTCATAGAGAGGTTACAGCTTTCTTGCACTGTTCAGAATTGATATTGGCATTGTCTGCACACACAGATTCCCACAGCAGTCTAGAGGGTTTAAGTCAAGGTGTTAAAAAAAAATAAATAATAAAATCAATGTTGCAAATAGAGAGCTAAATTGCTCACCCCCCACTGAGGCCAGCCTATTTTGTGAAAATGGTTCTAGCCTACCAGCTAGAAATTGGCCATCACCAGGGCTGATAAGGCAGAAGTTGGTATTTCCTTTACCACAGTCTACAAACCAGAGAGTTTCATCTTATATGCCTACAAGATTTATTTGACATTTTAATCTATAAACACACAAGGTTTCCCAAGGGTAAAAGCACAGGAATTTTCTCAGTGGTCATTGCCACTGCTTACATATTGAAGAAAATAACATGGAGTATTGCATATGAATAAGCAAACTTCGGTTCTTTTTCTACCTGGAGAGGTCTTAGGGACCAATCTCTTTTCCTTGTTAAACAATGACTTGCAGAGGACAACAAGGCAGCTGAAGGCCACACTGAATGCTACACTCTGGAAAGCTTGGGACACTGTAGAACTTAATTAGTTTTTTGAAGGCACTTTTTTTGAACATCATCACCTCTTCGGGCAGTCTGGAAAGAATTCTGCCATTTGCATGAGACTCTTTCTTGTCAGTGGCTGCTGCTTTGGGATTAGATTGGTCAAGACTACCTGTTACTGGCACACTGTTGCAGCTAAGGGAACGTGCTGTCTTTTTCTTGCCTTGAACAGATAAATAACTGAATAAAAAGGAGGTTAACTTATGTTTGGTAGCACCTTGGACATCTTCTGGAAAACAGTCATCTAGAGGATCCCCTTGATCTTTCACTTGCTGACTAATCATGCACATACTGGGACTCAGAGCTGACTTCTTAGGCTGGACTACTATTTTTCTGGAAGGTGTTTTGTATCTTCCTCCATCTAGATAAAGCTGAGAAGCGTTACCAATGGCATCAGAACTAGGCTTAACTATCATATTAGGGATTCTTGCCCCATCACCAGAATTGATGCTGTGCAACCCATAATTCTGGCTAATGGTTTGGGCTGCAGTGTGTTGAATGATGTTCCAGTCTTGCAAAATATCTTCCCTGGTTGTGAACTGAGATGTTACAGTAAAGCGAATGATGAACTTGTCCTGTATGGTCGCCGGAACAAGGAAGAGCCTGCCAGAACTGCTTAGTTCTTTCAGGAGTTCTTCTGTCAGCCAGTTGGGACCCTGTAGTAAATATGAGTAAGAAAAAACCCAAACAACTATAGTTAGAATTTCCAGTGACATCCAAATGCCTCCATGAGAACTGTAGCATTACAAATTCTTACACTGAAATTTATTCACAGTTCTTAATGCCTGAGGTGAAATCAGCTGTAGTCAATTCATTCCAAACAGACATGCAAAAAGCCAAATCTTTACCTTCAGACGAAATACAACCAGTCCAAGATGTCTCTTAGCAGGAATTTCAAAGAGTGGATCGCTTTTAACCAAAGACTCAAAGAATTTGGCTGTTTCAATACCCTGTAATTAAGGAAAAAAAGCAGTTACGTATTGGTTTGTCACTAACCCACTGTAAGACACTAAATTAAGCAGTTAAAAATAACACCTTTCCTTACTAAAAAGTGTCATTCCAATGCATGAATGGCAGCAAACAGAATGACAACAAAATTAATTTTAAAGCTTTTTTAAAGTCTCCATTTGCCCAACCCTTTACAAAGAACAAGAGTAACTTGACTATACATAGGAATTTTCTAGAAGAAGGGTTGAAAATAGAATGTTCCTTCTCAGATGAGAGTCCTTTTGTGACAATCATTGATCCACAGTACAATCCCTTGTATTTTGACTCCATCAAAGAGTTAAGCCTGTAAATTTTCATAGTAATGGGTTCAGTCATCCAACACAGCTGCCACTTTGCCTCCAAGAAAGCTTCTACAGATTAGTTCTCAGTAAAGTGCAGAAGGCATTGACTTATCGGGACTCTTTCCATTCCCTATTGCTTCCAAGAAGGGCACAGAAAAAGTTTTGTCTACCCAGTCTACTTTTATAGATTGCTATAAATA
>WUAM01000431.1:107301268-107333355 GCA_024336885.1 Actenoides hombroni | reverse complement strand
ATAATATTACCATTACCAGTGTGCACATGCAAGTTTTGTGTGTGAGAGGACTGCTGTTACTCATACTTGAATCACTGTACTTATTAAACTCAGCTACCAGTAAATGACCATAACACATTTAGGCTTGCATTGTTAATTCACATACATGTCGGACATGAGCTTGAAGCTTTTTCACCCCAAAGGAACGAATCACAAACCACAGCTTCAAAGAACGAAATCGACGACTCAGAGGAATTTGCCAGTGCTGTGAAAACACAACAGTGTATCCATGAGTGCAAAAAAAAAACCCAGGAAGGAGCATCTCCTTATGCTGCTACCCCTGTTTATTCAGGCTGAGGTCAGAAATCTCTCTTGGCACAATAACCTCATGTTTCTGAAAATCTGCTAAGCCTAGGAAATAGGAATCAGAGGAATGCTATGTCTGCATATTTTTCATTTATTTGCAAATCAAATATTTTGGCTATTCTGCTTAATCTGTGGCCCAGATATGCTTAGAATTTTTAGTTAATTACCAGCTAATACTACCTTTTTGCATTCAAAGAGAATTATCAATTTAAGATGTGTCTATTTACACTTTAGGACCGAGTGCTCACTTCAGTCCCTATAATTGCGTATGTAAGTGCCACCTTGAAAATCAACTACGAACAGAGAGAGTTGATACAGTTGCTTCCAGAAGAAGTAACACCTACTGCATGGAAAAGTGTGACAAAACCTGTAAAGGAATGCTTGCAAGGAGCTACACAATTACGTGCAGGGTCTTATTTAACCACAAGAGGGACTCCTTGATACATTTTTCCCTCCCCTCTCTACACTCACACTAGTGAAAAGCACCACTGATTTCAAAACAATTATCTTTTGAGGACTAGGGTGAGATCACAGCAGAAACAATTGGCAGTGAATATTCTTTTGTTTTACTGTACTGATATCTGCTGTAAAATGGATCTAAAGTGAAATGCCTCTTAGCTCGTATGAATACTTTAGTCTGACAGAAAATGTAACTCATTCTACTGCTGTTTCAGAGCATGGTGTTTCTATTGCTTACTCCTTTCTACTACGTATCAGACATACAAGAACACCAACCAAAATGCCACCAAAGGAAATTTTTGCACAGAAATTACCTAACTAAAAAGGCAAGGCTGGATCCCCGTGTGTGTATAAAAAACCTTAAGTACTTCAATCTCTATTTCTGAAAGCAATTTTATAATTAACTTTCATAACCGAGGCTCATTTCAAAATTTGATTATTTAATCTGCATTAGGATCTCAGTATAATTGGTGTCATGCTTTTATGTAATAAGGCCAGCTGTAAGGTAAGCACACTCCAGAGTGTGAGGAATTTCAGTCTGTCTGACCAATTTATAGGCAATTTAAAAATACCAACTCAAATAACAACTTACCATGAAATCAACAGCAGCTCCTGAATTGGGATGTCTGAGGTAGACAGGGTTAACACTGAAGGTTTGATGTAACTTGTATTTATCCTTAACCCTATCAATTGTAGAATGAACTGTATTTAGCAAAAAATTGTGCAGAGAAACACTTCACAATTTGCACGTTATCCTTTTTGTCTTGTTTGTGTTTGTCTTTACTCACCAAAATCCAGTGCAGTCAAAATGAACCATCATCCATTTAGAAGGGTTAAAAGTAAAGGAATCTGCATATTCAACTCCATCCAAGAACAATCGAAATTCAGGACATACAAAAGCTGTTCCTGCATATGCAGCATCAATATGAAGCCAGAGTCCCTCAGCATCACCTGTTGGAATTGAAATTGTTATTATGTAATAAGGAATCAAAATATATGCTTAAATTCTCCTCTCTGAAAACTAGATGCGTGTTTTTGAAGGAGGTGGACAGGCTGACAACAAAACAGCAAGCAAGACCAACAATTGACAACTACTTTATAGCTGTGGATCCAGAACTCCAAAACACAGCATGATGTGGAAACCAGATGCAGTCTATAACAAAACTGACTATTCCATATTTCATATGAGGAGGCTTTTTAATATTCCTTTTCTCTCACTCGCCTTTTTACTGAGTGAAATTCCCCAGCACAACTCAGTTTCACAAAGCCAGAACAAAGACACGGTGGCAAGCAAAAAGGATCCAGACATCCAGACATACAAGCCACACTCTGACCCATAAAGGTCACAGGTCTTCAGCAGCTACCTGTAAGAATTTATTCTGGAATAGAATCTGCAACCATGTCAAATTTACCTATGGAACCAGTGGCTACAAAGAATGTCTTACCAAACACCACCTTCAAAACTTCTTTTCTAGGTTAAATATTTAGGTTAGCCATCCTACAACAATACCACCCTCTGTACTGTACAGTCTGTATTCCCTGAATAACCACATTAAAGATTTACCAACTGGCAAATTTCATCCATCTTGAATAGAATGTATTTTAGCATCCTTATTTAAACCTTACAGAAACCACTGCAAAGTGAAACTCCACTAATCTTTGAGACACATCTGAAAAACTCAGGTGATTAGTGTTTCTACTCTCCTCAGTTTTGGCATGAAAAATTCTCATACTATCTTTTCTGTGTTATCATGGTTTAAAATCAGGAAAAAAAGATACTTACAAATTGGACCTAGTTCTGAGAGATTGTCAAAAGCACAGACACCAGTTGTACCCAAAGTTGCACAAACCTAGAAGAAAACAAACCTGTTAAGATCACGTTTTTACAATAAATGGATGCAGCACTTTAGAAGTGGAAAGGCTATCACAGACAGTCAAAATGATATTAAAAAAAAATTCCTTCAATGACATAGGAATTCTTGTATACTTTTTAACCTTTAGCTAATATATTTTCATACAATAAGAAATGTTTCAGATGTAATTTTCTGCTGACATTAAGAATACAATACTCTGTCAATACCCCCAAACAGAAAGTTGAACGTACAAAGACTGGCACCAGGCCCTTCTTTCTGTCTTCTGCAATGGCTTTCTTCAAAGTTTCACCTCTGAGGGAAAAGTTCTCATCCACTGGCAGAAATTTCATCTTCACCAGAGAAATCAAGCCAGCCTTTTCTACAGAAGAATGGGCCTTTAAAAAAAGGAAGAGTAAGAAAGTAAGCTCTGAGGCTTAATAGCTGTGATAAGTTATGGCCTTATAAAATACAGTTGTTGCAAGAAAAGCAGAGATAAGGTCCTTATTATAATCTACAGTAATAAAAGTCTGAAAGTTGTTTCTTTGTAACTAAAAGAATAATACACCATAACTCCAAGGAATGCATATGCTCCATTTATTTGGGTATTTGTTGCTAAAATATAGTAATAGGCATCCTCACCTGGTGTTCAGAGCCCTATTTATCAAAACTCGGATCTTAAAGGAGTCTCTAGAAATGGGGCAAACTCAGTTTATTTCCTCCTCCTTGCCATAAGAAGATAAAAACCCCTGAAGTGTGCCTACTTCTGGGTAGACCAAAACCCCATCACAAGAAAAGCCTTTTTAGGTACACTAAGAGAACCAGCATGAGTGTCTCTCCTGTTGCAGGTTTCACAAGGGGATACAATTGCTCAGTTCAGCAGTCCAAGGACAGAACAGGTTTGCAGGCAGCCACAACACTGTGTAGATGTTTCCTCCAAGAACAAGCACAGAGGCCTGGAGTGGAGACCACGACCAGGAGCAGCAGAGGTAACACCCACGTGCCTGTCAGAGTGGAAGGAGACTGTGAAGAAACAAGAGCCAAAGCAACATGAGATCAGCACCTAGTTACTGGAGGAAGGCTTGGTGAGAAACAGGAAGGAAGTGCTGAAATGAGTCAAGGGAACATCTATTGAGGACTGTTGACACCCTACAAAACCTCTCACACTGATTTTATTTCCCCATCTGCAGAAGGCAACGTCAGAGGAACTCATGCATGCCTGTGAGGTATTGAAGGTTGTGTTTGTGTCTTGGTACAGAAATGTGTGTTCACATGGTATGGTCTGGGTGAGACAGCAGCAGTGAATCTGTTTTCTTTGTAAGCATAAAAACCTACTTGATCAGAGGCGTAAGCGATGAGGCGAGAATTGAGTGAGGACTCATCAGTGTCTGGCTCAGAAAGCTTCATCTCCAGTATTTTGCTTTTCCTGGCAGCTAGCAGTGCAACCAAAGTTGATTCGCTCACAGTGCTCTGCAAAGATATTGCTCATTTACTGCAACATACTGCTCCTTTACTGCTATTTTGTCAGGGATTTCCTGAAGTCACGGAGGGGCTCAGGTGCCCACTCCCTTATTTCTACTGCCGCTTTCTGGGATGCAGTGGAAATTCACCAGCTGATGAGAGGCTCTGGGCCAGCAACACAAAACAAAGTCTTTTAACTGCTGTATATTTTTAACATGCAGGACCAAGCTGGGGGGAGCAAATAAATCACATCATCTTTTTGTTCTTCTACAGGAAAAATGTAGTACCTCCCATAAAAATTACAAACCTGAGCAAAGCCCCTTATAGCAACACAGAGCCTCAGCAATGATTCCAGGAGACACTTGCTTAGGCCTTATGAAAGGAGGTAAAGGTTCAGGCCTTGACAAAGTAGACATTAGAAAAAAAAAAGGAAAATTAATTTCTTGTGTGGCTAAGGAAAACTAACAAAAAGGCCAGTGACAATGATTCCTTCTCTGTGTAAGAATCGTTTCAGTGAATAATTTGGTGATGTGAAAGAGACTGAAGGAACCAAAACTGACTCTCATTTATCCTTAGTATGGATAAAGTACCTGGTCCTTGTCCATTACACAATTAGGACTAAAAGCAATAACAATTCCTATTTTATAATCTTCTATATTTAATACTATAATTCAGGAAACTGATTTCAAATCGGGATTTGTCTCTATTCTGACCCGCAGAGCAAACCTTGTTGGTTTTGCCTCCAAGAAAACTGTTACCAAAATGGAAATTCACTTGAGTGAAAAAGCAGTGTTGATAAGGCCACTCCTACCTGTAATACTCCTCCACCCACACTGTCAGGATGGTGGTGCAGGAATTTATCTGGGAGGCCCAGCATTTTAGCCAACCAATCCATCACATTCATTTCCAGTTCTGTACAGGCTGGACTGGAGGCCTAGAAAAATTAAAAAAAAAAAAAAAAAAAGAGAGAATCACACTGTAATTCACCCTGTGAACAAAGAAGGAGTATAAGCCTTAGAGAGTAAACCACAGATCACATTTGACTTAATAGCTATTAACACTTTTTAATTGCCTTGGGAGAAAATCTTACCTAGATGAAACAAAGGCAGATGACAAGCTTTGTAGCACTGGATATATAAGCAGCTAACTGTAACACTATGGCCCATACCTAGCAGAACATGGTGCTATTGTAATAAATATCAGGTTGCTTGGTGAGTTCTGCAGTACAGACCTCTACAGTAAGGTTGCAGTTGAGGGTGAGCTCTGGGTACCTTGCTCACTACCAGTTGCTCTCTTTGAACACCAAATACAGAGACCCTCAACCTCCTTAAAATGCTCTCCCCAGATTATCTGCAGTGTTGAGCTTCTGAACTATCAATAATTTTAGAGTCATTAAAAAAAATTCATAATGAGCCATTTGAGACAAAAGCATGGAACTGCAGTTCACCACACAAGTACATGCCCTTAGAGAAAAGGCACTGATCCAGCTGCCAACTGAGAGTTAAGGGAGGCTTTTTGAAGAGTGGCAAAAAAATAAAGATGAAAGCTGTTCTGCTGTGCCCAACTTACTGCTTATGAAAGAATTGGTTTAATATTGCAAACTTAACAGAAATCTGTCAAAGTAGATCAAGGGCATGGAAATGGATGTTTCTGTGTATGCAATGAGCTAATCTGATACAGCTACATGGAGACCATAATCATAAATTTCTTATACATTTATGAGCTTCTGCTGTTTTCTTACACAAAGACATACATCTAAAAATCTGGGCAACTTCACCACTGGGGAAAAAACTGGCTTCAGAACACTACTGAGGTATGTAGAGTCATAACAAAGTAGTGCTCTTCAGCTGCTGCAGGAGGATACAAAATACTTAGCTCTTCTGGGACAGGCCACCAAACACTTCCTATTTTTCCTGAAAATAATTATGTTCTCCCAAAGGAGCGGGAGAACTGGAATGGAGCCCAACTTAGCCTACTGTCACAGATGGTGGCTCTCTTTTGCCCACAGTGCTTGTGTAACAGCCTTGGCCCTGAGACTAGATGACAGGGAACAATGCTCACAGTGGGTATGTGAAGAATTTGAAAACAGACATTTCTAGTGGTATATTTCCTTCATTCACCTCTTACTACCAGGTAATGTTTTCTCTTACATTCTCTATTTATTATTTATTCAAGTGAACGCTTTCATTTCGGCAAACAAGATACAATTGGTTAAAGTAAATAATTATACTGATTCACAGAAAAAGAAAAAATGACTATGACCTGCTCCTGCATAATACACACGGGAGATGAATATCAAAAATAACTGAAAAAAAAATAAATTACCCATGTGAATCCCAAGCAGTTAATTGCATCAGCCAACATATCTCCCAGGAGTGAAGGCCAGGAAGTAAGAGCTGGAAAGTAGGCATGCATGTGTGGACTTTGCCAATGGACGACCTAGAACAAAATTATCTAGAAGTTAAGTCTGGAAATGTCACAAAATTCTGCACAAGATATAGTGATTAGCATCTGTTTAAAGTGATGGAAAAAGACCACAGCAACATTAACATTTACAATTACAGATCTGCTAGCAAAAAGCTGCAGAGATAATATCACCAGGAGAGAAGCACTAGCAAATGATAACCCTGTGTCGTTATTAGATAAATTCCAAATTATAGCAAAAGCATTTATCTGAATTAAACAGGCAGACAAAGATTCTGAACAGGAAAGAATGGTCTTCCGAGCACTGCACAATAATCAGAAATATTTATCAAAATATTTATCTTTATAAGGGAAATCCTTACAATAAAGTTGTTCTTGCTCATTTTAAGGTCAAACAACAGCTTGCCTTTAGCTACACACAGCAACTGACAATTACATAGCCCCCTCTATACACCTTACACCTGAAGAAGCTGGTCTGGGGGACACCGGTGTAAGCACGTCTAATGCGAACACCTCTCCTACATCAGACAACTTCCTGCAAACATCTAAAGAAGATTTTTAAATAGACTTTGAAACAGCTTCTTCCATGAAACTTTTACTTAGGTAATGTGAACTCCCTTAGCAGAATCTGCATTATTTACGCACAAGAAAAAGGAGACCTTTACATCCAAAGAGCAGGAGCCAAGTCTTATGTGCACGTGACCTTGGGCAAGAGATGTTTCACGTTGCTGTGCCTGAGCTCCCACATCTCTGGAACTGAGATGATTCACACCAGCAGCAGGTGGAGGCCTTGTGAAGCTAAACTCACCAGTGTCAGGAAATCACCCTTTCCCTCTATGCAAACAGGAGTTAATATATAAAATACTTCAAAAATGCATTCAGTCTATCTCCTGAAGTTGTAGTTAGGAACACAACAGTAATCTCCAGAATCCTTCTATGGACACAACGCTTACAAGACTTACTCTACATTTGCTTTACTTATCCATATAGGTGTTCCACAGAACCTGTGCACTCCCAGGATTTGGTGTTCACCACAGGTAGGAATGGCTTTTTCCTGTCATGATTACACTTCATTTCTTACCCCAGGCATAATAATCTTCTCTATATCTCCAAAGATATCGTCCCAGCTCTCTGGGTCCATCGGGGCAGAATCTGGCAACTGGGCTCTCATGTAACCTGGCTGTACGTCGGGAGTCACTCGTCTCTCTCTCACATTGCTCAGGTACTGGCAAATGTAATCCACCATCTCTTTCCCTGCAAGAAGCAAACCAGTGCTTTGAGTTTTGATTGCAAGAAAACTTAACCAGCAGTGCTAGCACTACACACAATCTGTTATTAGCATTGGACAGGGCTTGGAGTGCTGTTCACAGGAGAGCCACAGAACCTAACCTTCCTCCTACACCCTACTTTTTCCATCTAATAACATAAGAACACGGCTTCTAGAACAGGCTTCATGGGGACACAACAGATTCACAAGGTTATTTAAGTATCATTATTGAATAGTTCAAATATACCTTTAAAATACAGTAATTCTACAAGAACAGCTTGATTACTGAGAGTACAGACAGTTTTTCTTGCCTACAAATTAACTGAAAGTGCATTTCACAGAAATCAAATTTTCATAATGCCCCATGCTTCCCTGTTTTTATAAAGCATATTCCCTTTTGCATCCTCTGGTAACAGCTGCACAGCACCACACCTTTTCTCCACTTCTTAGGCAATCTTCTCCAGCCCTGGAAGCCCCATCTCCAGAACTGTGCCACTATCACTTAAGTTTCATGGTACCAGCTGGGGAAGAGCCACTGTGCATAACTCCTTAGCACAAGTTTATGGAGAATCAGTTTTCCAGCTTGCCCACATTACTGTCAATGTAAGAACAAAAAGCCTAAGTCATCCACTGCCTCTAAATCCATTAATTTAAACTCAATCCTGGGACGTGTTTTTGTTTCAGCTGCGGCAGAGCTAAGTCTCAAGGACATGTGTGCAGTTAAAGACTGTATAGCCCATCCTAATTTTGGGTACCACTCTCAGCCCTACAACATTTAATGTCCGTGAGCAAACGTTGCCTGTTTCCCAAAGCAGAGGATCACTCACCTCTCTGTCTGTACTCCTCAGGCTCCATACTGATTCCTTCTAAAAGCACCTCTCCAGACCAGGGACACGACCTTTCAGGAGCTGTGGGCAGTCTGGTCTGGCGCCCTGTTTGCTGCTTCACCCTTTATAGCTCCCTTTATCTCTCAGATTCACGCACTCTGGAAAAGGTTTAACGCAGGCAGGTTATTGGTGAGTGTTTATCTAACTCCTCCCAACTGAGGGCTTTTAGGCTCTTGTATGTTCTCATCTGTGCTCTTTTGATGTGTATCACTAAAGAGGAGCTGCCTCTGCCCTAACCCTTTTCCGTTTTCCAGCAATCTTTCAGAAGTCTCAGAGTCATCCACGTCATGGATATAAGACACATTAACATCGGACTTGGGGGAGAGAAAAAGCTCAAGAGCTTCCAAAACCAAATCAAAGCAGCCATGTTAATCCAGCACATTGAACTACTGTGCTAGCAGGAGTCCTTAAAACAAAGCACTGGCACATAACAAATTTGACACTGCAGGAGGGAACTTGGGTTTTGGTTGGTGGGTTTTTTTTCTTAAAGAATTGTAGGAGTTCTGTTTTCCCATGAAAAGAGCATACCTGCACCAGCCTTCAGCCCCTGTGCTGTCAATCCCTTGCTGCCCCAAGGAAAGGCATTACAACTACTGCCAGTTCCAGCACCGCAATACAAAGCAGCAATGATCCTATTTGTGGATTTCCTGCCCCTCCAGCTCAGAGCAGGTTACACTGCAGGGTGATGTTCCCCCACTGATATCACCTTAGATTGTGGAGCTGGAAAAATGCACCTTATTGCCCCCACTCTGCTTGCTCTTCTCACATATGACATGCATGAGCGCTGGGATGGGGCCTTGTATCTCTAGAATTCCTGCATGTCCTCCACCTGGACTGGCCTTCATTTTGGAAGAACAGCCATGTAGATTCCCCTTTGTTCCAGTTTTAGGACCTGAAAACATCTCCTGACCTATCTTTGGCAGCACAAGTTTTGACACCGTACTCAGTGTTGAACATTTTCCTTCACCAGAAGGAACTCACTTGCTCTACACTGATACCAGGCAGCCCTGGGAAAAGAGAGAGGTAGGACTTACAAACTAAGCACCAGAAAGGGAAATTATTACCTCATACAATATATGCTCACCCTGCTTTTGCTATACCCTAAACTCTAGCTTAGGGCTGGCCCTGCTGGAGGCAGGACACCAGGCTAGGCAGGCCCTTCATCTGACACAGAACAGCAGTCTCTCTGTTCTCATCATACAGAAGAGAACTGTCTGCCAGGGCAGCTTGGATTTTCTGCCTCGTGTACTACCATGCAGCCAAAACGCTTTCGTTACTCTAGAAAGTTGTGTCTTTCTCCAGGGTGTACTTCCTACAGCAGAGTGTGAAAGCCTTTCCTAGCTTCTGCTGCGATTAGATATTTGAGAAAGAACTGTTCCACAGATATGACAAAGATGCTCGGATACATGCACATCAGATTACTACACTGAAATTTAAAAAAAACCCCAACTGATTAAAAATGCATTTAAAGAAGTGCAGAAAAAACCCATGCTAAATGCATATTCATCTGCTGTATCTCCACATTTCTCTGGAAACATTAGGAAAAAAAAATAAGAAGCTGCCCACACACTGAGTATCAATTTACGAAGCTCACTTGGCTTTACTGTAAATGCCACCTACCATTAAGTGGAACAAAGAAGGGGAGAAGGAACTGCCATCAAGCACAGGACCAACTCAAAAAGAGCTGAGTTCTCAAAAGCTGTGATGCTAGGTCATTACAAGTAACTAATACATTAATACAGATGGTCATCTTGTTCAAAGAGAGCCAGTAGCTAATGACGTTTATGATTTTGATTTGGAACAGCAAATAAGAAGCAATACTTGTAACAATGCTTTCAGAGCTAAACTGCACAATAAATATTCCCTGTGACACACACTCTACGCCTCTGCTCCAAGGTGATGGTTTCATCAGGTTGGTTTCTCGTTCTGTGCAGAAGGGAACAAACAGCAGGTCCTGTTCAGAACCAGAATAAAACAGGTGGTAATGAATTACAGGGAGGGTAAATATTGCTGGTGATAAATAAATTTTTGTTATAGCTACCCCATACTTGGAAGGAATTTTTTTTTACGGACAATGAGGAATAGAATATTTGCTCACAGGAAGCAGAATGAATAGAAAAGGTTCTTTTCATTATTTGCTCTAAAGGTCTGTGCCGTCAAAACCGTGGGAAACAGTCCCTCTGGATGTGAACCTTACCACTGTTACCACTATCACTGCTCAGGCTAACACTGACATTCTTATCATTATTAAGAGTTCACAGAGATTAAACTGTCGTTAAGGCTGTGGGATGGGAGGACAGAAAGATGATTTGGATCACAGAACTGTTCCACGGGAGCAGTGCCGAACCAGCACGTTTCACTTGGCTAACTGGTTCCTGCATTCATGGGTGGTTTCTGAACAACCCTCTAAAATATAGCAATCCAGTTAGTCACCATACAAGGCTTAATTCCTAGCACCAGCTGAGCATGATTATATCCTTGAAAAGAATTCCTCTAAAAACCACCACCACCACGGACTTTCCATTTTTTAATTATATTTTGATTATTTTGGGGTCAAATTTGCCAATCAGGGTCAAATTTGCCAAATACATACTAATATAAGGATATTTAGGACTTTTCCCCAACTGCTACTTCTATAAACTCAAGCCAAAATTTGAAGAGGGAAGATTTTACTTCATATTGTAAAAGGCAATTCTTTCCCCACTCCTCCCTCCTACCTTTGAAGACCATTCTGTTTTTTTCTTATTTTTCCCAACAGCAAATGTAGCCCAGCTTTGACCTTACAACACGCACACAAGAAACTGGAATGGAATTGATCCTACACTATATATATGTGGAAAAGATATTTAATTGTAAAATAGAAAAAGTAGGCCAGAGTACAGTTTTAAGGGTAATTCTTCTGTGTACAGTATAGGTAAACTAGACTTTTTGCTTAAGTTTATATAAACAATTCCATAAAAGCAGTGAAACATGGAACAACAAAGCAAAGCACAACGAGTTTTATCTTACAAAAAAGGAATCTGCACAGTAGTTCAAAATTTAATGTAACACAGCACTGAACAATCTTAAGGCAGCTCAGTCTAAGCACAGGACTAGAAGCCAGGAACTCCCGAGATCTATTCCCAGGTCTACCACAGATTCCCGTGGTCTTGGGCCAACACTCCCTGTGTTGCACTTATGCCAGTTGTAAAATTGAGACAGAAACACTCACTTTCCTGCCTCATGCAGTACAGTAAGGGTTCTTTACAAGATTTTACAATGCTCTGAAGATGTAACGTGCTATATAAATCCTAAGCATAATAGATCACTGCACAGACACACATGAACACAGTATCACAGTGAAGAACGATGATGCCAGGTAAGAAGAGCATCACTACAACAGGAAATCAAAAAAAAAATGACTCGTCCGATTGCATAATTAAAATGCAAAAGTCCGTTTAGAAAAAAAGAAGTATCACTGAAATTATTTCAAGGCTACTGGGGAAAAGAGATCAATAGGAATATTCTAAAAGAACTACCATTTGTGTTCCAGTGGAGACATTTTCTACTCGTTACTGAACTTTCAAATGTTTGTACAGGAAAACTGTAAGACACACAAAGTGAAGTTTCGATGCCTCCACTACCAAATTTTAAATTGCCTCTAATATGTAAATTAAGATTATTACCTTTTTTTTGTTGTTCTTTTCTTAATTACAAATTACATTCTTCCAAGATATATACCATCCACAATAAAACTGGCTGCTAGCTTACTTCAAATGACCTATAGGCTAAACATTTTTTCTCATATTTTTCTCATCTTTGCTGAAAAATACCTATGCAAGATGTATGTGTAGAAATTATAAAAACATGCAGCATATGTACAAACTGAAAAGTTTAAAAAATATTAGCTTCATATACATGTAAATCTACTTGGATATATCTGAAATTAAATATAAAAATTTCACCAGCTAAAATAAAAAATACAAAAAAAAAAGGTTTTCAGAGAATCTGAGACAACTACTTAAAGCTGTACAAAGATTTCCACCTGGAAATGTCTTATTCAGAGAAGTTTTAAGTTGTTACCATGTAGAAATAACTGTTAATTCACTTTGTCACATAATTAATTTTCAAGTTGACAGCTTAAATCAACAACATCACCCTTAAAACTGTTCTGTTTTTCGGAAGTTAGATTCATACTAAAATCAAAGTTTCACAAAAACATTGGCTTCTCGTGTTTCTGGATCCCTTCAAAAAGATTTATCAACTCATTTTGAAACTGTAAAAAAACCAGCTATTTACAGTATTTAATTTTAAATACTTTTCACAATGTCTAAATTCAGAGTTTTTATGTTACAAGAAATTTATCGGAGCTCACGGTTTAAGTCCAGTTATCAACTTGTAGCATCTTCTCTATTAGGTAATCCTGTGGCTGCACCTATACAGCGTACAGTTCAAGATTGTACTGCAGGTTTTGGACAGTAACAGGCTTTGCAGTGTGTTCATTTTTTATTAAACAGCTTCTTTATTAGTCTGGAGGCGGTTCATCGCCTCTAGCTTCTGCCGATAGGCCTCTGCTTCTTGCTCTTTCTTTAGAAGCTGCTGACGGTATTTTTGTGCTTCTCTGTTTGCCTCGTCCAGCTGCTTCTGGAGAGTTTCTCTTTCCTATTAGAAACAGAACCAGCAATATTTTGTCAAATATGTATCAAACACAAGCTAAAACGGCAAGTACTTTTCCTTCACAGGCAGCTCGAGCGTTAGGGGATCACGTAGCAACTGTTCAGCTCTTACTCAGGCAAATCTACACCAACGCTGCTGTGTCAATCAGACACGAGCTACCACACCAGACAACTCCCCACAGTTAGGCTTGAAGCATAAATATAGTAAACCCAAGTTTCTCTAGCTGCAAAGCTACCAAGAGAGTGAAATAAAGTAGAAGTATGGTGATCAGATACTAACAGAAGAGATTGTCATTTCTCCAGTGGTTCAATTCCCTTTGTTACTTCTTTAACATCGGAAGCCAATCTAACAGGACTGTTTGTTTGTTGCATTTCCAGCCAGACAGGAGAAGGACAAACTGTTAACTTACAGCCCTTTGCACTGGAAAGTGGCAGCTGCCTACTAACCAAAGAATGGTTTCTAAAAACTGGTTTCAAAACCCGGTTTGGAAATGAAATGATGTGAAGTGATCGATACTACGCAGTCAGAGTTCTAATTACATCCTCAAGGACAACACCTTGTTATGAATTAACAGGGATTTAGCCAGCTAAGTGTTTTCAATTCATGAGGAGTAACTTACAGCTCCATCCTGCACACGGTTTTCTAGAGGGTGGCTACAAAAATGGTTCCTAAGCAAAAGAATATGGGAAATGCCACTTGCTGTGAAGCTGCCTTAGGAACTGAGGAGAATGTGTTTCCATCTCCAGTGACGTAGGTACTGCCATTCTGCTTGATGCTGCACTCAGTCCAATTCAAAGAGCAATTTGCTTGGAAAAACAGTTGTTTTGATCTTCAACCAAATACCATTTCATTACAGAGCATCATACTTTTATGAGTAAAGTAGTATTTGATTTCCAGTCATTCTTTCCACTGCAGTTGTTCAGTAGCCACAGGAGAGAGGTTGTCAGAGAAGCGAGCTAGCTCCCAGAAAAACACAACTCTTATCAAAACCTGATGCTCAGTGAAAAGTAAGTTGCCTTTTCACCTTGTTCCCACCCCAGCACTTCTGTGACATTCCCATTTAATACCTCAAAGGGTTGTTAGAAGTTTCTCTCCCTACAGCCCCATAACACCACCCCTATTCTTCACCTCCTTGATGGACTCACAGGTTTTCATGATGAGAGCCTGAAAATATAAAATACTCTGCCTCCTTCCTACTTGCTCCTGTTCTCAGTACTTGTCACTGTCACATTTAGCAGTCACATGTGCTGAACGTGCTGGAATATAAGGACATAGGTGATCAGATCATTGCTAACAGCAGCATCTGTACAGATGCTATTACCAGGTTATAAAGACTAGCTGCAACACAGAACAGAACACAGGCCAGGAAGTGCAGCTTGATTTTACACAGGGCTTTAAGAGCCAAAGGAAGCTAGTTAGGGTTTGCTTCATTTAGAGCATATGCTAATAAAATGAGAGCTCATCTTATCTTGCTCACTTCAGCTTCCACCTCTGAAAATTTGGATTCTGCTTTTTAAACAACTGTATGAATGGCCAATCCATGCAGCAATGGGACTGACAAATGCCAAATGAACAGCAGAGCCTACGTCTCAAAGGATCCAAAATACACCAATGATGTTCCAGCACTAGCCCAACTAGAACATACTGACTGCTATTTCTGTAAGTTATCTGTGTAGCAAAAGGGGAGCCAACAGCTTACAGGGAACAGCCTCGTGGACTAGAAAATTGGTGAAAAGAGCTATCAGACAAGTCTCAGGAAAGCAGTCTCAACAGTTGATCCTGCTACATGTGGAAAGCAACCTCTCCCTCAAGGGCACTGAGCTCTGGGATATACTGGACTGTGAATTATCTCTCCCATGAATTTGTCACATAAGACATCAGAAATCTAATACTAGCAAGAAACAAAGCTGTTCTACCTACTGGGCTGCAGAGTAAGAACCACCAGTAGCTCAATGGCCAGTGGATTACAAAAAGGAAGGCACTATCACTGCTATGGTGTGTAGAGTGAAAACACTTGGAGGGGAGAGGTTCTCAGACTACATCTTGAGTTATTTCCCACAGAAGAGTGAAATATGGCCATGTACCCATAAGGAGCATAGCACATTAAGGAAGGGATGGGGGTGGGGGGGGAGCAAGGAAAAAACCCCAAACCATTTCAGTGGCAGGGACCAGAAGATAAAGCCAGTATCTGCCATGAAGACTAGCAGTTCAAAGCATGTAGATTAGTCCAGCAACTAATAGGTGTAGTTCTTAGACAGTCTTACTATAAACAGAATGAGTTAAGGAACTGAGGCAAAGTATACTGTCCAACTAGGTAGTGGAAAGAAACCAATGCTTCTGAAGGAGCCAGTGGAGCAATGGAGGAGCTACAGTGGACTGAGCAGTGAAAACTGCTTCCTTAACTTTGGCATCTAGAATTGGGAGGACTGTATCTGGTCTGATAAGTTTTCTTAGGGCATTCTTTTCAATGCAACTGAAAAGTGTTCTAATTATCTGAAGTCCTCTTGTATCAGTGTAAAAACCTACCCAGATGAAAATCAAATTAGAGGATCCTGAATGCTTTTAAGAAATCTTCCATTTTACCAGGGAATTTTCTTCATTACATTTAACTTTTCTTAACAGTCTATATATTGACAATAGGGACACCCATAACTAAAATAACCAAACCAAGCATTCTTTCTAACAACAGACAAGTATATAAATGCACTAATATAATTAATTTACAAATTTATTTATTTTAAATCTAATCAAATGATTGTCCTGGTTCTAATGCATGTCACCTTTCAAATATAAGACATGGGAAAACCAGTCAAGTTCAAGAATGAAAATAAAACTCTGTATATTAATGAATTATGCATGAAAATGAAAAACAGTATCCATGTGACAGGTTTTTTGTGGTGTTTGTTTCTTTGCTGCCATCCTATGTTTAAAATATCAACCTATTTAGGAAAACTGCTATCACTTTTCAAAATGAGCTGAAATGTTTGAACTTAACAAACCCAAAAGAGGAAAAAATAAAATTTCTAAAAACACCACTACCACTTCAGCTGTTCACAACACTTTCACAGGACAGTCTATCACCCCACAAGTGGAAGGATGTTCAACTTAGAGACTTTCAAACTACAATTAATTGTAATTTACAACAACTGAAAAAAACACTCAGCCTTGAACCAACTCTTTACAACAAAATAAAGGAATGAATCATCAGTGAGGCAAAGAAACCAAACAATAAAGGTTTTCTACATTAAAAAAACCCATATTGTAATGAGTGAAGGGGTCCCACTCCCTCCAAACTGAACTATCCACCATCTTCTGTGATGATGCAGTTTGAAGTGAAACAACTTTATGTGCACTTCTTCCATGTCCGTGTTACCCAAGTGAGGTAGCACCATACCCCTGTCAACCACACTAAGGCTCCTGAAATCAACTGGCCTCCCCACAGAGGCAGAGGTCTGCACGTGCACTCCCAGTTGTACAGGCAGGGACAAACTCAGACATCAAAACTTACTTTATCTGTTACTTTTAGATGCACCTCATTTAAACTAACTTTTTGATATTGGAGAACTGTGTTTAAAATACATAACTGAAACTGATAATACCCGTAAAATAATTATTTGTACTGTTTTACCAACTATGTGTGATTAGGAACAGGTCAATTTATTCTTCAACTGTTTTTTTTTTTCCTTCACTTAACAGAATTAATACTTAAGGAAAAGTAATTTCCTTCACGAATAATTCAGGCAGATGTTTAAACGTGTGAACAAAATAAATGCTTTTATTGTAACAGTCATACATTTTTAAAAATTGCAGCAAGAAAATTTCAACTGTCAAGATAATCTATAATGACCACAAAGCTGCAAAGGCCAGAAGTATCTGATGTGACAACTCTGCAACAGGGAAAGCAAGTGATGCAAGGTGGTAATTATTGTTATTAGACATGGATAACACAGAGCACATGCTGTACAATAGAAAGTATTCAATTAGGCACAATTTGATAACAGAAGCTGGAGAATACAACCTTTGATAAATGAGATATCATGGAGCTGACAAAATGAGACCTTAGAGCCTAGTCAAGGCAGACAGCAATTTTCATAAACCTTTGACCAGAACTGGTCAGCAGTTAGATGCAACAGAAGGAATGAGATGGTTGACCTATAGTAGCTAACACAAAAAGGCTACAATTTTAAATTGAACAGCTACATCTATTTGTCACATTCAAAAAGAAAAGCTTTCTTAATGTTGTTAGGTCTTTTGTACTGTAATTTAAAAAAACAAAACCAAAACAGGATGGTGCACAGATGTGTAATAGTAAACTGCTCCAGAATACAAAAAAAAAAAAGAAAAAAAGATGAAAATTGACAAAACACAGAATCTTACTGTTTCACATTTCCATTAACAGTTATCTAGATATCGTAAATGGAAAGGAAACATTGCTGAAAAACACAATCTCACAATCATGACAAGCATGTGGTTGTAACAGAAAGCTGAGGGTAGAACACACTCTCTCACTGCTAGCAGAAAGAGTCAAGTTACCCGATAATACATCGGTACCTAGTTTTAAAAGCTAGCTAGCAATCTTAAAGGGGGAAAAAAAAGTTATCATAAACAAGGGCCACTTTGATATGCACAACAAGAGGATGAAGCAAACCGCCCTCCTACATTCTTTTTACTTTGTAAAAAAATGAATTCCATTAACAGGGGAGACTGAACAAGTTGCTGTTTCACACACCTCATTCTAGGGAAACACAGAAGTCAGACTCGAGAGCAAAACAAACCAACACAACCAGATAGGCAGTGCTGAACACTCTGGTTAACACACATCACGTAATATACTCCTTACTTCTATTTCTGCAGACTCCACACGATTTTCAACAATCTCAATGCACTGTCTCTTCACTGGAGGCTCTTCACTTATCACAGTTTCTTCGGCGATGTCCGTCGCTGGAACTGTTAACACTGAAAATACATTTGTACATAAATACACATCTCCCTCAAACAATATTTAATGATACAAATTTTATATACTACAAGTAATTTGAGTAACAGCAATAAAATGCAGAGACTTTCCCTTATGAAAACAATTATATAATAAAACACATTATAAAGCCAGTAGGGGGAAAATCTACTGAAAACTTTAGCTGCTTGTATTCTAATTAAGATGGGGGTTTTTTAGTTCTTTGTTCTTGTGGTCTACAATAGCTAGATGCCCCTCTGGAGTATCACTGCTGCTTTTCACAGAGTAAACAGACATGGAAGTGAATTCACAGCAGTTACAAGCCTGTCAATTCTGTAACATACGTTGCAGCCTGCCTTTAGAAATTTTCGTAGGCAAATGGTAAATACAAAACTGGCTTTTGATTTTGATCAACTAGACTGCTTTGGTAATCTGAAAATCTAGCAGTTATTAATCTTGAAGGAAAAAAATAGGAATCTAAATATATTCATACTCTAATTTATTTATGCAATCCTCTGGCAAATAAACGTCACTGTCACTTTCATCACTACCTACACACAGTCAGGCTTTCTGATAACTAGCTGTCCTTGTTCAGACAGTGAACTGTCTCCAGTGTCCAACTCTCCAAGCTCCAAACAGAATCCTCATGAAGAAACCAGAGGAGGAATAATTTTTGTCTAAATAGTAGTGACAGAGCATCTTTAAAAGAAACCACCCAAAACACATGCATCTCACAAACCAGCTCTTATCAGAGCAGCAGCTTCCACAAAGTACATATGGCCCAAAAGGACAATTTCTGTCACCTCAGCTTCACTGGTTCTGCCACTACTCCTCCAGAACCTCCAGCATGCAAGACTTGGCTTTTACACTGTTAAGAACACACTCCATGGGACTTGCACAGCTTGCTTCCAGCATCAGACTTCTAAATACAAGACTCACCTCCTCACAGTATTTCCAGCAAGGCAGCAGCCTAAGTATTGGAAGGTTTTTATTTTACTTCATCTTCCAGTTTTCATAACAAGTTTGCAAGAATCAAACTTACTGAAGGCAAAGCAAGTAGTTATCACTTTGCCCCTACATGTCCCACTTCTTTTCCATCAGTTTAGGAGAAAGAATGAAAAAATTACTAATGCAGAGACTCAGCTGAGGTGGTAACTCATTGAACTGCAGTAGCTCATGTGAGTCTCTGCAGTAGAGGAATTTAAAGATGCATTTAAATTGATAATTACACAAACCTGTCCAAGCTATGTGCACCTAATAATTTATTATTGTAAGTAAAATAGTTCCTCAAGCTCAAACCTCACAAGTTTCCACTCACCTTGCTGTCCATCCGGCATGGTGACAATGATTGGCTGCCCTATGCCACTGGTTGGAATCGAATGCAGATTACCAAGCTGAATGCCATCTGTAACTATAGTAATAACTTGCTGACCTCCAGAACTGACAACTTGCTGAATAGCACCATCCACAGATTCTGCAGTCACAACTTCTTCTGTGGCCACAACTATCAACAGATTAGTAAAGGAATTAAGTCAATTTATAAATTAAGTCTGAGGAATTCAAATGCATTTTGGTACTGCCGAGAAAAAAATTCTTCCATGTCTTAAGATTTGACCTCCCCCACCTCCCATTAACACATGACTACATATTATGCTGTTAACAGACATTTTTCACCAGACCAACATAAAGCACTACCATTTTGAAATATACATGAAACTCTGTACTGATTTACCTTGCTCAGTATAGTAATTTTTTTATTTAGCATGTTTCTGTATAGACAGACACCACTCAAAACAGATGCTTTGGGATCAGTGTTAACATGGTAGCAAGAAGAAGCATTGGTTTTAAGAACACAAATAACTTTTGCATTGTACACAAGCTGGACTAAGTTACATTAACAGCAGAGTAAAAAAAAATAAAATTGAACTTGAAATACTAGCTTGAAACTACTTCTTAATCAGTGCCTTGCCAGGTATAGCTCAGGATGCAGCCCTGCTTTCTCTGCTTCAATAGTGACTGAAGAACCTTTAGGGAATCAACAGTTTGTCTGTACTTCATGTGTACTTCAAACACAACTTCAGTTCTGTTTCATACTTCATATAGTAAAAAGAGGAAAAGTTGTGCAGAGCTGACATTTTTACACCTTTGAAGGAGAAAGATAAAGCTTAAAAAGCAAAATAAACACTGCATGTATATTTATACCAATTTATAGGTAAAAAAAAAAAAAAAATCCTAGCTCAACTAAGTATTTCAAATTCCTGATTCAATAAGGAGTACACAGCAGTGACTTGTGACAGTTCTCTATCACATCTATAAACCAACACACACCACAGCTTGCACTATCCACTAACGGGGGGGTCTGCACTGCCACCCCCATATTTCCAAACAATGAGATACAGAGACAAAGAGTAAGATCACCAGTAGCATAATCAAAGAATTTCAAGCACACTAACTCTGTATTTTGTTTGCAATTTGTCAGGGTAAAAGCAAAGCCTTTGATTTAAATAACAGACATTAGAGTGCTTTCTATCTACAGAGATGAAATTAAAATCCTATAGATTGTGTTGTGAAGCTCAAGATGAGAGAAGGTAGATGAAACCCCAAAGCTTTCATCTTTTAAGTTAATTACAATATAACACACACAAAAAATCACTCTCTAGTTCAAATAATGGCTGCAGTCATTGCCTTCAGAAGATCTTTATGTTCAGATACTACTGTCCTATGGCACTGCTTAAATATTCAGTGTGTTTATTCAGTAAATCAAAACAGTAAGTCCTACATGAATAAGTGGTGGTGTATTGAACTTGATTTGGCTTCCAAGTACAGGCTCAGCAGTAAGAAAGATCACTGTCACAAAAATTCCAACCTGCAAGCACCTGTACCAGCTGCTGTGCCAAACAGCTCTGATCTTTCAGTTTCAAACTCAGCATTGGGCTTTTAGTTCTAGAAGGAAACATAACTAGGAGTTCTTTAGACCTTGAAAGAAAAATTGAGACTGTCTATACAGAAGTTATACAATATAAAATATCCTCACATAAATGCAGTCCTTATTCCTTCCTTGCTCTCCTTCCATATCTATATGCATACAATCATTAGTTACCACACTACTTCACATGCTGAACGAAAATTCAAGTAGTTTAAAACACAAGCACTATTATTTTCAAGAATCTCTGCATTAATGAGCATTATTTTCTTCTGCAGCGTAGGGAAGAAGAACACCTGCACATGCAATGAGACATGTCTAATTCCAACATAAGCACACCAAATACTGAAAAAACAAACAAACAAAACCAAACCCCAACAAAAACAAATAAAAAACCCACAAAAAAAAACCCCACACAAAAAACCTGGCAAAAAGATGGTTTTGTATTCTTTACGCTTTATAAACTTTAAAAAGAGTAAGAACCCAGGAAATAATTTGCAGACAGCAAGATGCTGCAAGATTGCCCATACATCTGCATAAAAATCAAAGCAGAAATGAACTAAACAGGAGGGTTAGCTGTGATGCACACTGTCGTATCGAAGGTGGGAAGCTACTGCATCTTACTTGTTATCTCACTTCTTGATGAACTATATCTCCAGAAGTGCAAGTGATGCACTTTTAATTTATTAAATGAGGTTAAAAACTTAGCTTTCTAACCTGGTGTTTCTGAAGAATTAGACAGTGGAGCTGATGCTTCTGCTAAAGCTGCCAGCGTGGCTAATACTGATGTTGATGAATTTCCAAACTGTACAGCAGACACTCCCGTTTCATCTAGAAGGGGGAAAAAATAACGAAAAAAGCTGATAAATTTTAAACCAGTGAAGTCCTTTTTTTTCATTATTACTGCACTGAAGCTTCCAGCATACACTCTGTTCTCAGTAATATTCTGCTGAACCAAAGTGCTATTCCAAAGGCAAATTTGTTAAGCAAATAAAACTTCTGATAATTCTGACAACTCATCTCTGTGAAGACTGTTGTTTCAAGTACCTCAACATGAGGAAAAACTTCTTCGCTGTGAGAGTGACAGAGCCTGGAACAGGCTGCCCAGAGAGGTTGTGGAGTCTCCTTCTCTAGAGACTTTCAAGACCCTCCTGGATCCGTTCCTGTGTGGCCTGTTCTAGGTGTTCCTGTGTTGGCAGGGGTGTTGGACTCAATCTCCAGAGGTCCCTTCCAACCCCTACCATTCTATGATAGGATTCTATATTTACACCACGTAGAAAACACTGAAGAGGAACATGGTAATTATTCTGTTCTTACCACTGCTTTTCCTCAATCCTTTTCACTAAATGGTGAAAATCAATTAAAAGTATAAAATCCCAGTAGCTACCCTATAGGCATCTAAATACCTGTTCCATTTGATGTATTTGCAGAAGATACCAGACCTGTTAGGTTCACCACCCCTCCAGGTCCAATGATGAACTGTGGTGTTGCTGCATGTATTGTCACAGTGTCCGGACTCTCTGGATTCGTATTGATTTGGTTCTGCATTGCAATCTAGATGACAAAGGTAATAATATTCCAATTGTAGGTATAAAGAAGTTATTTATCTTGTATGAACTAAAATTACTGCACTTTCCACTCAAAGCAGGGATGATCTCCCTTGTTATACTCATGCAATACACACACATCATGTCACATCTTGTGCTCTGCATAAGTACATGAGAAACATTTTTTTTGGACAAAATCTAAAGTCAAAAAGTCTGTTGAAGTGAAACAGAATGACACACTGCTACTTCTCCTTACCATTTATTGTAAACAAAGACATCGTATAAAGACAAGGCCCTTTTGTAGATATGCAAGTTCTCACATCTAAAATAGAGGCCTGAAGAACCAAGAGCGCTGTGGCAGCTACATGCCATGAAAATGGTCTCTGACAGCTCAGTAAATGCCATGAATTGTAGATGGCAGTCTTCTCTTTGTCTTTGATTTATTATTGACTTTTATTTACTATATCCTTTCTGCAATGCAGAGGAGGCTAAAGGAAGAGACCAGAAGTTTATACAGTTCAAGATATAGGGGAACAACAGATTCATACAGTGACATAATGGTATTTTTCAGTTGTTTTCTTTTCTCAGTAATGCTGAGCACTTAACTTGCCTTTAAGAACCCTACTGAACAGTGAGCACACACTTCCACAGAAGTATCTGTCATAAGCCTGATCCCAATCACTTCAACAATTCAATCATAATTCTGAGAATTCAGGCAAAATTGCTGTCTCTTCGCTCCTGATCGCCAATTGTTAGGAAATTAATATCCGTACATGGAGCTAGATGGACACTAGGGTACAGTCAAAACATTTTGGGAGAGTAGGGATTTAAGTTTTACACTTTGCTTGGGAAGTTGTGTGTACTACAACACTCACATTTAAGAAAACAGAGGATAGTTAACCTTGACTTTGTAGGTGGTGAAAACGTTCTTCGGCCAACTAATGTTTACTAACGTTAATCTCATTTCCATGTCATGCTCTAGACCAGCATTCAGCATTATCAGCCAATATATGGTCTCCTATAACAGCTGCTATATGAAAAGCTTTATCACATGTGTAAACAAGCACTTAGCTTTAAGTTCCCTTAACATCATGAATCACAAGTTACCTGTAGTATTTCTGCAAGGTCTTCATTCCCATTGTCTACTGCAATATCTAACGCCGTTTTGCAAAATTTACTCTGAGCATGAACATCTGCTCCATACTTTATTAACAGTTCTACAACTTCTTGGTGGTTATGTTCAGTAGCCCAGTGAAGTGCAGTCATTTTGAGCATGTCCTTCGCATTGACATCGGCGCCGTGCTACAAACAAGACCATTGCATAAACTGTGTCAGGAGAAGCATCTGAATTAAGTAATGCCAGTCGCAGAATGAAGCCCAAAATTGTCTTTCTCCATCAGCAAGTAATGTCTTGTTATCTTACATTTACAGATTTATTAGAAGTACTTCTATCTAACTATCAAATAAATTATTTATCTGTAAGGATTAAAGACTGCCTAAAAATTAACATGTCTCAGTTCTAAAGGCTGTTATTCACACAATGCCAAAAGTGAAAAATAGCCTTATTTTGAAACAGCAACAAACAGCTCACCTGAAAACATGGTGATTTTAATGCTAAAATAAATTAGAGTTCAATAGGAAAACAAAGCACCCAATGCACACAGTATAAATATTCATATCATTTCAACGGTGGTTTTGTGACTAGAAGGAAATTTCCAGTATTTGATCATAAACCACTGTAATATCCCCACCTCAGACCTTGTTTCAGCAGTCTTTACCTTAAGTAAGACTTCTACTATGCTGGCATGGCCTTCTGATGCTGCCATATGTAATGGAGTTCTGTCCACTTTGGTTCTGGCATCCCGACTTACACCCGCTCGCAGCAACACTTCTGTTGTTGAGTAGTGTCCATACTGTGCTGCTAAATGAAGTGGAGATGTTCCCAGCTGTAATGTAAGGGAAAAAGTGGAGTTTTAACAGATGTCAGTATGAGATATTTCTTCTTGTTCTGGAGCTATCAAACTCAGGTGTAAGGCCACCACTTCAAAATCATTTTCCCTTGCAGTCTCAAGCAAAGCAGCTGTCAGAGCTTTAACAGATCATGAAGAGGAAAAAAAACCCAAACAAAAAAAAGTTGTGTTTTTTTTCCCCCCCAGAATAAGCACAATACACTAAAAACAGCTCACTGGAAGTAACTTTGAGGTATGTGCTATGTTTATTCTGTCTTTCTGAGGTGTGATGTTTCAAGCAGCCTAACCCTATTTTTGGTGTTGGTCAACATTGGAAGGGACCTCTGGAAATCACTTGAGTTCAATCTCCTGCTCAAAACTGAGTCAACTTCTAAGTTAAGTCATTAGAGTAGATTAAGGCTCTTTCAGGCTTGTAAATACCTTAAAGTTTCAGGTACCTGACCTCCCTATACAACCTATTAAAAATTAGGCACCTCCAAAAGAAGACTCAGAGCCTTTCTATCAGGGAACTCTCAGCTGTACATATGAGGCAGCTGGGACTTTCTTAATTCAGACCTCTTATTGTACTAAATGCATAAACACAGTAACTGGTAGGATGATTGCTGCTTTCTCCCATTAACCATTCCAGAGTTCGTCTTAAAAGACACCAGTACAAGCTCATTCACAGTCTGCTGCTAAAATCAGTAGGAGGTAATATGAAGAAACAATTTTAATTAGGCATTAAATGATGTAACTGCAGCATTCCAAGAAAAAAAATCCCAAGGCTTGCAGTGTAAATGCTTAACTGTAGTAATCCTGTGTTCTTCTTCAGGTGAGAAAAGTAAGAGGATTTACTGAACACCACAAAAGTTTTCATTACCCAATCTGTAGTAAAAGGTGCTCCATTTGCCATCAAAATGCGAACTTCATCATCTTGACCTGCTCGTGCAGCTTCTAAAAGTTTCTTTCCCAAATCTACTAGTGACATCTAGGGAAGGACATAAAGGAATACAAAGAAAAAATAACATTAATACTACTTTAAGTACACAAATATCACGGCCATTTTAAAAATTATTTCTGAACTACTCCGAAAAGGTCAAAAACTGGAGTTGGTTATTTTAGCCAGAACAAGTTTTACTGATTGCAATATGCAGCTTGATTGTAGAACTACTTTTGTCAGCCAAACAGAACTGACACCAGGGTGAAGACTTAAGTGTTACAATGCTGTAACCACAGCAGCTGCAAAATTTTAGCAGACTAAATTTAAACTGAACTGGATGCACATTTCTTACGGCACAAAGGGGTTTATAAGCTCTCACCTGATACTGCAACCTACTGCAGCTTTGTCCAGCTTTCAAAGGGTATCACATCATGACTGCTACATCACACGCCCCAAGGCACGACTTTCACTTATCCAAAATGCTTACATGTACTTAAGAGGTACTACTATGCAAACACATGTAGATAGATAGGAAATGCAACACCTTTCTGAGTCCATCACTATCTTTGTTCACTCTACAATACAGTTTCTGTATTCCTAGCTATAAAACAATGCAGTAAGCATATATTACTGTGCTACATGCATCAGATATGAGCTAAAACATCTGCCTGAAAACGAACATTACTACCTGCTTCACCTGTCTACAGTTACTAAAAAACATGTAAGTGCAAAACTTTGATGGAGATACTAGCTGAAAAACTTCTGCACCACCTTTCGATAACCTCCCTTTTACAGTGCTCACATTTCCATAAAATACAGAGCATGCAAAACCATATAGACAAATGACACCTACTAACCAAAGCCTATTATTAACATTTTAGTACTATGCCTATGTTCTCCACTACCAGGATGCTAAGAATGGAATTACTTTCATCAGTTAGTTCCCAGTCACAAGCAAAGTTAAGCCTGTATTATTCAGAGCAGCAGTTGCAAGGCCACGCAGCCAATCTCCTACACAAAATCAGAGCACATCAGTTCAGAAAGAAATCCCATTAAACACACACTTGTATCACAAACAAATATTTAGAAAGTTCTCTGCACCTGGCTCAGCTGGCAAAATCTGTGTGGTGTATTGCTCAACAGGACTAAAGCTATGGACTTTGGAAATTAGAAAGGGAGACAGAAATACTGCAAATGCAGAACTCCAACACGTACGAGTAGAGTCACCAACTGAAGCAGGTTTTATCTCGTTGTTTACAGAGCTGACTGCAGGAAGCAGTATCACTGTCACCAAAATATCACTCCATCTATGTCCATCCTTCTAGTGCACATGGACATGTTGACTTGTCTCGGGAGGGAAGGGAGGGACAACAGCTGACTCTCTTCCACAAAAAGAAAGACCAGAACAGAAGCAAGAGAAAATCTACTACCCCTGTTAAAGTGAGACACTAGGAGTAATGATATAAAGCAGTAATAGGAGAGGGCATTTGGCAAGTGCAGCAGTGAAATGAAGGAATACAGCACTCCCTTTACAGGGCATCCTGGTTGGATTTTTTTTTGGTGGGGGGGTGGGATGCGTGCAGCTTACAAAGGAAAAGAGCAAACACAGACACACACTTCTTCTGGTGGTCATCAAGGTCCTCAAAAGCAAAAGGAAAGCTGGAACTTAATGCAAAATACTGACATTAGGTATTTATTTTTATTCTAAACACCTGTAGAAAAAAAAAAGGAACTAATAATAAAGTCTCCTCTTAGAATTACAGAATGATTGAGCCTGGAGGGGACCTCTAAAGGTCACCTAGTTCAACCTCCCAGTCAGAGCTGGTCCAACAGGCTCAGGCTGCCCAGGACTCGCTCCTGTTAAGTTCTGAAGGTCTCTGTGGATGAACATCCCACCACTTCTTCAGCCTCATGCCAGTGTCCGGCCACCCTCATGCTAAGAGCTGGTTTCTGTGTCTATCTGTCTTTCTCCAGTAACCAAAAAGGCAGCCTTGATAATAAGCTTATATCTGATGTCTGTTAGGCAACAAAACCAAGTGAATTAAATTACAGTCTGCATGTTTAGCAGCTATACCTATTCAGAACCCACTGACCACATCCACACCGGTGAAACAAACTGCAAAGCTGTTACCAAAAGTGTATGAAGCAAAATCAAGAAGGGGGAAAAACATAAATTAAAAAAAAATCACTTATGGTGGCCTGCAAAATATGAGTCTCATTCCCAGGAGGTATTAGGGGACAAACTTCAGCCCAAGATAAACACATTTAGAGTCTCTCTGAACCACTACCACTGAGCACCCTGTCAGAGGTACAGCACATTGGTTCTCATCTCAGTGCAGAACTAAACAGCTCCACACTACACTCAATGAGAAGTGTTCTTATCAAGGAAAAAAAGAGGACACAGAAGATCATACATGACCTGACTACATCATTACCACATTTTACTCATATTAACCAACACTCTTGTGGTTGATAGAAAGCGTTTGTATTTTACACAAGTACAAAGCATCACAGAAGTTTCCATGTTTCCTGATGCTGAATTTTCAATTCGGTTAAAACGACACGATTGTATTTTAGAAATGAAGTTTCAGTTCTCATAAGCACGCTAGGGCCATCTAGTGGAAGACAGTTAAAAACCTGGCAAAACGACACACTTGAACTCAAGGAAAAATCGCATTATATGCCACCAATGCACTAGCAGCAACTGAAGAGGCTTTTCCAACAAAATCCACGCACCTTTAGTCACTTTTAACCAAGGAATACTAGCGTTCACAACAGTTCTCAAGAACAATCAACCCAAAGCTGATTTCTACTTGGCAGATCGTTTCAAGAGACTTCATTGTAAGGTCAGGAAACACTTCCCTCCATGCTCTCCCACTGCTAGTACTGAGACATACTGAGAAGGGTCTGCAGTGCCAGCATCTCCCTTTCTTCCCCTTCCACAAAAATTCTTCAGCTGCTCTACAAATCATTTGGTAACACTACAGTAGAACTCTATCAAAGTTCTACGCGAAGCACAGTAACATGTTTAGAATTGAAATGAGGTTTCCATTTCACAGCAGCACTCTTGGTTAAGTGCGGCTGCTACTCCCTGTAGTGTTACCAACCAACTCTACTGAACTGCGTTACAGGGTACTCGTCAGTAACTCTATCTTTTCCACCAGGCTTGGCTCTCCCAACAGCCGGGTAATGCTTTACAAGAGGATTCTTTGAGACAATGAAAAAAATTGCTGGCTCTGAAATAAAGCCCTGAGGCTGTTATAGTTACTCTCATGGCAATCTGAGTATGTTTTGAGACTTCTAACAGCTCCTACGTAACTGTGTGAACAGAGGGGTTTGTCTACAACGGAGTAAATAGGGAGGAGCTTCTGCTGGGGTGGGACTTCTTTGCATTAACCACCTCCTGAACTTCCACATTTCATTGGTCCAGTGAATTCTGTACAGTATCATTAGCCAGATGCCACAATTAACTGGAAATTAAAACGGACAAATTATTATTGCTATTTTACTTCTGTTCAATAGTGCTCTTTTTTGTCTTCATCTTAGATTTAAGTTTTTATGCATTCTATAAAACTCTGAACATCATGCTGTTACCAGAGAGGTACATAACAGCACCTGACTGGAGTTTAGGGGGAGCTGTGTGCAAAATGGGCTTCATGGGGAGAGAGGAGCTGAAAAACATGCAGCTTGGGAAGCCTAGGGTACCACACCACAGACATCAGAGCAGCAGAGTCTGAAGGAAGAGTAAATTTGGCTCAAAATAGAGCAGCACCTTTCAGACCAGAGTCCTGCCCCAAGAATCCTGGGCGCAGACTGATTTATTCCCCTTTTAGCAGTACAGTGGTGAACATCAGCTGGTCAAAATCAACTGGTACAAGACAGTTGTTGCAGACAACAGCATTGCTAACGCAGCAATCTCACAGCCCGCAGTGCCCTTCTGCCAAGGTGTGCCTCTCAGAGAGGCTTAGTTAAGCTACAATAGAAGAGCACGGGCTGCAGCAGCACAATTTACCAGAAGGTAAACTGAATCAATGTACTCCACATTTACGACAAGGATTAGGAATGACTGCAAAAAAACCCAGGACAATTCCATAAACTGCTAATTAAACAGGTTTCCCTAATGGTAACACGTAGCAGAATTGTACCTGGAAATCAGCTCGAGGCCCACCTCTCACACCCATCACATCTGGAAAAAGAATGCCCTTTTCAGAATGTATTTTTCTTTCCACTATTTCAAAATAATCAACCTGTTTCCCCAGACCTGCTCTTCCTACCAATTCCAACGCTGCACAGTATCGCTAGGAATTCAGAAGAGCAACTTCTAATTTTATATAACTATCCATAACGAGGTCAAAAACTATTCTGAAGTACAGCATATATACTCAGCAATAACTATTTAACTCTCTAATCAAGAGCTGTGTTTTGATCATTATTAGAATTGAATAATAGTATCAACTTGCTTTATTATTTTTGGGTTTTTTCATCCTTATAACACAGTGCAATACTTGAACTCAGAACAACTCTTTGAAAAGTTCTCATCTCAGTTAGAGTTCTATAACTTTTAAAGGAACCAGGAGGTCTGCATTAAACCTGTGTATTTCCATGTGCTAGCACCTCTCAAAAAACTTAGTGTGACTTTACTGTATGTATCATTTAATAAGTGATTATAGCAACTTACATGGAATAAACTCAAAAAGTTCCTGTATCATTTCCTAAGGGAATCATATCCTTCCAATGCATTTTGAGAATGGTTTCAAGTCATACTTGACATTTTAATATAAATATCATAGCCTTAGAGTATCCACACTTCCATTATAACAATGAAAATGAAGTTAATATATTAATAGCAGCCAGCTTTAATGCCAGTGCTTTCCTGTTGTGACTGTTTTGTTTGTATCTTAATTCTCTCTGGCTTGTTTAAACAGCAACATGACCTTCACGTTGGACTATGTATGCATCAGATGAAAAATATCTCATCTGAGAAAAGGTATCAGAAAAACAAATGTATTGTTGAATAGCTTAGTGCTCAAGCCTGTATTTATGCAGGACTATCCTCCAATTAGATTCATACACTAATTTAAATTAGCACTAATCATCAACATACCTCCATTAAATAATGCAAATAGTAAAATATTCTTGTCCTTAAAAAGGAGAGCAGATGGGGCCATTATCTGCAACAAAATAGAACATCTAAAAAAGAATCTTACTACACAACAAGGGTGAACTATCGACACCAATCAAGACTTGTGTTGGCACTGCAACAAGCCACAAAGCTTTCACAGAAAAGCCTGACATTAGACACCAAAAAGGTTATGTGACAGCAGCTAAGACTGATGTGAAGAATCTAAGGGCTGTAGTCTTGCAACTACACTACAGCCTTAAGAGTAGGTCTCAGATTAACTGAAACTTGAAAATATCCTCAAAACATCACCAGCCTAATTAAGACATCCATTTTGATTATGAGGAATCTTTGTGAACAGTTTGTGTAGCACACAAGCCTAAAAAAAACCTTGAAAACAAACTTTTCAGCAAAGTGGGTCACAAACAAGAGTCTACACCTAGTGTATGCTGATCTGCCTCGTATACTCTTAACCGTATCCACACGGATTTATGCACCTTCACAAGTATTTGTGAGCATACACACTTCAACCAAACTGCCCAGTCTTACTAATACTTCAGAAGCTGTGATTAATTAAACATTAAGCTAAAGTATTCCAAGCTGTGCTTTCACAAATTTTAGCACATTTAACTCTAATATACAACATTTGCCATTCAATAAAAGCTGTATTAGTAAGCAGGTTAAAGTTGTCACATACAACTGCTTTAAGTTAACAACTCTAAGCACAGAAGACTTCCTGCAGGGGCTTTCACTGCCGCGCTACCAGGCAGTGTCTCGCCAGCAGGAGCTACTTCGACTGCTAGGAGAGGAAAGAAAAACCAACAGTCCGAACCAACACATTATCCCGCGTTTATGCTCCCACCATACGCTTTATTCAGAGTCTACGGCAAGAGTTACAGATCCCGGGTGAGGGACACCGCAGAGGGGGGAAGCTCCCCTACCCACCCGCCCCCGCCGAAGCTGCCTCTCTCCTCAGGGCACCTTTGGCGCCAAGCTCCGGCACGCAGCTCAGGCGCTCCCGGGGCGCGGGGCCGTGACACCAACCGGCCACCCCGCCCCGCGCAAGGCCCGAGACCGTCTCCACGCGGCCCAGACCGGGCTGCCCGGCGGGGAAAGACGAGGGACGAGCCGCGCCCCGCTCTGCCCCTCAGCGCCTGGGCCTCTCGGCCGGGAGCGCCGCGCCCGCCCGGGCCTGTGTGGCGGCCACGGCCGCGGGAGCGGGGCCGCTTCTTTTCGCCCGCGGGCACTCGGGCCCCCAAGACGACCCGTCTCCCCCGCCCCGCCGGCCGCGCGGCGGCCCCCGACC